>ML682018.1:5795608-5832719 GCA_007922195.1 Podocnemis expansa | reverse complement strand
GAGAGAGAGAGAGAGAGAGAGAGAGAGAGAGAGAGAGAGAGAGAGAGAAATTATTTTACTGTTTAATAGCTTTTTATATCTTCTGAGTTGTGTATCACTAGTTTAGGTGTATAGATTTAAACCATAGACTATCTGTAAAGAGAAAAAAATGGTAGGGGGAAATGAAGCAGGGGTGTGTGTGTGGGGGGGGTTGGGGGTGTGCGTGCGTGTGCTGTAAACATTCTTTTGTATCAAAATGTGTATTCAAGGGCATGAAGTACATATATATCAGTTATTTTTAGTAATACATAAAGGGAAGGAAAGTACCATACCCAGATGAAATGCTACTGTATTTTGCTTAACTGAAAATAGGCCTATGCATGCATTAAAATAAGTACTTGGCTATATGTAGGTCTAAATGCCTACTATAAATGTTTTACTAAAACTTCTGAAATGTATTTAATGTTTTGAAAGGTATACCCGGTTTCATGAGCTTCTGAAAAACATTGAGGAAAATGAGGGCGGCCTTGATAAATTTTCAAAAAGTTATGAAACCTTTGGAGTCAACCGACTTGTGGATGGTGGACTGTATTGCAAAGAATGGGCTCCAGGGGCAGAAGCAGTATTTCTCACTGGTGACTTCAGTAAGTACTTTTAAGAATGTGCCATTTGATATTTTTTCCATTCAATAATGTGTTTTAAAATGAGAACTATTGCCATAATATAGGTCATGGAGTTCATGTATTTTTTTTTTTTTAAACTAAAAGGATATCAAAATCTAAATGAAGTTTGCACATCTTGTGGTGTGAGTTACCAGGATATTGTTAAAATTCTGGCTGAAGCTTTTCATAGAAAATGAGCTGTTAATGCCATTGAATTTCAGAAACAAATATTCAGATATGCTTGTACACAGTTATTGACCATAAGGGTTAATCACTGTAGGATCAGTTTATTTTTGAAGAAGTGAAACATTAATCCTCCCAAGTTGTTGTCCTGTGTAATTATTCTGCATTCTAGATCTGATTTTTCACCCACAGATTAGGAAGTTTTTAAACAGTTGGCAGTTTGTTTAGGGAGGTGATAATGGGAAGAATCCTTCCCCTCTGATTTAAATATGAACTATAAAGATCTTTATTTGGAATGAAGGTTTTTCAGCATTCCCAAATCAGTAATAGACTATAGCTGAAATTCATTGCAGTGAATTTATATTTCATAAGTGCATGGAGTCTCTCCACCCCCTTAAGTTTCCTTGCCTAAAAATATGATAGGGATTTACGTGGTATGATGCTGTCAATACTTAACCAGATGCTTGCTGCAGTGTCATTGAGCACTCCTCTTTATGACACAGTGTGGTTCTGCATAGGATATTGGCATTCTTATTACTTCTGATTTGTTTAGTGGGTGGAAACAGTTACCTTTTCTTTGGAAATCTAGCTTTTTCATATACACAAATTTAATTGGCTACTGAGATAACAATGGTCCATAATAGTCATCTACTTGTGGTATTGTCTTTGAATGACCTCCATAGTTTTTCAGTTGTAAATGTTTCTTTATATTACTTGGCAAAATGAGTATAGTACAGGAAATACAAAATAGAACAGTCAACATAGGAAGTGGCTTCCCTAAAAAGCTAGACATCAGATGTGGTGATAGTGTGAGGACATTTTGTATCTTGCTGCTTGCATGTGACATTGGGAAGAGTGTCTTAGTAAGACATGGGAGGAGATGTAATGTAGGACCTGGAAACAAAGGCAAGGAATTTTGGTTTTAAGTGGTGGAGTGGATGGGGAGCCAATGGAACAATTGGAAGATAGGGTGATATGTTGGGTCAGCTATCCAGGAATATTATTTTCAGTACCTGGTGAAGTGGGATTTTCTCCCACGAAAGCTCATGTGATAAATAAATCTGTTAGTCTTTAAGTGCCACAGAACTTTCCTTTTTCTTTGAAATGGATTAGGAGTCAGAGAAAGATTAAAGGATCAGAGTGGATTAGACCTTTAGCTGTAAAGGCAAAAACAGTGTTGAGGAGGTGACCAGATTTGGACATGATCTGAATGTGTGGAGAAAAATATAGGGAAGAGGCTAAAGGTCTCCTACTTAAAAGGTGAAGTGAAGGGTGGCATTGTGATTAATTCCACACTTGCAGACTGAAAGGGTGTGTGTGAGGGAGTTATACTGAAGAGTAGCTGACAGTGAACAAGATTTTGTTTTTGTTAAAGTTAATTCAACCTGATTGAAGAGATATGGGGAGGCTAGACAGTACTGAGAGAGAATTGGCTAATCCAGCCCCATGACCATGATGAGCATGAAGGACAAGGTTGCCAACACTAAAACTCTGGGCATTTCTCACTTGGAATGGGGAAGAGGAACTTCTACCACTGAAGGAGTGTCTGGAAGAAGATAAGAAAATGTCTGGAAAAACCAAATGAGACTGATCTATAGAAAAGGAAGAAATGAATGTATGAACGTAGTGAAGAGGTCAAAGGAGAAAAATGAAATGTACTCAGTTATGACTCTAAATGATTGCTAGAGCTCTAAAAGAGACATGTTGCACTGGGGACGGCAGAAGCCAGTTTAGAGGGGATCAAAAATAAAACTGAAATAGGAACTTTGTGAACCTCTATACTTATAGATATTAGCCATGTCATTCTGTTTCACGGGTACAGAGTGGCAGAGCGGGAAGGATGCTGGGCAATGCACACAGACTGTGTGGCTGCCTTTAAGAAAGGGAGAAAGTTACTCTGAAGAAAAGAGAGAGAAAAGCTTGTTGCACCTCTGAGCAGCCTAAGGTGTTTTCATTTTTTGTGAGGTTTTTATTTGGCTTTTATTTTTGAAATATATGTGTATTATACACTTGCTTCTTTCACAATCTCATTTTGGAATCAAATGCATCCATGTGGACACGCTGTTCTCATACCTGTTCCGTTATATTTTCTCTTCTCTCCTAGAGTTAACTGTGGCCTGATTTCCCCCTCCTGCCCCCCATTAAGTCCATCAGAGATTTGACATTGTTTTCATTTGAACCAGGATTTCATGTGTAAAATCTGAGTCTTTTTTTGTTCACTTGATTAGGCCTGCCAAAGGATTTTCATTACTGTCAAAACTTTGGCTTATCTAGATAGTCTTTCTGTTTCTAAAACCAGTCTACCTTTACCTACACTCCAAAGGAATTTCAATGGTTAATGGTTTTCTACCTGTACAGACCATCACTGATACCACAGAGAAAAAAAAATATGAACTCAGGCCTGAGGTAAGAGAGCTTCACCTTTGTTTTAAAATATAAACAAACTTACAAGGTAACACATATGAGCACTTTGTCTAACGATTTTATAGATAATTGGTAATAACTTTAGAGATGACTGGTAATGAACTTCAGTGATGAAGTAACAGTACTGTGTGTGCCATTTGGACTTGCACTTTGGTCACTTTTATATTTCAGATGCATTTCTTGCGAATATGTGAAATGCAAAATTTTACAATGCTGTCTTCTGCAGAATGTGGGTTCACATCAAATAAATCAACAAAAGGAAAAGTTTTTATATAGCTGTATTAAAACTGTAGTCAATCCTTATTTTCCATGTGTCAGAAAATAAAAGATTGTAATTGTTTATTTTTGAAGAGCTGGATGAAAGTGATATCCAATGTTAAATATGATCATTTGATCAATAGAGCAAAATTACATAAATTATGAACATTTCTAAACATAGGAAAACCCTTTCCATTTAAAATCAAAATAGCTCACTTGGTATACATGTCCTTAAGTGGCTTTTGGGGGGGGGGTGTTGTAATTTCCGTAGTTACTATTGTGTTCTGCTTTGAAATCCAGTACTGTTGACTGACATTGACTGGCTTTTAAAAGTACACTGTGTGACCTAATGAAATAGCAAATTCAGACTGGGTTTCAAAAACTGAACCTTATCACAATAGTATTGAGAGCTTAAAAAAAGAAGCCTGTACAACTTCATTCCTGTGGACTACCTTAGTAACTAGTGGAAGAATTTTGAGATTCTGACTAGAGAAAAACCTTACTTTGTAGTAAGGTCTGAAATAGTCTTGACTTTTTTTCTTAGTAGCATATAGACAATTATTTGTTGCTTGTGGCTATTATCAAGCTTGCATTTAAACAAAATCTAGAAGGATTCATGTTTTAGTCTGTACGATCTTCAAGGTTTTAGCATTCAAGTAGGTGACTTAAATGCAGAGGACTAAATTAGACAGTGATTCTTTGTCATTTAGTGTTTCCTTGCTTGTCAATGTATGTTCTTTCATTATACCAGTGTATAGAATATTTCCAGTTTTCATGACAGTAAGTGTCCAAAGCAGATTTGCCACTCCAGGGCTTCTGGTAAGGCCCATGAGAGGCTACTTCTACAGTCCTAATGGGTGTCAACATTATTTCAATAGTGTGCACATGAATATGTGTAAAAACATCAATTCTTCAAGTGATAGTTCCTGTGGGGATTCCAAATATGGATGTTCATTGACCTGTGTGTGTGTTGTGTGTCCCCCTTGTGTGTGCAACTGAGACTAAGCTGTGCAGGTAAATGCCACTCCAGCTCTCTCTTAACGACTACATGGCTGAGTCAGAGTCCCTGTTTTTTTCTGACAGAGCCCCAGTCTACACTTAGGGCACTTTTTGGTTGCAGTCAACTGGCATTTACGCAAGGCATGTAAAATGCCTTGCATAAGTGCTGGTGGCTTTCTAAGCTGCCAGGACACAAGCGGGAAGGCCAACTGAAAATCTCTTGTGGTTGGCTTTCCCCTATGTCTCCTGGGCCAGGACTTCTGGCGCTGACTGCTGGGAAAGCAGCAGCAAGTTCACATTGGCTGCTAAGTACTCCTGGAACGTTGGGCTGACAGCGGCGATTTTGCCACCATCAATGTAGACGTAGTCTCACTGTCTGTTTTTCTTGTGGATACTTGTGGATAGTCATTCTTATTGTTTACATAGTTCTTTTTTACCTGTCGATGGTTTAGTTAGTGTAGTCCTCTCCTGCCCACACACCATTTGTCGAGTCGCATGGACTGCCACTCATATTTTCCAAACGAGAAAGTAAGAAAAAGCAGAAGCATGATACAGTGGTGGTACCAACTGCCTCAGCATCTGTGGTGGTGGTCTCACTGGCCTGTCTCTCACCAACTCTACTTAGACCCTAGAGGTAGTCCTGAATGATGCCTCACACTCTTAGGACAGAGCCTTTGTTTTCCCCTGACCCGTCTTGGAGTCCAGACTTGCACCACAGACTGCCAAACTTCTACCACTCACATACCAGCTTAGGAACTGTGGAGGCCTGGTATCATCACCTGTGGGACCCACAAATGTCCAGAGACCCTTTCTTTTGGGGCCCTATTGTCTACCCTGGGAGCTGTACCAAGGCTGCAAGGGCAATGTTTGGGGTCTTTTATCAACCATCCCTTGTTAATCCTGCAGCATTTTGTATATGCCTCATCCTGCAGTGCTCTGTTAACGAGGGGGAAGGTATAGTACTTGCAGCATTGACCCCAACTATTTCCTCTTCATCACTGCAAGAGGTGCTTATTCCTGCTTAATTATTTGCACAGAATGACCTCTGCCAGTACCAGGAACTGCTCTACCAGACAGCAGTATATCTAGTAGTCCTAATGAGGGAAGTCCAGGACATGCAGCATTAGCTTTGGGACATTCTCTAATGCTGGGGACCCTTATAAATGAGGTTTCTTTTCAGATGTTACAGATGGTGTGGCAAGCTCCTGTCTGTTCTGCCACCACACTGGAGGGCAGAGAGGAGGTACTTTGTCTCCACTAAAGAAGCAGTCTCTTTATCCATCCACCTCCCAAATTTCTGATAATACAAACACTATTGTAACAGGCCCGTTAGTACCCTAAAACCTCCACTCAACTAGACAGAGCAGTGAGGAAAATGGATCTGATATACAGGAATGTTTACTCCACTGGTTCCCAGCGTTTTTTGCAGTAGCACCCCATTCTAATGAAACTGTTTTCCTACTGCTCCCCTTTGAAAAATTTTAACATTAAGTATGAATTCTGCTGCACACCTGTACCATGCCCGTAGCTTTTGCCGCCCTTTTGAACTTCAAAATTACCTCCCCGGGGGGGTGGTGGTGGTATTGCTCTGATTGGGAAATGTTGGTCTACTCCCTAGTGGGGCTCCAATATTGTATTGTACTTATCAAGCTCTGCTAGCGAAATACGAGTTTTCAAGTTATACCACGCTATGAGTTCAAAGACCAACTGCCTTCAGAAAGGTAACAGCAGTTCCAAGTGGTGCTTGATGAAGTGAGACTGGTGACCAAGGTGGGCCTTCAGGGCTCTTTGGACATGACCAGTGCTGTCACTTGTTCTCTGGCAAGTGGGGTCATCCTCTTCTGGGTCTCCTTGTTTCAGTTGTCTGGTTTCCCAAAGGAAATTCAAATCACCATTGAGGACCTCCCCTGTGACACACAACCTGTTAAACAAGAAAATTGGGGTTCCCCATTCTCTAAGATTCTCAAGACATTCTAAGGTCCTTTGGTCATACCCCCTACCTGGCATATAGTCAGTATATAGTCTATAGGCTGTTTTTGCCCTATTTGACCACAATTGGGGAAGGATCCCCACAGACAACTGGGTACTGAATTTCATCAATCATGAAAACTACCTAGAAGTCATCTTGGTTTTGCCTCATCATTCATTTCAGATTTACCATAGGGACCCAGCCCACCAATGCATCCTCTAACAAGGAACTGATGCTTTTCTCCTGAAGGACTCTGTGGAGCCTGTACCAGTTCACTGCAGGAAATGAGTTTTATTCCCCATACTTCCTCATACTGAGGTGGGACAGAGGTGACATCCCATTCTGGAACTCAACACTTTTTTCAGGAACACTGAAATCCATATGGTGACTTTTGTGTTGATTATCCCCTCCCTCCCTCAAGGATCCTTGTTCCCAGCTCTTGACATGAAGGACTTCCACATCAACATTCACTTAGCTCATCAGAAATTTCTCCTATTCAGAGTGAGACATCACTATTGGGCAATTCCAAGTCCTCCCGTTTGGCATAGCAATGGCACCACAAGTCTTCATGAAAGTTTTTGCCATCATAGCAGGGCATATGCGCTGCCTCAGCTACTAGTACTCTCCCACCTGGACTCGTGGCTCCTCATCCTGATAAGGCTGAATCTTAGTGCTTGGTGCTCTCCTCGCCTTTCTTGGTATTGGTATTGATGAGAAGTCTATACCTATACTTGCTCAGTCAATTTGATTGGGACACAGACTCTATCACAGCACAAACTTTTCTCTCAACAGAACCCTCTTTCCACAAGGAATTTGATAATTGCTGGCTTATCTGGAACCTTCTTCTGTTGCTGTCTCTTCCTCCGTGAACAACATGGCAACCTGTGCTTAGGTGACACCTTAGGCTCACCTGCCTCCACTTGCATTGCATACAAATGTGGCTCTTTTCAATCTAAAGTGGGGTGGGCAAGCTATTGGAGCCTTTCATTAGATCCTCCAGCAGGGCCTGGCTGGAGCAACACAGCCACTCTGTGAACCCCCTTCTACTATATGGACATAGTGGCAGCCTGGCAGGAGTGTAGCAACCATTACATCCCAACCAGGGCCCAGAAGTGCCCTTCATGGCATCCACTCTGTCTTGTCTGTCTCTTTCCCCCGCCCCCACCAACCATATGGGCCCAGCAGCAACCTGGTCAGAGAAGAGCAACTTTTTTCCCCATCCCAGTATCATCTCCCCCATCCCTCTCTGGCTTGCGTAGATGCAATTATGGTCATCAGGCAAAAGTTTGCCTACCACTGGTCTAAGGGCACGTAGAGAGCGTTTGGACAGTTGATTCCTGGTCCTGCAGATTGTTGTGGTCTCCAACACATGGTGGACTGATCCTTCCATCTTCTATCTCATAAACCAGCATCACCACAGATACCTCCCTCAGGTTGGGGAAGCCATTTAGATGGTCACACACTGCAGGGCATCCGACCACCACTAGAGCTGGTTTGCACTTTGACATCCTGGAACTGAGGGCAGTCTATTTTGGAAGCCAGGTATTCCTCCCTTTCATCTTGTTCCATCACACATAACTATGCTTCAATATTGCAGTGGTGGTTGATGCCAACAATCAAGGCAGCACCTAGTCTCCCTCCCTCTGTTCTGAATAGATCCTCAATTGCAATTTGTATATCAAACATCAAGTTGTGCTTTAGGCTATGTACATCAAGTGTGCCAAAACTCTCTGGTATGTATTCTCAACAGGACTCTACCTGAACCACAATTGGGAATCTCCCAGTGCTACTCTTCCAGGACACACCCCATCCTGGGCCCTTTGTGACTTACAGAAACTGCAAACTGCCTTTTTTTCCCTTTCCATAAGAGCCAAAGAAGAAGACGTGTAGTGTGATGTCCTTTTATTTTCCTGGATGGGTGGTCTATGCTATGCCTTATCCCCATTCCCCTTCTCCCAGAAGTCTTAGGCAAAATTCATCTGGTTTCAGCTACAGTAATACTTATAGTCCTTTTCTGGCTCTGTAGTCATTGATTTGTGGATCTTCTATGACTTTCTGCTTGCATACCATTAGCTCTACATACACTCTTGGATCTTCTCAAGGAAAATTGGGGCTGGCTCTGGCTTCCCAGTCCAGATCCTCTTCACCTTGCATCCTGGTTCTTGGGTTGATTTTAGGGTGTGCTCCATGCCAGTAACACACATTCTTACACAAAACTGTAAGGAGGATGATCCTGTGAGTCTGCTGCTGGGTGGACTGGAAGCACTCTACCGCATGGACTCACTGATGACAGCTTCCACTGGGGACAATATCCTTATCTGTTGTCCTGGACTGCCTTTTCAGATTCAAAATGTTTGGCTTGCCACTCAGTTCCATGTACTTTTCTTACCCTGGTAGATGGCACTTCAGTGTTCGCACACCTACCATCATGTGCTTCCGTACCTTCCCACTAGTTTTCAAGCCTACCCATAAAATCCCTTATGGAACCTTAATCTTGTTCTCTTTGCCCCATGAAGTCCTACTCTGAGCTTCTGCCAACATGTTCTCTCTCATGTTTCTCCATTAACTGATTTTCTTAGTGGCTGTCATCTCAGCTAGATGAGCCAGCAACCTGGCAGCCATGATGATGTATCTCCAACTTACATTGTGTGCCGTCTGGCCTGAGCTGGAAGTTTTTGAAAAACTACTCCAGAATTCTGGATTGGCTCATGAATATTCATGAAGAAACTGTATAGTGGTGTGCCTCAAAATAATTAAATGGATCAAGATGTGCCATGGCAGAGAGAAGGTTCAGAACCACAGGCCTAGATACACTTTAGATTGCTGGTTACTAAGCAAAGTAGAACTGTGATACTCGTGCCTTTTCAGATCCCATTTTTATATTCATGGCTCTTCCTCTGTGGTTCACTGGGCCTTGAAGAATGAGTGACTGTAACCTTTTCAGTTCACATACTGTACTTGCGCTTTATGGTGAGAGAAGTATTGGGATATGAGTGTCATCGATGGCCTGTGCATGGTTCAGAAGCTACATGCTCTGAAATCCAGGTGTTATTTCTGGAAGAGTTTTTTTTATGGCAGCCATCTGTGGATAAATCAGTGTTTAACTGCCTCACAATCCTGTACAATAACAATCCCAGCTGTGGACTTAACAGACCCAGAGTAGTTTTCAAACAGACCTTTAGCTGTCATCTGTAACCAGCTTCCACAGAGCAATAGCTGTATGCTTCTGAACTGGTATGACTTCCGTGAATCAAATGTTCTAGTACGGGAGGTTTGGGGCTAGCTCCTCACACGGATCCTCTATGGTTTGTTTTCTCATTCAGATGTTCTGAAGCCATTGTTTTCACTCAAGGTTTCTAAAATGGTATAATTCTGTCACGTGGCTGCTTCTGCATCAAAAGCAATGGTCAACTCAAGTGCATTCAACATTCACTGTATCTACCATGTAAATTGAACTAGTTGCCATGGACTTTCAAGGTCAGCTTTCTTTGTGTCAGAATGTTATGGCCGAAGTTTAACAACTGCCTACTCTATTATGTAACCCATTGACTCACAATGAAAGCAGGACTAGGGTGCAGTCATCCCATCACTTTGTGCCTTCTGTCCGTTTTTGCAGAGAATGACAGTGAATGGTGACTTTTTTTTAAGGGAAGGAGAGGAGTGGAAGAATACTATTACTTTAAACGTATGCCAAAGTATGTTATGAGGATGGAGTTAAATGAGCTTTTTAAAAGTTAAAGTTGTTGCGTGTGCTTGTGCGGAAGGTGTGATAATTTAAGAATGGAATTTTTTAAAAGGAGGAAAAATGCTCATGCATAAAGAAATAGTATAACAACTTTAAAAATTGTAGTGGTTTTTCCAAAAATTCTAATTTACTGTGAAGTATTTCCTGTGTCACTTTTTATCAAATGAAGCTGAGATTTAGAAGTAACATCTTAGAATAGCTGTATCAAGAGTTTAATGAAACACAGCAGTGAGGAGTCCAAAGTGAATTTCCATGTAGTCTTCTAAATGAAAAAGTGCATCATTTGTCCTGTGTTCCTTATTCATCATCAGATCTAGTAAAGTGTTCATTCCCAAGAGAGAGAATGCAGTCAGGAAGCCTAGAGGAATGAGATTGTCATTCAAGGCAAATGACTTTTAGTAATATTCTTATGTGAAATTGGGTTAGAAAACCTTAAGGTTTAGAATTAAGTTGCTATGGCTATATTTAATTAAAATTGGTTAGCTTTAACCTTTTTTAAAGTTTCAGACAGGTTAAAACAAACTAAATTTATGCATATGCTGTATTTTGTTTGAATTCAGGAATTGCTTTCAGTAGGGATTCTTCATAAAACCTTTTTTCCATAAAAAGAACTTTAACAGAACCACTAGAAAGAGATTTTATTCCCCCCTCCGCAAAATATTTTCAAAGAAATGTGGAACTTTAACCATATCTTTCACTTTGAAAGTAGAAAAACATATTACACGTTAATAATTTCAATTATTTAAATACAGTAGACTATCTTTGAATTTGTCTTGCAGAATATTAAAAAATGTTGTTGTGGGATGGATTCTTCTGTAGTAACTTTTGATATAGGAGCATTATATTCTACTACTCTTCATGAGGCATACGAACAGGTAGTCCTGTGGCACTTACAGGCTTTGTGTTGCATAATGTTTTGTGGGAGAAAATCCCACTTTGTCAGATCTTTGAAGATGGGGGAGCTTACAGAATGGGAGGAAATAAATATAGGGAAGTGTTACTTTAACAAAGTGGGTATCTTTGTTCTGGTCTGCAGGTGTGTAGATGTTTTATTTTTTATCATCATCTTTAGTTATTTACTTCCCCCCCAGGACCATCCAGCCAATAATTTACTCAGCTGTGTAACAGTTGTAACATATTTGGAACCATGTTAGTTAACAATAATTCAAATAAAATAGTAAAAAAATAAATCTTTTTGTGTAAGTAGGTGGATAACGATGGGTTACTTGCCAGTAACCATCCTCCTTCGTGGTTTCATTCAGTATCGGGTGTGTCCGTGCCACGGTGCATGACTGGCTGGAAACTCTTTAGTCCTAGCCTGTCAGGACAGGGCTGGCAGCCACTGCCCCCTGACCACCCTGTGGCTGTATATATGGCTGCAGCCCTGCTCCTCCTCAGTCCCCAGTAGTTACTGACTCTGAGTAGTGGGGATGGTGGGAGGGTTCTGAATGAATCTGAGCAGTCCATCTTGAAGAAGGATGGTTACCGGCAAGTAACTCACTGTTCTTCGAGCGCTGCTTGGATACATTCAGTATCAGCTGATTGCTAGCTGTACTGTGTAAGGTGGGTGGAGTTAGAACCTTACCTGCCATCAGCACGGATACCCACAAATGGCACAGCACCCAAAAATTGGGTAAAGATGCAGTGGGCCGCCAGGAGACGCCACCAAGTGTAGGAGCTTCAAGAGAAGACGTGCATGAGAGTCCCGAGGGGTCATTTGCCACCCTGTCAGAGATTAGAACTTGAACAGAGGCAGTCCCCAGTTCATTACTGGGGACCTTGGTATATCATATAGCAAAAGGGCATCCTTGTCACCAGCAAGACCATTCAGTGTAGAGGGTTGCCCTTCCCTAATAAATTGACTCCTGAGAAAGGCAGTCGTGATCTAGAGCAACAGGCTCCTACAGCCACAGGTGACGAGCAAGTGCATGATAAGTGCCGTCCATGCTGCCTTAACCCCAAAGGGAGGTCATTTGGGTTAGGCTACTACCCAAACTTGGGGGTGGGGAACACACTGCCTCTTGACCAAATGGGGAGTAGGCAAAAGGCCTTTCTCCATTGACATACTGGCAGGAGATGCGAAGGGCAGGATTGATGAGGGGTGCCCGAAACGAAGGTGTCCCACCTCTTTATGGAAGATAATGTAGGAAAAAAAAATGTGAGGGAGGAGTAGCTGGGGACTGCTGCCCCTTCATCTGTTGATGCATGAGAGTGGAGGCCTGGAGGAAGGGCCCTGGAATAGGGCCTGCCAAGCTTCTAGGCCTGTATCTGGGGCCCAAAGTGTCAGAGATGCTCTGTCAAGGAGGGTTGTCATAAGGAGAGAAGTGAGCATTCCAGAAGGGCCCTTCCTTAGAGGTGGCCTTTCAATGGGTTATAGTAGGAAGAAAGAGGGACCCTTAGGTACACCCACCCAAGCATCAGGAAAGAAGCCAAATGGTGGAGGTCATGAGCGCTGAATGACTAGGGAGTGAAAAACAGAAACTGGAGGAAAGGTGATTGAATTCCCATGTTAGACTGTCCTTGACCAAAGGGGAGGGGGAATGACCTGAGACAGGGGTGGTGAGAAACCATCATGGGGTTCTGGGAGGGGCTTATGCAACTTCAAGGCTAGATGCACATTTCTCTCCCTTGCCCCTGTACTCTACTCTCCCGATACACGGACTCGTGTAGGGAGAGGTATGCTGAAGCGAGGGAAGGGGTATCCGGCCGTCTCTATAGATGGGTCAGGTCCACCCTGATGGTGATACCCCCAAGCTCCAGAATATGAGTGGGGTGTTTTTGGAAGGGGGGTAACATGGCTCACATGATATTCTCACTCCTATGGAGAGGAAGTCAACCTTCATATCATGGCTGGTTGACTCATCTCTAGAGGTGGGAGTAGGTGTTGGGTCCTAGTTGCAATGGGCCAACTATGAGGGATCTTGCATAGCTCCTGAAGGGGAGAGAAGACAACTGCTTATCCAAGATACAAGGCAGACATGGTCTATAATGCCTGCTCTGAGAGGGGAGGGGTGTTGTTATTAATTCCTGGGTATTGGAAGGGGTAAGGCTTGGGCAGATCCTGGGTGGAAGAAGAGAAGACGGAGACCCCGGGAAGAGGGGGAGGAGGGCATGAGGCAGCCCCTACTTAGGGAAAAACAAGGAATGCCACTGTGCCTTCTAAGAAACATGGAGGGCTTGAGAGGACATTACAAAGCATCACCCATAAGGTGTCAGGCTTTCCAGCCTGCGAAGGGTTTTGCAAATTCCCTTGCGAGCCAGAGTTCTGCAGGGCAGTTAACTGTGAGCTAAGGACCATGGGTCTTCAAGCAGGCTCATTTAGGAATATGAATACCAATTTGGGTTAAGAGTTCTATCCCCTATCTCCCTTCGTTGTGATTCTAGGGAGGATGGGGCTGTCATAGAAAGATCAAGGCAGTTCCTAGATGGCTGTCTGCGGTTCTTGGCAGAAAGCGCCCCTTGCCTGGTTGGAGCAGAGGGGCTTCCAGTAGAGGGCTAAATGTGAGGTTTGCCTGTGGGCAGATAGACCAATGAGATGTGGTGAACATCCTTGAGGAGAAGGGGTGGGAGCTGAAAAGGCAAAACCCCTGTGGTGGAGCTTGAGGATGCCTCGAGCGAAAGGTCTAATACGAGTCTGAAGACCATGGCCCTGGGATTAAAAAGGGGACCTCCTGGGAAGGTGAGGGAAAAGGTAGAGGACAAGAGGGTATGAGCTTGCCCTCTTACCTGCCACCTGAGGGAGGGGGTACACCATCTTGCAGTGATTTCCCCCAGGATCCATTGTAGGTCAACACGAATAAGAAATGCTCTTGGGATCAGTGATGTGGGAGCGTACCAGTCCCAGTATGCCCAACTGGGAAAGGGTTGGATGAGGTGTGTAGGGGAGAGAAGGGGCCTCTGGGTATGAAGAGGGGGAGTAGGTATCCAGCCCTCTGTGTGCCAGCAGGCTGTGGCCTGGGGTGAGGGCCGCATAGCAGGTTTTGTGGTGGGGGGGCATCATGTGCCCCCTTCTCATACCTCTGTCACCCCTGAATTTCCACCAAGGCTCCAAGGGAATATGTGACTAGAACTGAGTGTATGTGAGGAGAGTTCTCGGTTGCACTTGACTTAGAGTACAATAAGGGAAGAGAGAGATGCATTGTTACCAGAGAGGAGGAAGAGGCGAGGCTGATTCTGAGGGGGTGTTTAACATAAGCTATTTAGGGTGCTGCCATGAAGTTCAAGTTTTGGGTTTGATGGAGGGAAAGGCGACCCTATTGGAATTGATCACTTTCAACGGGAGAAAGGGGGCCATCAACCCGTGGTCCAAGGGCCCCTAAAAGGTAGCTGTTTCACTTGTAGGGGCGAGACTACTGTGAGGGCCCCTCGCTGCAAGCATTTGTGGGGTCATGGTGGGCTGGGAGAACATTGAGGCATCTGGGAAGTAAGCATACCCAGGGCTCTGAGGGCTTACCTAGGGTCACAGTTGTCATGTATCAGGGAGTCAGTGGCTGGGGCAGAGACTTTCCCTCAAAAGGGAAAGTCTAATATGCACTGCTGTAAGTTCTCAGAGAGGCTGCTCGGTACATTACCATGGCTGCAGCAATGCTGCAACTGGCCATGTCCGAGGCATCCCACGCCACTGTAAGGACAACGCGTGAGGCCAAGGCGCCTTCCTCGATGAAGGCATCCTAATCCTCCAAATGTTCATGTGGGAGGAAGCTGCTAAAACTCCTCATAGCATTACAGAGATCTAGGGAATATCTGTTAAACAAGGCCTGGTGGTTAGCAATCCTCAGCTGAAAGGCTGAAGTTGAATAGACCTTTTGACCCAGGAGGTCAAACTTGCTGGACCCCTGGGAGCTTGGGGGTAAATCAGGGTGGCTCAGGCCACTGTATCCCAGTGATGTCAAGGACACAAGCGTGAAGAGAGATAACGGTGAGCGGAGAGGATACAAACCCCAGGTCGAATAAGGGGGCTTTGTTCCCCTCAAGAGGTGTGACTGTGACCCCCAGGTAGGCAGTGACCTGCTGAAGGGGGTTGAAGTGTGGTAGGGTCTTCTTTGTAAGACCCTGGCCCTGGGTTCATGACTCTAGCCAGGAGAAGGGACAACCTCCCTACTGGGGTGCTCTCTCCTGGGGCCATGGTACTGAGTTGGAACTCCCCATTCGAGGCCTCAGTGGCAGATAACCAGCTTTGAGTGTGACACCAAGAAGAACCCAGTGCTGGGGACCCTTCAGTAGGAGGCCGGGCCCGAGGCATACACTCTTGGACCTTTTTTCAGTATCGAGGCAAGGTGTTGGCACTGTAGGGGTTGGAGTTGTCAGTTCCACAGTGACATGGGGCCAAGGAGTGAGCGGCTCCCCCAGTGCTGGGTAAAGTGAAAGGAAGGCACACTTACCATTTGCTTTGGTGGCCTAGCAGTGATTTCAGGAGCCAAAGAGCCTCCACCGCTTCAAAGGCTGCCGGTGTAGATTGCACTGTGATAGATTCTGGGCCCTGACCCCTGGAGGGGAGAGCCAGAATGGCACCGACATTTCAGTGCTGAAGTTCACACTGAGTGTGCTTACCTACGCTCTGCTGGGGAGCAGCACTGAGAGAGCCTTGGTGCCAATGGGCATGAGGCATTGAAGCCAACGCACGGTGCTCAGATGCTCTGGCCCTTTTCTTTGGAAAGGAGGTGCTGGGAATAAGGTCACATGGCAGTGAGATGGTACAAAGCCAAATGCCAATTGTGTCCCTTTATTCATAGCCGGAGACCGGCGCTGAGAGGGCTCTGGTGCTGACCGAGCATTCAGTGCCGAATTAGAGGCCGATCTCAGCTTTTTATACATAGCCAGAGAGCACTGCTGAAAGGGCTCCGGTGCCAGTGAATCTTCGAGTGCGTCGGGCATGCCCGGTGTCAGCTGCAGGGCCCATTCTTCGGCAACGTTATGCAGCCTTCGTGGAGCATAATCTATCCCTTGAGCACTGACGCTGTCCACAAACAGGGCATGTAAAAAGGTACAGACAGGCACTTGCATAAACACAAGGAGGGCCTGTTCCTTAACCGTTGCCGAGGGCTTAAAAAGAGGAAGGAGGAGGAGTAGGGTTGTGGCCATAGATATAGGGTGGTGAGCCTGTCTTGACAGGCTAGGGCTGAAGAGTTTGACAAATTGTGCGCTGTGGCACAGACACACCTGTCACTGAATGGATCTGATCAGCTCTCGAGGAAGAACTTTAAGCTACAGTATGTAACTGTCTTCAGCGCTACTGCAGTATGAACGCTTTGCTCCCTTGTCAGGACAAATGAATTACTTTCTCAGGGAATTCCACGAGACTACCCTTTTCTTCAATGTCTTCTGTTAGTCATGTCTCCTTCTTTAGAACATACCGTATATACTTGGGTATAAGTTGATCCAGGCATAAGCTGACCCTCCCCCCCCAATTCTGAGCCCAAAAAGGGCAAAGATTGGTGACCTGTGTATAAGCTGAGGTCACCTTTTGGCCTTGGCCCCTAACCCCCACATGTAGTGCTGCTGGCTTCCTCTGAAGTTCCCAACAGCTTCCCTAACCCCCAAATCTCTGCTGCTGCTTTTCCCCTGCCCCCCCCTGCTCTGTCCATTCCTCACTCCTGTCCCTCTGCTCTGCCCTTTCCTCACTGCTGTCACCCCTGCTGCCCTCTGCTCACTTCTCAGTTTCCTGCTGTTGTCCCCTGGTCCACCCTTTCCTCACTGCTGCCCCCTGCTCACTTCTCACTTTCCTGGGGCTGCTCCTCCTCCTGCCCTGTGCTCTGCCCTTTCCTCACTGCTGTCCCCTGCTCCTCCTCCTGTTTCCTGCTCTGCCCTTTCCTCAAAGCTGTCCTCCCTGCTCTGCCTTTTCCGCACTGCCCTTTCCTGGCTGCTGCCCTCTGCTCACTTCCGTTTCCTGCTATTGCCCCCCCCCCCGCCCTTTCCTCACTGCTGCCCCCACCCAGTCGCTTATCAGTTTCCTGCTGTTACTCCCACGTTCCCCAATACCCTTTCCACCCCTTTCCCCTTCACCCCTGACCCCTGCCGCTGCTCTCCCTGGCCTCCCAGGCACCCCCCCCACCAAATCCCCAGGCCCTGTCACTGCTTCCCTGGGCTCCCCAAAACCCCTGGGCCCTCCTGCCGCTTTACCTAGACTCCCCAACCCCTTCCCCGAAATGCCCAGCCCCTGCTGCTGTTTCCTTGGCCTCCCTGAATCCCCCCCTCAATTTCCAGGCCGACCCCCCCCCCCAAGGTCACCTTACTTGGCCGCTCCAGACACCGGTGCCCGCTCCTTACTCCAGCCCAAGCCGACTGCCCAAGATGCCCGCCTGGCAACACTGGGACTCCAGCCTGCTGCATGGTCAAGGAAATGGCTAAGCTGGGGCTGACTACTGTATTCTCCCGTGTATAAGACTAGTGGCTGTTTTTGAAGCCAGTTTTCGGGCACAAAAATCTTGGCTTATATGCGATGATATATGGTAGTCCTGTTTCTTTTAACCCAAACCCACCTCTGTTTTTGCTTGAATAACTTTGTGCCAGAACTAAAAATGTGTTTAGTGGTAATCTTTTGGACTTAAACAAGTCAGTTTGTGATTCATGATTGGATCACATAGTTGTGCATCTTCATAGAGCTATCCAATTCTAAATAATCTTTCTGTGTCACCACTGGATAGGCGGGTGGATGGGTAAGCCTGTGGTTAAATATTTAATTCTTTCACAGAGGTGAAAAAGGGAGGATGCAAATTGTCCAAGTTAGCATATAAACCCATTTTACAATTTAACTTGTGTATCTTTTAGGTCATAGCCCAAGATCTACTGCCCTACCCAATGGTATTGAACTGGCAAATAAATAACTGATCGGTGCTCCCATTGGTAAAAGGAGGCTGTGCAATTACAGTAATGCAGTAATTACAGTTATATAGCTGACAAGGATTGGACACAGATGGATATGCTTGTATAGCTCCTTTTATTGACAACATTAATAAATCAACAGGTTAAAGTATAATTTTCCAAAGAGGCACTTGCTTCTAGCTGACAAACACTGGTGTTTTACAAAGTGTTGGATTGTGTTATAGTACCCAACACATAGCATGGGACTAGTGTTTGTTTCTTGATTCATGGAATGGTGATGTGGGGATTCACAAAAACTATTTTGAAGGACAGAAATGAAGCTAGTAAGTGAAAGTGATAGGAACTGAGCAAAACACTGCTTAGCTTGCAATCCTGTGTAAATTCTTCTAAGTCAAGAGGTCAACTTGGAAGCAATGGATAAGATCCCTTGAACTTGTCCATGTATGTTTCTCCTCCCCACCTCCAGAAAGAATTCAATCAATCAATGTTCAATCAATCACAGGGCTGGAAGGGACCTCATGAGATCATCGAGTCCAACCCCCTGGGAATTGAACCCAGGACCTTCTGCATGTTAAGCAGAGGTGCTAGCCACTACACTATTCTTGATTTCTTGTCAGTAATTCATGGGTGATATGTAGTTGTCAAAAGCAAGGGAGTGGTATGTAGGTGTGTGCTTTTAAAAACTTATCCAAGAGGGGGAGAACCCTACTTATTCATATTTATTAATTTTTTTTTTCAAAAGTGAATAGCTGTCAAAATAAAATCAATTTCTCCAGGAATATGGCTAAATACTGTTTGGTTATAAATAGTATTTACTGTCCAATCTTTTAGCCATTGCTATTTTGGCTCTAAACCACTTCTTTTGGTAAAAAAACAGTTGAACTTTTTATTATAAAAAAAAGTAAATTTCTACTTTCCTCTTATTTACAAAAAAAAAAAGGAGAAAAATGAAGAAAAATGGCAGTGGGTTTTGATTCAACTTTTTTTTTGTAATCATGTGCGAAAGGATAAATGGACCCAGAATTTCAATCTAAAGGCTGGGGTCCTTAACTGACAAACATGTTAAGAATGTGCGTGCTTAGTAGATTCATACAGCTCTGCACAGTTGTGAATGTCTAATCCTTCACTTCTATGTTGAAGTCTTCTAGTGATGTTGTTTTGTGCCCCATGTAATTTCTAAACAATAAAGAACTTTTGTGATACCATGTTTAGTCATTTTGGCCCAAGACATTATCTTCTTCTAAAAATGCTAAAATCAAGTAGGAGTAATATGTGAAATATTTTCTGATTAAATAAATTTAATAAAATATACCACCCATAATATAAGCTTGACAGTACAAATTTTCTTTCATTTCCTCAGTTTTGAGGTGTAGACATTAGACCCATTGGTATTCTTGGATAGTGTTCCATTGTTCTTCTGAAAAGACACTTAAAATGGGTGTGGCAGATGGGAGAGAAGACGACAGGCCCTTGGTGATGGAAGGTCAGATTAGGGACTGCTTAAAGAAGCTGGATGTGCACAAGTCCATGGGGTCGGATGAACTGCATCCAAGAGTGCTAAGGGAATTGGCTGATGAGATAGCAGCACTGCTGGCCGTTATCTTTCAAAACTCATGGAGAACAGGGGAGGTGCCAGAGGATTGGAAAAAAGCAAATGTAGTGCCTGTTTTCAAGAAAGGAAGAAAGGAGGATCCAGGGAATTACAGACCAGTCAGCCTCACCTCAATCCCTGGAAAAATTATGGAGCAGATTCTCAAAGAATCCGTCCTCAAACACTTAGAGGAAAATAGTGATCAGGAACAGTCAGCATGGATTTACCAAGGGTAAATGATGCCTGACCAATCTCATCTGCTTCTATGATCAGATGACTGGTTTTCTGGATGCAGGAAGAACCGCTGATGTGATATACCTTGATTTTAGCAAGGCTTTTGATACAGTTTCCCACAGCATTCTCATTGGCAAATTAAGGAAGTATGGGTTGGATAGGTGGACTATAAGGTGGATAGAAAACTGGCTAGATCAACAGTTTCAGCATGTAGGAATCAATGGTTCCATGTCTACCTGGCAACCAGTCATGAGTGGTGTGCCCCAGGGGTCGGTCCTGGGGCCAGTTCTGTTCAGCATTTTCATCAATGATCTGGATGATGGAATAGACTGCATTCTCAGTAAGTTCACGGATGACACCAAGCTGGGGGGGAACAGTAGACATGTTAGAGGGCAACAACAGGATTCAGGGAGACCTAGATAAATTGGAACGGTGGGCCAATAGAAATCTCATGAGGTTCAATAAGGACACGTGTAAAATCCTGCACATGGGACGAAAAAACCCCATGCACTGCAACAGGCTGGGAAACATTCAGCTAAGTAGCAGCAGTGTAGAAAAGGACCTGGGGGTCATGGTGGATGGGAAGCTAGATATGAGTTGGCAGTGTGCTCTTGCTGCCAAAAAGGCCAATGGCATACTGGGCTGCATCAAAAGAAGTGTTACCAGCAGATCAAGGGATGTGATCATTCCCCTCTATTCTGCACAGGTAAGGCCACATCTAGAATACTGTGTTCCTTTTTGGGCTCCCCACTACAAAAAGGACAGGGACATGCTAGAGAGAGTTCAGAGGAGGGCAACCAAAATGATTAAAGGGCTGGAGCACAAGCCCTATGAGGAAAGACTGGAAGCATTAGGCTTATTTAGTCTGCAGAAGAGAAGATTGAGGGGGGATTTGATAGCAGCCTTCAACTACTTGAAGGGATGCTCTAAGGAAGATGGAGCTGGACCGTTCTTGGTAGTAACAGAGGACAGAACGAGGAGCAATGGTCTCAAGTTGCGGTTAGGGAGGTCAAGGCTGGATATTAGAAAAAACTTTTTTGCTAGGAGAGTGGTGAAGCCTTGGAATGAGCTGCTGAGGTAGGTGGTGAAATCTCCATTTTTGGAGGTGTTTAAGGCCCGGCTGGACAAAACCATGACTGGGATGGTTTAGTGGGAGAGGTCCTGCCTCTGGAAGGGGGTTGGACTAGATGACCTATGAGGTCCCTTCCAACCCTATGATTCTATGAAAATATTAAACGTACTTCCAGAAACATTAAGATTTGTCAGTTAGTTAGCAGCTTAGTAAATCAAGAGCATGAGGCAATTATTTAGCTGAAATCCTGATAGTCAGTATTGACATTATAGCTTCCTTTAAAATCCATGAAATAATAGTTCAGAATAGTTTTGTTTATATATTTTATTGTTAAGCAACTAAGTGACTAGAGGCAATTTATCCCTACTTTAGAATTCACCATTTCTGATTTAAGACTTACTTTATTACAGCGTAGTGTAAATGTAGTTTTTGAGTGTAATCTGTAGAATTTTAAGTTGAGGAAATAGTGTTTTGAATTTACATCTTATTTAGTTGGCTCTATGTTGATTGTATTCTCTCATTTATTTTTTTAAGTGGTTGCTATGTTCTAAATGCATTACTTAAAAATTCTAGTAATATGAATGTTAATCAAATGGCCAAACAGCTCTTTTCCACTGTAGTAGCCAACGTTGCATTCCAACTTAATTCTAATGCTTTGAGTCATTCATATCTTTAGCAAATGAAAGTGCTAGAATTCATTAACGAAGTGAAAAGGAAGGAAGCTTTTTCTCTAACTTGTTTTCATTGCTTGGGCTTGCTGAAGCTAGTAACTTAAAAGTTGTCTCTTGTTTATGATCTAGTTGAGAACTAAGGTATAAACCAAGTGGAATCAAAACTCATAATGAAGTGCTTATAATCAATATTCTGAACTTTGTATATGGTCAACATATATGCCTTCTGTTTGACTTTTGTGGCATAGTTTTGTTGACCCATTTCAGGATGTATTTCAGGAATTTAATTATTCAAATGATTTACTGCAACTTGGCTTAACTTTTACTTCAGTGAGATCTACGGGTGTGGATTGTTATGGTACTATATTAATTTCTTTAAAATAAAGCTTTGCTCTTTTTATAAGAATTGTCTAGATTTAAGTTGTGTGAACCAAAATGATGATGCAATAGTCTTGCATTTGCAGGTATTTGGAAGGTGTAATAGGAGGTGAGAACTGAAACTGTTCCCCTCAATGAGGTGTCAGCGCTGAAGCAACATGAAATTTATATTATTGTGTTAAACTTTCAAACAGTGGAAGATTTATCAGCTACCTTCAAATAATTTGCCTCTTCAGAGTCATTGGAAATTGCAGAATATAGAGGGAAGGAAAATAACCATATCTTGTTACTTTATCCACCCAAGGGAGTCACTACAGACTACATTACATTCTGTAGTATGGTTTAATATCTCATGCTCTTGGATTTCCACTTTCTCTGGGATTAAATACCAAAGACTAATAAATCTTACAAACTGGAATCTTATCTTGATTTCCTCCCCCATCTTAGCCTTTCATTTTCCTGTCATATTGTACATAGCTACTGTACATCAAAACTAGAAGGGCAAAATGTTATTTTACCAACACAAAATTGGAGTTACTTTGGTTTTTTTGTGAATTTGGTACACATGAGTTGAAAGTTGAAATGTGATTCTTTTCTCTACCAAATATTCAAGAATGGAATATCCAGAGTCACCATTTCAGCCTTTGTAATGAAATAGAATGGAACTTTGGTAGTTGCTAATTTCTTAGTGTTGGCATTTCTAGAGCTGCATAATTGTAACCCCTCTGTCTGTGTTTCCCTTGTACAGCTGCTGGTAATGAATAAGTAGTGTGGAGGACTTCTGGTGGGATCTGATGTATCTGGGTGATGTTATTCTATGGGGCTAACAGTGAAGGAATGGTATGGGTATTTGCTACTGAAGCCAGGATGGGGGGTAGAGATTAAGAATTCTGATGTCAGGTAAGACTAATGCTACAATTTGTCGAGTATTCTGTCTCTGTTATCCAGTATCAGATATTTCAGGAAGAAAATGGGTGTGGGGGGAGAGGAATACTCCAAACTCAGTGACATGAATCTGGCTATGAGAGAAACTTCTCAAGTCCAGGCAATAAATGTTCAGTTTTTCCTGAAGTAGAAAGTAGATTTGTTAATCATCATTAATCTATCTAAATACAGGGGTTTTTTTAAGTACAGTTTTGAGAAAAACATGGAAATTACATTTTATGGGGATTACATTTGAGATTTGAACAAAACTTGTGAAGTACCCAGTATCATGGGGCTATTTCATAGCCATAACATTGTATTGATACCATTCTTGTATTAAATAAATAAATTCCTGATAGTTGGCAATAACGAAAGTGTACTCTGCTTTGTGTAAAGAAATGATAATGCTTACATTTTTGGTGTTATATAAGTTTTTTTTAAAAAGAAATTCAAAGCTAGTGGCAAACTACTGAAGACACCAGGAGAAACAAGAAAGTACTTGGCTCTTCTTAAGATGAAAATTGTTGATCAATTGCTTTTTAAATGACAAGTCATCCTTTCAATATTTTAATGACATCTATTAATGGTTTGACTTCTGTTTAATGTGCTTAGTTAAAAGATTAAAACTACATAAGAGTGGCTCTAACTTTTGGGCATGATAAAGGTACTGCTCAAAGTTGGAGGTGGGGGTGGGGGTCAAAACATTTCTCCCATTCCAGAAATAGTAGTGGTGCCATGTCAGAATTGATGGTTCCTTTTTTTGTACTACAGTTGCTAATAGGTGAGGATTGAAAGTAAAGTACTTGGACACCCTGTTAATATTTAGTATTGTGATACATGCAGGACCATCTGATATCTAAGATGTCTTGTGTGTGGATATGGAACGTTCCTGAGGCTTTATTTATTTTTTTTTAAACTTCTCTTTTCTGTAACTGAACATCTATTGGGCAGGATAGACATCAGCAATGTGTTAATTTAGATGCTCAAATGGGTAATTAGGATATGTGATACCTTAGCATAACTAATGAGTAAGACTGCTTGTGTTCAGAGCCTAATTACGGATGTAGGAACTTTTACTTTGAGCACCTGGTTTGAAAACATGGTCCCATGTACTCGTGGCTTGCTAGAGCTGGGCAGATTTTAATTATGGTCTCTTGGGCTCTAGCTCTGTAGGTGCTCGCTATGTGCATATCTCATACATCTCACTTCTCTTCAGAGTGGTAATCTTAGGTAAATAGCCTATTCCCTGAAACTAATGCTGGCTCTCCTCAGTCTTCTCACTAACTGCTGTATGGTCAGAATCTTACTGAAGTGTGGACTTCTTAGGGTTCACTGTTTTTCTCTTTGGGGACCATGTGACAGTGTAGGCAAGTAGCACGTGTCCTCTGCAAAACAATTGCTAAATTCGTCTTTTACTTACAATAAAAACATGATACTGACAGACCCATCAAAAAATAAGAAAAATCTACATACAAATGCCACCTAGTGGCCTCACCAGGGAGATCCCTTTGGATTTTGGTCTGTATGGCCTTATTATTTGTAACAAGGGGAATAACAGTAGACTTGTCCTTTCATAACATCTTTTGTCATATGACTCTCTTGGTCAACCTCAAAGCTGCTCTGGTGATCAAGACCTCCTTTCAGATCTGTGTTTTGTTTAGTTCCCACCTAAACTCCAGATTCAAAAAGTTACTTTCTTATAAGTTTAGCCACATTCTTTTTAGAGTACCAAAAATTATAGCCAGTGCAAAGTTATTTAAGGATGACTTCAGATTTCCCATCGTACTGGAAGATGATCCCACACAATCTCAAACCTTGAGAGGAAAGCCACTGCTTGCTTGCAGACAGCCCTCCTACCTGAAGCAAATACTAACCAGCAATTGTACACCATGCAACAAGAACACAGATGCAGGACCCTATCCCTGCAACAACCCCTGTTGCCAACTCTGCCTGCACATTGACTCTAGTGGCACCATCACAGGTTCCAATCCTATCAGCCACTCCATCAGGAGCTCGTTCACCTGCCCATCCATTAATGTGGTATCTCTCACTAATGTAGCATCATGTGCCAGCAATGCTCCTCTGGCATGTAGATTGGCCAGACCGGACTGTCCTTACACAAGAGAATAGACACAAATGGAACATTAGAAATGATAACATCCGTAAACCAGTTAGGAGAACATTTCAATTTCTGTGGATGCTCAATAGAAGACTTGAAAGTTGCAGTGCTTCATCAAAAACAACACAACAACAATGACAACAAATATCTCAGACTTCAGTATGAAACTGTAGAGCTGGAACTGATTTGCAAACTTGACACAGAGGTCTGAATATGGACCTTGAATGGTTAGCACATTACAAAAAGTGATTGTCCCTGTTCACACATTCTCATCTCCTGTTCACTTGTGTGAATGGGCCTCATTCACCCTAACCAAACTGACTTTGCTAACACTTGCTCTCCCCATTGTAATGCTGCTTTTCCATCCTGGCATGTGTATATATGCCTCTCAAATGTAGTTTATCACTTCATGCATCTAATAAAGTGGGCTGGAGCTCATGAAGGTTTATGCCTGAAGAAATTTGTTAGTCTTCAAGGTGGAACAGGACTCTGTGGATGTGTTGGTTTTTTCTTTTTTTTTTTTTTTTTCTTGCTGTACACAGACTAACATGGCTACCTGTCTGCAACATGCTAGTTTGTTATAGAGATTTTACCACACAGTCCCAACATGCTACCATTCCTCTATTTTTGAGATAATTGGTTCTTTGATTCCTTTGTATCTTCCATAAGAATATAATATTTGGACCTGTGGCCTCTAGTAGGCCTCGAGGCATGGTACTGCAATATCTGTGGAGCCCTGAGATTTAGGCTGCATTTCAGTGAGCACTGTAGCAAGTCTGAGTTCAGTTCAGCACTGGTCAAACTGCTCTCCCACAGGGGCTACAACAGGGTTAACCAATGACCAGCCAGCCTTTATAAAATGAAATATTTATTTAGAACAAAAGCATTACACAGAGAGCCTGTCTTTAAATCAGTGGCTCTCAACCCTTCCAGACTTAATTTAACTCTTTTAGGAGGCTGGTTTGTGTTATGTACCCCCCAAAATTCACTTCACTTAAATTACTTTACTTTGTTACAAATTCAGACCTAAAATACAAAATGCTCACAGCACACTGTTGGTGAAAACTTTGTTTACTTTTTCATTTTACCTTATTTTTAAAAATGAGTATGGGACTCAAAATGCTCATTCAGTGGTGATGCAAGTGCGTGTCACATCCTGATCTATTTCTGCTGTAAAATAATTTTTCTTTTTTAAGAATAGGGCAAGAAGACTCTTCGTAGGTGTCTCCATATTATGCAGTATAATGAAAGGATATATAGTTGTGGACACCTGGACTTCTTCATTATATCATGTACCTGTCCTTAAGCTTTAGAACATGTGCAATAGCCACAAGCCACTTTTTCTAGTTAGAAACTATTCCAACATTTTATAAGCGCACAGGTCTAATCATAAGACAACCGATGCAATTACCTGGATTTACATAAAACCTGTCAACTATCAGAATGTGCTTACTATTGCTCCAGTTGTCTTTTTTAAAAAAAATAAAAATAAAAGCTTATCTAAGGAAAGCACCAACTCTCTCCCATATTAATGGTTAAGACAAAAGCTGAAACAGGGTTACTGCAACTCATTCCATTATTTGTTTGCAATGGATGTTTTGTTTTGAGGAGTGCTATTTTTTACATTGATGAATCTAGATAGTTGGATGTTTTTGGTTTTTCAACGCAAAGAACTGTAGCAAAAATAAATATGGAAAACATTGGCAATATATGTATGCATTAGAGCAGGGGTCTCAAACACACAGACTGCAGGTCGTATGTGGCCCCTAAAGCTATTTCCTGTGGCTTGCAATGACACTATCATTACCAATTATTTGCAATATCGTTGTATGGAAAGGTTTTAGTGGCGTGGCCCTTGGGCTAACGTACTAGTCCTTATGTGGCCCTGTGCTAGTCCTCATGTGGTCCTCGTGATTTGAGTTTGGGACTGTTGCATTAGAACCTTTCTTTCACCATTCAAGCATTTTTTTAAGTAATAGTGGAATTTTAAAATGAATAGCCTGTGATTATATTGATTAGAGAATCTTTTTGATCATTGCACTAAATAAATTAATTCATGGTTTCCTCTCTTGTTTCAAGTATGTTCTTTACAATCATGGCATCTGGCCCAAGAGAACTCCATTTAGTTTCTTTGAAGGAAATAAAACTGACAAAAGGAAATCTTAAACTGCTGAATCAGGATAGCATTCTTGTGTGTTCCATAACTCTGAATGCAGCATTAACCCAGTGCTATTGTAAATTTGGAAAACTACAATAGGTGAACTCAACTTGTACTCGTGATTGCATAATAATCTGTGTTGTCTCCCCCCACCCCCATGGGCTGTACTAACCCCTCACTGCTTCAGTGTGGGTTAGTCCCACTCTGGTGGCTGAGAAGGTTACAACCCTTTTCTGTAGCTCTGCTTGCCATACTGTGAGCTAGAACCTGCAGATAAAAAGTAGCAATCCAGTTCAATCAGCACTCACTGCTGAAGAAAATGGAGATGCACCACAGCCTCCTGCCAAAGGACAGCTGACACTCCTGGCTGTTCTCTGTGTTCTGACAGTGATGACTAAAGACCCCAGGTACCCAAAACCATAGTGGGAGGAGAAACCATGGGGCTGGTGTGATGACTAGCTGTGGAGGAAAGAATAGGAAGTAACCCAGGGACCCAGTTCTAAGATCGTTAGTTTTGGCCCCTGTGCCAAGCCACTGTGTTGACTCTGACTCATCATAATCACCCCAGAGTTAAGGGTGGTAATATGGACCAAACCATGGTGTAGTAACACCTTTTCATACCATCCCCAAAGGATGATGGGTCTACCAGCCCTGCGATAGCATTTATGTTTGTTTAAAAAAAAACAAACAAAAAAATTGTGTAGGAATGAAATAATGAACATTTTAGGTTTAAGCATAGTGATTAAGATTTTCTTAAATTTTAGAGACAGCTGTCAAATGATCAAGATAAGAACCTGGGGCACTCCACTCAGGGAGAACCAACTGTGTTAAATGCTTTTCCAAGCCCTTTCACCATGTATTCCCACCCCTCAGAGAGAAATGCTTGTTTAGGGGGAAACAGGAAAAATAGATTTGACCTTTAAAAGGAATTGGGCTATATTATTCAGTTGTTAGGAATAATCAGCAGGATAAGCCCTTCTTTAGTTCCCTCCAATTCACAGGCATGCAAAGAGTTTTAGAATCTAGGAAAGCTTCTTTGACCATGCCTAGATCTGCAGAGGGAGTCTGGTATTATTAGATTTGGTGAACATGAAATGATATTGCATTCATCCACAAGATAATATGGGATATGCTGTCATCACCTGACTCTCCCTTTGACCACATAGCCCTTAATAGCAACTGTGTCTGCAGTTTGGTTTCTTTTCCTTGGTACTCTAGATAGTTCATGAATGCAGCTATCAAAAGCATATCTAATCAGTGGTGGAAGTGGTAAGCACAGATTTTCTCTTCTTAAGTTTATGAATTTGAGATCTATGGGCTATGATCATAGACTGGACAGTCAGTTGACTTGGGCTGTTTTCTCAGTTACATTTTGTCCTGATTGCAGTAAAGTCGGCTTTAGAAGATCAATCAGTTTTCCGCAAAAAAAGGTATGCATGAAACATCTACTGGTGTTTTAGCCAGTCAGATTTTCCTTTTTAGCTCAGTGCAATCAATCTATTCTGGGTTTTAATGTTCTGCAACCCAATTTGTAGCTATGGAAACCTCTGTTGTGCAGTTGTATGTTTACACTATAAATCCCATATTTATGGAATATATGCTCGCTACCACAAAAGTCAATATTTACCATCAGTTCTGTTCCAAAATAAGAAGTACAGATGTAGATATTGACTTCATAATGGCAGTGTCAGAAAGCTGAAAACAGAAATCTGAGTTTTAGTGATGATGTATGTTATGGTTCCTTACTAGTAAGAATAGCTGTTTTTGTTTGTTTGAATGGTTCATCCTTGAACTTCAGCCTGAAATATCTTCACTTGTTTGAAGGACCTTCACAATCTACCCATCAAGGTGTTGCCTCCACTATGCCAGTGAAATCAGCCTTTATTGCCCCCTCATTCAAATTTTCACACAATTTTGAGCTTTCTCCCATATTGCACTTTATCATAAAAGTCAGCAAACCTACCTCCATCCTTCTTCAAATTCCTTGTTAAAACTCTCAAAAAACTTGACAATGGCCCAAGGTACCCCAGATGGGATGGGGAGGGAGGGTAAGCAGGGCAGCATTCCTAGGCTCTGGCTCAGTTGCCCCCCCCCCCGGCTTCTGCTGTCTCAGGGGGCCTATTCATGTTGAGGGGAGGCCAAGAGCCAGAGACCACCTTCTACAGTGTTTCATGCAGTGCTCTGTCCCTGCTCTGCCCTCACCTGTCTGATCCATCCCAAGCGTGGGGCAGGGCAGGCCAGTGTGTGGCTGTTGCTCTGTAGGCCTTGGGGACGTGGCTGCTTGAGTCCACGCTGGCCACAGGTCAGCCTGCCCCACACTGTGGGGTGGGTATAGAATGCTGTGTGGTGCAATACAGGGAAGGCAGCCTACAACCCATGGTCCCCCATCGCTGAGCAGATGTCTCCCAGCAATGGGTGTGTGTGACAGGGACCTCTACAGGCCAACTGACCCTGGTCCCACCCAGTGTTCCCTCTAAGACAATGATGCAGCTGAGCAAGTTCCCTGCTGGTTTCCCGACTACCACTGGGCCCCTTAGCTGTTGCCTGCCAGCTCCCCCAGTGCATCCAACAACTTGCTCAGCTGCATCATCAACTTAAAGGGAACACTGGTCCCACCACCCTTCCTTTCTGAGGGACAGCACTCATAATGGTTAAGGATCTGGTATACTCAGAGCAGTGCCTGTCATACCGATGAACACTATTCAACTGTTGCCTTTTACTGTCCCTGCCTGAAAGAATCTGCTTAGGAAAGGAACTGTTTTCTGTACATCTACAGTACCGGACAGAATAAGGTGCTAGTCCATGACTGGGTCTCTTGGGTACTAATGTGATACAAATAATTAAAGCCCTGCAAATATGCGGATATTTGTGGATATCTGTATTATATCCACATCCGCAGATACAACAAGGATATCTGTGGACCATTTTTTGTGGATGCAGATCAGATATGGATCCATGTATTTGGATTCGTGCAGGGCTCTACAAATAATAAAATGTGAACTTCATTGACTCTTTTTCAAATGGTCCGTAAGTGTTGGCAAGCAGTTCTGTGTCACTTCTAAAGAATTATTTATGTATTTGAGGCTTGACCAGTTGATATAATTATCTTTTTCCCCTCCGAAAAAGAGAAGTCTGTCTTGTGCTCAGTGTCATCTTAGGGACTAGTTGTGGTCTCTGTTTCCTGACTCCTTAGCAATAGTGAACACAACAGAGGCAGCGTCAGTCCCTGCAAGAAGTGTTTTGGATCAGACTAAAAGTTTCTGTATTCCTCTGCCTGGCTATTTCCAAAGAAGTGAATTAACTGGCTTCTCTTTTGGAAAGAAATTGTGTAATGGAAGAGACTTGAAAGAAGTAGAGGTAAGGGGCCGGTAGTGTGCAATGGGTTAAAAGCAAAAAAAAAATCTTTGTTGGAATTGTGAAGGTTCATGGGTTTCTAGGTCACTGAATTTCTTGAATGGTATCTGCATGTCTGCATTTTTTATTTAGAATTTTTTTGAGCACTTGCCTACAAGTATGAATAGATTTAGTGCACATTTCTTTGCAGACAGTTGTTTGAAGTGGCAGTAATCAGTACAAAGTTGCAGACGAATTAAGAGTCTTGTTTTTTGTGGGTTTATATGCTTCTTAGCACAGTGAAATCCTTATCCTGATTAAGAAGCAAGGAGTCCTGTGGCACTTAAAGACTAACAGATTTATTTATCGCATGAGCTTTCGTGGGAGAAAATCTTATGTGACTGAAGCTTTTGGGTGCTACCACAATTATTAGTGACTGGGTCAGAACTGAGACCTTTAAGTGGAAGGTGTTATATGCAAGGCAGGATTACTGGCTTGGGGGCACTGGAATGCAGGAGTTGCCTTTGTAGGTCTTTTCCTTTGGCAGTGGAGCTCTAAGAAATCTCAGGTCCTTAATATACAAGTATGCTGTCTTAACCAAATCTTCCAAATGTCTATCAGTCACATATCACTACCCTCATTGGGGTTCACAAAACAAATAGTTTTATACTTGAGGTGTTTTTCTCAATTTTATCAGAAGGGAGAAAAATCCTTAATGAGAAATAAGAGTTCTTAAACTAGAAATCCTTACCTGATTCATCCCCCCTCCCCCCAGGCTTTCCTATTTTTTGTAAGCATAATAGGCCCCAGGGTACAGTCTGTAGTTGTACTACTGGATCATTGTGCTCCTATATCCCCACATTCTGATGTGCACCAAGCTTTGCTTTGCTGTGTGAGCTGCCACACTGCCCACTCACCCCAGTCTATAGCATGCAAGTCACTCCCAGACAAATATTGAAGTGCTGTGCCTTCTCTCTTAATTACAGAAGGTGATGCCCACATATTCCTCGCCATAGCCTTCTACCCCAGAAATGTTCCTTTTATAGAATTGTAGATGTGTAGACTAGAAGGGACCTTCAGCGGTCTTCTAGTCCAGTCTGCTGCGTTCAAGGTGGGGATAAGTATTATGCATACTATTGGATCTGTACAGTAACCTTTTGATCAGAATGAGCTCATTAATTACCTTTTCATTGCCTCAGAGGATATGACTATGCAATAAAAATGCACTGGCTTAGATAAAACATTAAGATGCGTTTGTTTACTACACAGAGAGATTTCCAGTGACTAAGTGGTAATAGAAGATAAGGACTTGTTACAAAAAGAAATAAGATAAAAACTGCATTCTGTTCCCTAAACTTCATCAAGTTAGGTCAGATCTGAAGCAGTAAGGTTTCTCTTCTTCTTCGAGTGCTGCTCCTGTCCATTCCTTAGTAGGTGTCTGCACGCCCCGTGCACGGCACGCTGGAAATTTTTCCCCTAGAGTACCCGTAGGGTCGGCCGTGGCGCCCCCTGGAGTGGCGCCGCCGCCACTGCCTATATAGCCACGAGCCGACCCGCCCCTCCTCAGTTCCTTCTTACCGCCCTGTCGGTCGCTGGAACATTCCCTGGCTTCGTGTTGCTTTGCACGTGGCTGCGTTATTCGGAGTACCCGAATCTTTTGTTTATAGTTAGTTAGTGTTAGTTAGTTAGTTAGTTAGTTGTTAGTTGTTCGTGTTGGATACTTCGCCCGCCCCGGGCTCGGGGTCGGGCCATGCCGGGCTTTAAAACTTGCGGGCGTTGCAAGAAGCCCATGCCCATGGACGATCCGCATGGTGATTGCCTTTTGTGCTTGGGCGAGGCCCATCTCACCGAGAGGTGTAAAATCTGTCGTGGCTTCAAGCCAAGGACCCAAAAGGACAGGGTACAACGCCTGAAGCTGCACCTCATGGAGGAGGCTCTTCGGCCGGTCCCCGGCGATTCGGGGTCCAGCACGGCACCGTCGGTGCGCAGTGCACCGGCCTCCTCGGCACCGTCTGCGGCACCGAAGCCGGGCCGCACTAAGACGGCAGCAGCGTCTCGGCGCCGTTCCTCCTCCCCGGTGCCGACTAAGAGGAAGCGGGAGGAGACGTCCCCGCACCGTGCCCCGGTGCGGCAGGGAGACGGCCAGAGCCATGCTGGCCAGCCGGTCTCTGTATCCCCGGCGTCATCTCGTGACCCTTCAGAGGCACGTTTTAGCCCGGGTTCCACGTCTTCGCCGACTCGAGACATTTTGGAGGAGGCCTTGGCTCTGCCAACTACGCCGGAGGCTTTCGCCGCAGCGCAGGCGCTTGCGGCACCTTCGGCACCGTCGTCGACCTCGGCACCGCGTCCGGCACCGTCCCGAGGGAAGCCGGCTCTTCTACTGAGTCGGCGCCGCAGTCCGGCACCGTCCCGGGAACACCGGCACCGCTCACCGGCACCGCTCACCGGCACCGGCACCGGTCGTCGCAGCGGCGGGAGCTCCTGTCCGATCCCCCCAGCGGCACCGAGAGTCTCCACCTCGCCGTCCATGAGAGAGCCGGCACCGGTCCCCGGTACCGTCGGCGGCACCGCCATGGTCCCCACACTCCTCCTCAAGTTCAGCGCCAGAGTCGGTGCTGGACCGCCCCCAACAGGTTGCAGGGCCTGTTCCTCAGTCGGCGCCGGCGGTTCCGCCCCCTCAGTGGCCCGGCTGGCAGTGGCCCTTCTGGACTCCCTGGGCCGTCCACGCATCTCGAGTGGGCGCTGTGCCCTCCGCTCGCTCGCAGGTTCGACTCCCTCCATCAGCTGCGCTGGGCGCTCCTCCCCCTGTCGGTACCGGGGAGTTGTCGGAGGTTGAGTCCTTGCGGGGCGAGGCGGACAGGGAGAGTTTCACTACGGGGGCCCGTAGTGTAACTTCTGGGACTCAGTCCAAGGACCCTGAGTTCGAGGAATCCTCCTCTTCGCCCCCCAATGAAGCGGTGGCGGGAGCCAAGCCCCTAGCGATCCTGGACGATTCTAGGGTCCACCAGGAGCTCCTTCGTCGGGTGGCAACCGGCCTGAACCTACCGGCCGAGGACATTATTGAGGACGCAGACCCTATGGTCGACATTTTGCTCCCAGAGACCCCAGGCCGCGTGGCTCTGCCTTTTATTAAAACTGTGCATAGCACCACCAAGGCGCTTTGGCATACCCCGGCCTCGATTCCCCCTACGGCCAAACGCGCTGAGCGCAAATACTTTGTTCCCTCTAAGGGCTACGAACATTTTTATTCTCATCCTGCCCCTAATTCCTTGGTGGTTGCGGCGGCGAATGAGCGAGAGCGACAAGGTCGACCAGGGTCCACCCCTAAGTCCAAGGACTCAAAAAAACTGGACCTCTTCGGCCGCAAGGTCTACTCTACTGGGGGGTTGGAGCTGAGGATAGCAAACCAACAAGCTATCCTCAGCCGTTATGTCTTTAACGCCTGGTCTGCCATGGAGCGTTTTAGTGAAAACTTGGAGCAGGACTCCAGGGCGGCCTTCTCCGCGTCCATTCAGGAGGGCAAGGTGGTGTCTAAGGCCCTCCTGCAATCTGCTTTGGACGCAGCCGATGCTGCCGCTCGTTCCATGGCTACGGGGGTCACTATGAGGCGCTCTGCTTGGCTGCAAGCGTCTGGGTTGCCCCTGGAGGTCCAACACACCATCCAGGACCTGCCTTTTGAGGGGCCTGATCTGTTTCCTCCCCAAACTGACACTCGTCTCCAGACGTTAAAAGATTCACGGGCGCTGGTTAAGTCCTTGGGTCTTCACACTCCGGCGAGCCAGAGGAAGCCGTTTAAGCCAGCGCCTCCTCCTTCGCGTCCCTACTTCCGCCGCCAGGACGAGGACCGGCGAAGGGGTAGAGGGCCACGTCAGCCGGCTAGCCGTCACCCTAGTGGACAAGGTCCCTCGCGCCCATCGGGGGGTGCAAAGAAGTCCTTTTGAAAATCAGCTCGGGGGAGACGTACCAATCACCCAGGATCCAAACACCCTTGTTTTTTACAACAGACTGTTCCATTATGCGCCCCGTTGGCGCCTGATTACGAAAGACCGCTGGGTTCTCGGGACGGTTCAGGAGGGCTACTCCCTCCAATTTTCTTCATTACCCCCCTCGGCCCCTCCTATGCCTCGTGGTGTCCTGCGGGACCAGGCCCACCGGCGTGCCCTACAAGAGGAGGTGCGGGTCCTACTCCAAAAAGGAGCAGTCGAGGAAGTCCCACCGTCCTGCAGGGGCAAGGGGTTTTATTCCCGTTACTTCCTTGTCCCCAAGGCCAAAGGGGGCCTGAGGCCCATACTGGACTTGCGCCGGCTCAACCGGTTCCTGCGCAAAATCCGGTTCAGGATGGTCTCCCTCGCCTCCATTGTTCCCTCTCTGGATCCGGGCGATTGGTACGCCGCCCTCGATTTACAAGACGCGTACTTCCACATCGCGATTCATCCGCGACACAGGAAGTTTCTGCGTTTCGTGGTGGGGCATGCCCACCTACAGTTCACCGTCCTCCCCTTCGGACTCTCCGCCGCTCCGAGAGTCTTCACAAAGTGCCTAGCGGTCGTGACGGCTCACCTCCGAAAGCAAGGAGTCGCGCTCTTCCCATACCTCGACGACTGGTTGATCGTGGGGAGATCGCGGCAGGAGGTCTTCGCCCACCTAAGCGTGACCCGGTCCCTGTTCACTCGCTTGGGCCTGCTAATAAATGTTCAAAAGTCGACCCTATCTCCTGCCCAACGGATAGAGTTCATAGGGGCGGTCCTCGATTCCACATCAGCGCGGGCAAGCCTCCCAGCCAGCCGCTTCCAGACGATAAAGCAGACAATAGACTTGCTGGTGCGGTTTCCTCGGGTATCGGCCCGCGAGTGCCTTCGCGTATTGGGTCTCATGGCTGCTTGCACGTTTGTGGTTCCCTTCGCCCGTCTGCGAATGCGGCCCTTCCAGTTGTGGCTTGCGACAGTGTTCCGCCCGGGGCGGGACAATCTGGACGCCATGCTATCCGTGCCGCCGGTGGTGCTCGAGTCCCTGAGTTGGTGGACGCGTACCCCCAACTTGTGCTCTGGAGTCCCGTTCCGTTCCCCTCAGGCTTCCCTGCGCCTGACTACGGATGCATCCGATGTCGGCTGGGGCGCTCATCTTGGAGCTCTCTGAACTCAGGGCATGTGGGAAACAGCAGACTTGCCCCTGCACATCAATGTGAAGGAGCTGAGGGCGATCCGGCTTGCTTGCCGGGTATTTCGGGACCAACTCCGGGGTCGGTCAGTATCGGTTCATACCGACAATACCACTGCAATGTACTACATAAACAAGCAAGGTGGTACTCGCTCACCCCTCCTTTGTCGGGAGGCCATGCGGCTCTGGGAGTTTTGCATTCGCCACGAGATCCGACCGGTGGTGTCGTATATTCCCGGCCTCCGGAACTGCTTAGCGGACAACCTCAGCCGGAGGTTTCTCACACACGAGTGGTCCCTTCACCCGGAAGTGACGGATTCGATCTTCCGGAGGTGGGGTTATCCCCTTCTGGATCTTTTCGCCACTCGGGTCAACACAAAGTGCCGGAGTTTCTGCTCCTTTCGGGGTCGCAGCCCCGGCTCCATAGGGGACGCCTTCGAGATCCACTGGGGCGGCCGGGGTCTCCTGTACGCTTTTCCTCCGACCCCGCTGGTGGCCAAGGTGCTGTACAAACTGAAGGCGGACAAGGCGCTGGTCGTCTTGGTCGCTCCCGCCTGGCCCAGGCAACATTGGTTTACGACCCTGGTGCGGTGGTCCCAGCGCCGGCCGATTCCGCTTCCACTCAGACCGGACTTATTGTCCCAGGACGGCGGGAGCCTGCTTCATCCCAACCCGGAAGCCCTGCATCTCCACGCGTGGTGCCTCCGTGGCTGACGGGTGCTGAGCTGCTATGCTCCTCCCCGGTGCGGACAGTATTGTGTGGTAGCAGGAAGCCCACCACAAGGTCCACGTACGTTGCAAAGTGGCTCCGGTTTGCGCGCTGGGCTTCGGAGCAAGGAGAGGACCCAGAGCTGGTCTCGGTTCACCGCCTCCTGGACTACTTGTGGCATTTGAAGTCAGAGGGTCTGGCGTTGTCCTCCTTGAGGGTGCACCTAGCGGCGATTGCGGCCTTTCGCCGCGCCCCCGGGGGTGCCTCCTTGTTCACGGTTCCCCTGGTCAAGCGTTTCCTGGTGGGTCTTTCTAAACTGTACCCAACTATTAAGGCACCCACAGCCCAATGGGACCTGAATACAGTCCTTATTAAACTCACTGGGGCCCCCTTCGAACCACTGGCGACCTGCTCCCTTCTGTATGTGTCATGGAAGGTTGCCTTCTTGGTGGCTGTCACATCAGCCAGGCGGGTGTCCGAACTGCGTGCCTTGGTGGTTGATCCGCCGTATACGCAGTTCTTTAAGGACAAAGTACAGCTTCGCCCGCACCCTTCCTTCAGGCCTAAGGTGGTGTCGCCCTTTCATCTAAATCAGGACATCTCCTTACCGGTTTTCTACCCGAAACCCCATGCGTCAGAGGAGGAGCGGCGTCTCCACTCCCTAGACGTGCGCCGGGCGCTCGCTTTCTACATAGAGCGGACTAGGCCTTTCCGAAAGACCCCCC
>ML682018.1:5728970-5790608 GCA_007922195.1 Podocnemis expansa | reverse complement strand
CACCGGCACCGCCCCGGGAGCACCGGCACCGCTCACCGGCACCGGTCGTCGCAGCGGCGGGAGCTCCTCCTGTCCGATCCCCCCAGCGGCACCGAGAGTCTCCACCTCGCCGTCCACGAGAGAGCCGGCACCGGTCCCCGGTACCGTCGGCGGCACCGCCATGGTCCCCGCACTCCTCCTCAAGTTCAGCGCCAGAGTCGGTGCCGGACCGCCCCCAACAGGTTGCAGGGCCTGTTCCTCAGTCGGCGCCGGCGGTTCCGCCCCCTCAGTGGCCCGGCTGGCAGTGGCCCTTCTGGACTCCCTGGGCCGTCCACGCATCTCGAGTGGGCGCTGTGCCCTCCGCTCGCTCGCAGGTTCGACTCCCTCCATCAGCTGCGCTGGGCGCTCCTCCCCCTGTCGGTACCGGGGAGTTGTCGGAGGTTGAGTCCTTGCGGGGCGAGGCGGACAGGGAGAGTTTCACTACGGGGGCCCGTAGTGTAACTTCTGGGACTCAGTCCAAGGACCCTGAGTTCGAGGAATCCTCCTCTTCGCCCCCCGATGAAGCGGTGGCGGGAGCCAAGCCCCTAGCGATCCTGGACGATTCTAGGGTCCACCAGGAGCTCCTTCGTCGGGTGGCAACCGGCCTGAACCTACCGGCCGAGGACATTATTGAGGACGCGGACCCTATGGTCGACATTTTGCTCCCAGAGACCCCAGGCCGCGTGGCTCTGCCTTTTATTAAAACTGTGCATAGCACCACCAAGGCGCTTTGGCACACCCCGGCCTCGATCCCCCCTACGGCCAAACGCGCTGAGCGCAAATACTTTGTTCCCTCTAAGGGCTACGAACATTTTTATTCTCATCCTGCCCCTAATTCCTTGGTGGTTGCGGCGGCGAATGAGCGAGAGCGACAAAGTCGACCAGGGTCCACCCCTAAGTCCAAGGACTCAAAAAAACTGGACCTCTTCGGCCGCAAGGTCTACTCTACTGGGGGGTTGGAGCTGAGGATAGCAAACCAACAAGCTATCCTCAGCCGTTATGTCTTTAACGCCTGGTCCGCCATGGAGCGTTTTAGTGAAAACTTGGAGCAGGACTCCAGGGCGGCCTTCTCCGCGTCCATTCAGGAGGGCAAGGTGGTGTCTAAGGCCCTCCTGCAATCTGCTTTGGACGCAGCCGATGCTGCCGCTCGTTCCATGGCTACGGGGGTCACTATGAGGCGCTCTGCTTGGCTGCAAGCATCTGGGTTGCCCCTGGAGGTCCAACACACTATCCAGGACCTGCCTTTTGAGGGGCCTGATCTGTTTCCCCCCCAAACTGACACTCGTCTCCAGACGTTAAAAGATTCACGGGCGCTGGTTAAGTCCTTGGGTCTTCACACTCCGGCGAGCCAGAGGAAGCCGTTTAAGCCAGCGCCTCCTCCTTCGCGTCCCTACTTCCGCCGCCAGGACGAGGACCGGCGAAGGGGTAGAGGGCCACGTCGGCCGGCTAGCCGTCACCCTAGTGGACAAGGTCCCTCGTGCCCATCGGGGGGTGCAAAGAAGTCCTTTTGAAAATCAGCTCGGGGGAGACGTACCAATCACCCAGGATCCAAACACCCTTGTTTTTTACAACAGACTGTCCCATTATGCGCCCTGTTGGCGCCTGATTACGAAAGACCGCTGGGTTCTCAGGACGGTTCAGGAGGGCTACTCCCTCCAATTTTCTTCATTACCCCCCTCGGCCCCTCCTATGCCTCGTGGTGTCCTGCGGGACCAGGCCCACCGGCGTGCCCTACAAGAGGAGGTGCGGGTCCTACTCCAAAAAGGAGCAGTCGAGGAAGTCCCACCGTCCTGCAGGGGCAAGGGGTTTTATTCCCGTTACTTCCTTGTCCCCAAGGCCAAAGGGGGCCTGAGGCCCATACTGGACTTGCGCCGGCTCAACCGGTTCCTGCGCAAAATCCGGTTCAGGATGGTCTCCCTCGCCTCCATTGTTCCCTCTCTGGATCCGGGAGATTGGTACGCCGCCCTCGATTTACAAGACGCGTACTTCCACATCGCGATTCATCCGCGACACAGGAAGTTTCTGCGTTTCGTGGTGGGGCATGCCCACCTACAGTTCACCGTCCTCCCCTTCGGACTCTCCGCCGCTCCGAGAGTCTTCACAAAGTGCCTAGCGGTCGTGGCGGCTCACCTCCGAAAGCAAGGAGTCGCGCTCTTCCCATACCTCGACGACTGGTTGATCGTGGGGAGATCGCGGCAGGAGGTCTTCGCCCACCTAAGCGTGACCCGGTCCCTGTTCACTCGCTTGGGCCTGCTAATAAATGTTCAAAAGTCGACCCTATCTCCTGCCCAACGGATAGAGTTCATAGGGGCGGTCCTCGATTCCACATCAGCGCGGGCAAGCCTCCCAGCCAGCCGCTTCCAGACGATAAAGCAGACAATAGACTTGCTGGTGCGGTTTCCTCGGGTATCGGCCCGCGAGTGCCTTCGCGTATTGGGTCTCATGGCCGCTTGCACGTTTGTGGTTCCCTTCGCCCGTCTGCGAATGCGGCCCTTCCAGTTGTGGCTTGCGACAGTGTTCCGCCCGGGGCGGGACAATCTGGACGCCATGCTGTCCGTGCCGCCGGTGGTGCTCGAGTCCCCGAGTTGGTGGACGCGTACCCCCAACTTGTGCTCCGGAGTCCCGTTCCGTTCCCCTCAGGCTTTCCTGCGCCTGACTACGGATGCATCCGATGTCGGCTGGGGTGCTCATCTTGGAGCTCTCCGAACTCAGGGCATGTGGGAAATAGCAGACTTGCCCCTGCACATCAATGTGAAGGAGCTGAGGGCGATCCGGCTTGCTTGCCGGGTATTTCGGGGCCAACTCCGGGGTCGGTCGGTATCGGTTCATACCGACAATACCACTGCAATGTACTACATAAACAAGCAAGGTGGTACTCGCTCACCCCTCCTTTGTCGGGAGGCCATGCAGCTCTGGGAGTTTTGCATTCGCCACGAGATCCGACCGGTGGCGTTGTATATTCCCGGCCTCCGGAACTGCTTAGCGGACAACCTCAGCCGGAGGTTTCTCACACACGAGTGGTCCCTTCACCCGGAAGTGACGGATTCGATCTTCCGGAGGTGGGGTTATCCCCTTCTGGATCTTTTCGCCACTCGGGTCAGCACAAAGTGCCGGAGTTTCTGCTCCTTTCGGGGTCGCAGCCCCGGCTCCATAGGGGACGCCTTCGAGATCCACTGGGGCGGCCGGGGTCTCCTGTACGCTTTTCCTCCGACCCCGCTGGTGGCCAAGGTGCTGTACAAACTGAAGGCGGACAAGGCGCTGGTCGTCTTGGTCGCTCCCGCCTGGCCCAGGCAACATTGGTTTACGACTCTGGTGCGGTGGTCCCAGCGCCGGCCGATTCCGCTTCCGCTCAGACCGGACTTATTGTCCCAGGACGGCGGGAGCCTGCTTCATCCCAACCTGGAAGCCCTGCATCTCCACGCGTGGTGCCTCCGTGGCTGACGGGTGCTGAGCTGCTATGCTCCTCCCCGGTGCGGACAGTATTGTGTGGTAGCAGGAAGCCCACCACAAGGTCCACGTACGTTGCAAAGTGGCTCCGGTTTGCGCGCTGGGCTTCGGAGCAAGGAGAGGACCCAGAGCTGGTCTCGGTTCACCGCCTCCTGGACTACTTGTGGCATTTGAAGTCAGAGGGTCTGGCGTTGTCCTCCTTGAGGGTGCACCTAGCGGCGATTGCGGCCTTTCGCCGCGCCCCCGGGGGTGTCTCCTTGTTCACGGTTCCCCTGGTCAAGCGTTTCCTGCTGGGTCTTTCTAAACTGTACCCAACTATTAAGGCACCCACAGCCCAATGGGACCTGAATACAGTCCTTGTTAAACTCACTGGGGCCCCCTTCGAACCACTGGCGACCTGCTCCCTTCTGTATTTGTCATGGAAGGTTGCCTTCTTGGTGGCTGTCACATCAGCCAGGCGGGTGTCCGAACTGCGTGCCTTGGTGGTTGATCCACCGTATACGCAGTTCTTTAAGGACAAAGTACAGCTCCGCCCGCACCCTTCCTTCAGACCTAAGGTGGTGTCGCCCTTTCATCTAAATCAGGACATCTCCTTACCAGTTTTCTACCCGAAACCCCATGCGTCAGAGGAGGAGCGGCGTCTCCACTCCCTAGACGTGCGCCGGGCGCTCGCTTTCTACATAGAGCGGACTAGGCCTTTCTGAAAGACCCCCCAGCTCTTCGTCACTGTGGCGGACAATAAAAAAGGCCAACCGGTGTCCTCTCAACGCATCGCCTCCTGGATTGTGGCCTGCATTAAAGAATGCTATAAACTGGGCGGCAGACACCTACCGCGGGTAACGGCGCACTCCACTCGGGCGCAGGCGGCTTCCACTGCCTTCCTCGCCGGGGTCCCGATTGCCGACATCTGCCGGGCGGCAACGTGGTCTACCCCGCATACATTCTCGCAGTACTATGCCGTCACCCAGCAAGCTCAGCAGGACGCTGCGGTGGGCAGAGCGGTGCTTCAGTCCATTTCCTTGTGATGTCTCCCACCTCCGAGGTATGGCTTGTTATTCACCTACTAAGGAATGGACAGGAGCAGCACTCGAAGAAGAAGAAGAGGTTACTTGCCTGTAACCGGTGTTCTTCGAGAGGTGTGCTCCTGGCCATTCCCAATCCCTCCCACCTCCCCTCAGACAGTAGGGTAGAAGGAACTGAGGAGGGGCGGGTCGGCTCGTGGCTATATAGGCAGTGGCGGTGGCGCCACTCCAGGGGGCGCCACGGCCGACCCTACGGGTACTCTAGGGGAAAAATTTCCGGCGTGCCGTGCACGGGGCGTGCAGACACCTACTAAGGAATGGCCAGGAGCACACCTCTCGAAGAACACCGGTTACAGGCAAGTAACCTCTTCTTTCACTACAGCTTACAGCAGTCTCTGCTAAATGGGATTGTTTCCTTATAGGAATAATTCTCCCAGGAAGTAACCATGAAGGAAGAGAAGTGGTCTGATGATATCACCATCCCTTATTTTATTTTTGTCTTCAAGTTCTGCAAGAATCCTTACTGTGTCCTGGCATTAGACAGCCCCAATTACAGACAGTGCAGAACACATTCCTTCATATGAATTGCAAATTCCTGCTTGCATTTTCTATATACATAGGGCTTGACATGTAATGCTTGTGTTTACAGTTCCTTTGTTGTTACTCACTGTAGAATTTCTCAGGTTTACAACGTTTCAGTAACAATCACATAACAATTTTGTGTGTGTGTGCGTGCGTGCGCACGCGCGCGCGCAAAAGAGGGGAAAAGGGTCTGTCTTTGATGTACAGCGTGCCACAAAGGACATGTTAAATTTTAGTTATCTTGCTGACTGTAGACAAAGCTTTGGGTTCTGGTCAAGATTATGCTTCATAGTGGACATTTGTCTTGAGCAGTGCCTCACCATAACAGACTTAACTGAGGTTTTTAAAGTGTTGAATAGCTAATGAGAGTGTGCCAAAATAAAATAAAAACCTATAATGGTAAAATTCCCTTGTCTGAATTAGGCTAAAGGAGGAATGTGACTCCTTTTTGTTACCTATAGTCCTGAGTTAATATTAGACTCTGATATCTGAAGAACAAATAATATTGTTAACTGAACCTGATCCAGTGTTATGCACTAGTGTTGAATGTAAAAGAAAACAGTTGGTTTTTCAGTACCCACTTTAAGTAGGATTGCATTCAGAAAACAGATGAAGTAAAATATTGTACTTTTAGACCTTTTGAACCAGAGTCTTGCCAAGTTACTTCTTGCTTGTTTTGAACAAAATAATTCTCACTAATACTCTTGTTCTGTTGCAGATGGCTGGAATCCATTTTCTCATCCATATAAGCAAATGGAATTTGGAAAATGGGAACTGTTCATCCCACCTGGACAAGATGGATTCTCTCCTGTATCCCATGGATCAAAATTAAAGGTGCTGGTTCTGTAATTATATCTAAGATTTTTCTAATCACTTTGAATGTAGAGTTCAGAATAGTTATCTTTGCTTTTCTTGGAAAGTAAAGCATTTCATTTTATTTAATTGGTTTCAGAAAACTTATGACAAGTAAGTTCAATGGTGTGGTGTTTACCTCTACAAACTTTCCTGGCTGAATAATGTAACACTTTTATTCTTTCTTTTGGAATTTTTAAATCTAATAGTATCTAGAGGTTAGTTTCAGGATGTGTAAGAATAGATGTGCTGAGAAATGGCTATATGATATATTGTCTGGTGTCACAAACTGAAAAAAGAATGGAATATATACTCAGATTTTATTAGAAATTAAAATAAAAATGATATCCAAGTTATGTAAACAGACTTTCTGGGTTCTGTTTGATACAGTTTCCTTAACTGTTAAGGTGCCACTGGAACCTGAATATATTTCTTGTATTGTTTAGCTTCAGGGAGCTGTTTGTGGGACTGCAGTAATGCTAGATCTGGTCTTTTCATTTTACTTCTGTCACCTAGGATGTAAAATGAAAGGAGATTTCAGATCACATTTTTATTTTCTGACTCATTAATGGTTCCCTGAGGTATAAGACTATGGGTAGTGATTGGGGGTGAGGGTGACATGCAACCTGTTATTAAACACTAGTGCTTGGAATGGTTTACAATTGTTGGAATTTTGAAATTTATCAAATTATATCCATTTTTTGTTCTATTGGTTGTACAGCAAAAGATTTTCTATACGTGACTGATATCACTTGTAGAATAACAAATATAATTTTTTCACAAATAGTTGTTAGTTGCTTTGAGAAAAATATTGGTATATGGAAAATAATATTGTAGGTAATTATCTTGAGGTTTAATAATAGATACATTATTTCTGATGTAACAACTTTACAAACACATTTCTCTTTGCACCCACAAAGGAAGCTAAATTAGTCAAGACAAAAGGGGTATGGGAGAAGAAGGAAATACAACTGCCAAGTAACCCTGTATTAGAGAATGAAGATTATGAAGAATAAGAGAAACAAATATTCAGTAAATGGTACAAGCAGTGCCAAAGCAAAGGGCATAGCAGCCAGAAGCATGATAACAGGGTGGAATGTGGAGATGTTAAAAAGCAAGCAACAAACCACTGAGGACTGAGATGGTGGGGAGGGGTGGGTGTCAGAGAAAATCAGATTACCACAGGAATTTAGGCCTACAAGATCAGATAGTGGAGTTTTTTCAATGGAAGTGTAGAAGAGACTTGAAAGAGAGGTGTGCGAGAACAGTGTTTGACAGAACAGCAGGGAATTCTAATGGAGGTCTGACAGTGTTGTCAGACTAGAATATAGAGAGGGAGATCTGGGAATCTGAGGTAAAAGCTCCAAATTCAAACCAAGTGAAGACAGTGGTGTGAGATTGCAAAGAACAGAACACACAAGGCAGGGGTCTCAAACATATGGCCCACAGGCCACATGCAGCTGCTAAAGCTGTTTCCTGTGGCCCGCAACAATGCTATTATTATCAATATTGATATTTGCAGTATCGCTTTATGAAAAGGTTTCAGTGGTGTGGCCCTCAGGCTAACATACTAGTACTCACTTGGCCCTGTACTAGTCCTCAGTTGGCCCTCATGGTGATTTGAGTTTGAGACCCCTGATGTAAGGCATATCAACCGGACAAGGGAGAGGGAGAGGATGTTGTTCTGTAGCACAGTGTAGGCAGGGAAAGTGTTGACAGAAGTTGTCACTGTTCAGGGCAACACCACCTTTGTACTACATGGTTTACCAAAGGCAGCTACTTTAGGCCCTGCGCTCCTTAGTCATCATCTGCTGTCCAGAGACCTGCATTTTTCTTCCTTCTTACTGGTAGTTTTTTCCAGTCTGCAGAGTTCCCTGCCTACCCTGTGATATCCACAGGAAATTAGACTCCCTAGAAATTTGGCAGGTTTCTCACCAATGGCTATGAACAGGTGATTGGTAATTTGGACCTGAAGTCAGTGTCTGTCATTCACGCACACACAAGCACACCCGGGCATCACAGAGAGACAGTGTGAGAGTGCTAACCCTTTATCTTTTTATGTAGCTTGGGGCATCCAGTCTTTGGTAACAGGTAATCAGAAGACAATGGATGTGGTTTCAGAAGATTGGGTTTTGAATAACGATCTGGTGGAGTGCATTTACCTACCCCTAGTTGTTTCCAAGGATGATTATTCTCTGCTACATTGTTAAATGTAGAACCTTTGGTAAGGCAGGCCGATAATGATAACTGTACTCAAAAGTACTTAATAAAGTTTTTCCAGGGGTACTGCAGAATTAATTGAGGAGAAGGATATCTGTAGAACACATCAGCATCTGTCATTGCAGAGTATTTTATTACTATTGTATATGCATGTAATGTACTAGCGAAACTAGTGTTTAAATAAACTATTTCACTAAAAAGAAATGTTAGACATTGTTATACTTTAAAGTTATCAATATGTGTAGTTTTTAATCTATTAAGATAATTTAGAGATGAATGAGTTTTGCTTGTATGTATATTATGATAATGGCCCTATGAACTCTATGATCTGCTAGCTGACTTATTGTACCTATGAATGGATAAGTATTCACATAGATGACAAAAAATACCTGTAGAAAAAATATAGGACTATCAAATATACTAACTATACTTTTTTTTGTCAATGAGAAGTCTTCTTGAAGTAATAGAAGATGCATATGTTTAGTTTCAGCCAGTTAAGTGATATTCCCTATAATTTAAATGGGGACTACTGTTGGAACTGGTAACGTTGCTTTCTCATGAAGCTTTTTCAATGGGACCATTGCAGTACTGCCTTCAATCTGGGACCAATGCCAAGTGTGTTGTGAATGTTCTTTACTTTTGCATGTAACTTTGTTTAACTTTATCAGCATCCTGTTTTGTTGGACATTTTTCAACTTCAACAAAAGTAAACCACTATTCCAATAAATGGGGAGGGAGCAGATGAATGTAGAGTACTAGGGGTCCAGTTTTTTTCTTTTTCCAAAGCTTATTAATGGCCTGCAGACCCTGGTTAGCTATCAGAAATAAATAAATACAGAAATAGGGGAAAACTTAACATATTTGTAAGTGTTCAACTCAAAATATCCAGTCAGCATTAATTATAAAGAAACTTTTTTTTTCTACCAGTGGGGCGGGTGGGATTAGGAAGCTGAATTTAAATCTGCTCACAGGAAGTTCATACTGTTTCTTGTTTAAAAATACACCTATAGGTAGAGACAACTATCTGCCAACAGAAACTTGTTCAAGGTTCCCAGGTAAAACAGATTTCAGTCATAGGACTAACTTTGAGAACTTATTATAGGTTGAGTGGGACATGAACAGTATAAAATCAGTATGGTATAAGTCAAATGAACAGATGAGAAGGGAAATGCCAGTTTTGTTTTGTTTTTTCTTTTTTGAGTACAAATTAGAAAAATGAAGACACAACAATTTGCAGTCAACAGATGCATGCTTTTTGGGGGGGGGGATTGTCCTTCTAATCATGATTTGTGTTAAGTTTTCTTTTCATGCAACATTGCTTATTCTCATTTAGGAACATATAGCAAGCAACGTTAGACGTAGTGGACTATCCCATCAGGAATGCGATTTTTGCTTTGTTTGTTCTTTATATTGATATCTCCACTTCTCTAGATATTCTTTTTAAAGCTCTGAATTTAGTAAGGGGTCAATTTTTAATAGATCTCTCTAAAACTGGCTTGATGTCATGATAACTGAAAACACAACTAATTATTTTTAAGAAATTCTTAATTTTCACATGGTCTAAGCTTTAAACCACCCCCTGACATAGTAAGTGATAGATAAAATCCATGAAGAGTGCATATTCAGAATTTACATACATTCATCTTTTTGCCTTCATGATATCTAAATTAAAGCTTACCCCACTGACACATACAGATGGTTGCGCATTAAAACACATGACAGAAATTATTTCAGGTTCAATAAAGGAACTTTTTTATGGGGCAGGATAAAGAAAAGGAGAAAAATAGGTGAATACAAATCAAAGATACAGCAGTGGCTTAATACATTTATTTAAATAATGCAGCTGAATAATTTTTTACCGTATAAAAATCTGATGTATTTTCTGCTCATAATTGTGGCTTATGAAGTTTTTTCCATTTAACTTTTTTACATATATTTAAAACTACTGGGCACTCTTACCTTTTCCATTAACACCTTATACTACAACTGCTTAATATGTTTATAGAGAGTACCTAGATTGAGACCAAGTAGAGAATGGGTGAGGAGTGCTTATCTGAATTAATCTTTAAAAATTAATAAGTCCAAATCAAGCTTTTAGTTATGTATTCAAATCTCTCTAATCAATGTCTTCTGATTCCATTTATCCTTGTCCCTTACCCTCTGGCTACCCTAACTTGATTGTAAAACTTATTTATTTAATTGCTAGTTGAAGGAGTTTGTAGCATGACATTATTTTTCTTATTGTTTTAATATTCCGAGGTTATACAAAGGTTCTTTGTTGTTATGGCTGTCCTGGCTATGTTTGGGATAGCTGTGTGAAATAATAGATGCCCAAAAATGTCCTGTGCCAAATGACTTGGGTTTGTGGCATTAGTGCCAACAGTCTGTTCAGTACAGGTGTTGACTGAGGCCATCCCCTTTTGTGGTTTCCCAGAACTCAGGCACCAATCCAAACCTGAAAGTTGACACTCCAATTAGAACAGTCTGTTATCCCAAGACCAGCAAGCCTGAGTCAGCTAGCATGGGCTGAAGGTGGATATCTGATTGCATTGTAGACATGCCCTTTGAGTAATTATGGAACTCACTGTTGCATAACAGAATATAGTTTAATCCTTTTTCACTCCTTTAACCTTTGGTTGTATTTTGTTTGTTCATCCTAGCAATAAAGATATCTTCTTTCATCTCTGGGACTTATTGTAATGACTTGCCAAACAAGGCCATCAAGTGGAACAACTGAAAGTCTCCTGCCCTTTTATGAGAGAGATTACTTCGAAGGTGTTCCTAATCCTTTCTGATCTGTTGGTTTCAAAGGTTTGGTGCTAACTGCAAAAGTTTCTTTTCCTTCCACTTTAATTTACTTTGCTCTACAAAGGTGCAACTCTAAAGCTGTTGCTAGCATGAAATTCACCACACCAATACTCCTTCAGCTTCATTTTAATTTAAAACTATACTGTTGTCCTCAGTGCATATACAATTTAAAGTTTCACTGTAATACACAACCTTAACTTCAACTTTGTTCTTAAATAAGATCATTAATATAACTACAATACCACTACATTGTGCTGGTTAAGATTGTTCTATATATAATATACCTAACAAAGAATTAAAGCAAGGAAACATAAAGGCTATTGATAGTACGTATCTAACTTTCCTAGGCAGACACACACTTCACTGTTATCACAGCTATGTGTGACAGAATCAGATCAAAGGGCTACAAGAGAGTAGTAGAGGGCAGGTATATCAGCCCCAGGCTTGGCAGGACCCTGTTTCCTGGGTGAGCAGGGCAGGGCTGCTTTAAGCCAATTAAGGCACCTGACTCCAGTTAAGGAGCCTGGAGTCAGTTGGACCACCTGATTTCAATCAGTGGGTAGAAGATAAAAAGGCTTTGTTGCAGCAGAGAGGTAGGGAGGGAGTTTTGAGCTGGAGCTGGAGCTGGAGCTGGAGCTGGAGCTGGAGCTGGAGCTGGGAAAAGAATGTGTTTGGGGCATGGCAATGGAAGGGAGGAGTAGGCAGCAAAGCAGAATAGTGTCTGAAGAAGTTGGTCCAGAGTAAGATCTACCAGCAATTCAGGAAAGTCCAGTACTCCTAGCTAATAAGCCCAAAGGGCCTTGGGGTCAAGGCCCCACAGCCTGGGCAAGGGGCTTCAGGAAGCTCTCCCACTGGGACAAGGACTTTGGGGAACACACCACACTGAGAGTTTTGGAGAAGGGCAAGTGGCGCTTCAGGTAATCCGCAGACCTTAGAGGTCCACACCTTAAACTCTGCTTCATCACATATGATGATACACACAGTGTTTAGCTTTACCTCTGCTCCATTAGGGATGCTTGTTTTTCCACAGTTTTCTCTGTGAAATCTTACCAAAAATGGGTCAGACTTTCACAGCTTCTTTTGTGCAGCTCTTTAAAACTACGTGTGTGCAAATTTAACAAGGCTTAAAGGTTATGATATCTATGCATGTTTATACGTAGCATGAAAAGGTTGGTATTTGTGATGGTCTGTGACTCTTACGGAAGCTGAGAGCATATTGTATTTAGTGTTGAAATGGATACTTTGGATGAGTATCATTCTAGTAGAGCTAATGTTTGGAGAAGGGTAGCATTGAATGAATATTTGCCTTAATTTAGGATTTCCTTATGTTTTGCTTGCAATATTATGAGGTGATGTAAGAAACTTGAATTTCAGTATACATCTTTAATATTTGTGCTAAAGTACATGTATGAAATAGGCCTATGACTAGCATATTATCACATGTTTAAAAATCCGAGTTCTGGGTGCACGCTAGCATTTGCTCAGGTCATCAGTATCTTTTGACACCTTCAGTGCATTTGCAAAGAAATGCTGAGTTTTGAAACTGTGACGAGGTCAATCAACTGTTGCTATTTAGTAATTTCTAAACCAGAATGGGAAGGGGATAGTCTGGTGGGTAGTGACACTAACTTAGAACTGGACAGAAAATATTTTCTTATGAAAAATGAGAAACAAAGGCCACAAAGGTGGCTGTTTTTAGTTAAAATGCAGAATGTAGATGATGATGATGATGATGATGATGATTAATCAGAAAACAACATGATACAATTTGATACTCTTCTGTCTCCAAAGGACTTATCTTCATAAGTCAGTTGAAGCTAATTCCCCTTATGAATTAGGTAACATACATTCAAAAAATGAAGATAGTTCCTGGAGAAAAGTAAAGTTGGGACTTGTTTACAAGGTTGGTTGTTTTTGTTTTTAAACCAGATCAGAAAAAGTTAATCTGCTTTGAAAACACTTGTATGCAGATGAGGCAACTCATCATTGTGCTAGCTCCACATGTAATCATTAACTCTAGAATCCTTTTGCTTTGAATCAGTCTTTTTTTTTTAAATGTACACAAAATTGCTATGTACCACATCTTGCTTGCTTCCACTAGTTGTCCAATAGTGCTTTGCAGGCCAACCATTATTGACCTTTTTGTTTTTACCAAAGTTCTCCTTGCCCTGGGGTTAGGTGTCCAAGATGCTGTTTCACCTTCTTCAAAACTGGTGCAGAGCCAGCTTTTGCCTGTTTGTGCGTCCCATTATATCATTGTTCTAGCAATAAAAACACAGTTATAGTCTGGCAGGATTACAACACATCTCTCTGAGCTTCCTGGTGTCATGCTGAGACCCTGGATCTCATTGATATCTAGGAAGAAATGTGGTTCAGGAGGCTCTCCAGATGGTCAGTCTTGCTTATTTCTAGGAGTAGAACCCTACTGACTCATGGAGTTGGGAACGTATCTTGGGGCATTCGTTGACATCAAACTAGGGGGGTGAACCTGATGTTGAACCTGGCACCAAGGAGGAATTCGACCATGGCACACATGATGCCCACCGGGAGCTATTTGTGCAGGGTTGCACAGAATATGGGATTCCAAATAGAAGCAGTCTCATGAATTTCAGACCCTGTGGCTGACATTTTAGCCCTGGTGGGTTCCTTTAGAGTAACTTTTCCATTAATAAAGTTCACACGCAACACCAGAAAGTCACTATGGCAAACTCCAACCTTTTTGCCTCCCATGGGAAAAAGAGTGGAGAGGAAGTACACTTGGTCTCTCCAAAGACCATGAGTATATCTACAATCACCCTCCACTTATATGGCTAATAATTATGAGAGGCAGAGCCAGCAAGATGATGTGCCAAAGACACTAAGAAGTTGAATTCTTTTGATAGAAAGGTGTACTCTGCCAGGGGGCTCGAGCTCTGCATTGGAAATGAGCCTAAGCAAATAGCCTTTTAACTCCTGGTGGTCCATGCCTTGGTTTGGGCTAAGGGATGCCCCACATGTGAGCCCTGCAGAAATACTACTGGAATCCAAGCTGGAATTCACAGACCTTATAGATGTGTAAGGCACTGGGAAAGGTTTCACTCCAAACAGAAAGTGACAGGGCAGCCCACATACCATGTTATACAGGGTAGTCATGGGAAGAAATTCCTGCGTACAACCTCAGGACTCACTCATAAGGTCCAACAAACTATTCAAGTCCTCCCTTTTGAGAAACCACCTCTGTTCTTGGAATGGAGAGATTCCAATCTTCATAGTCCTATGGACTCTTGAGTGGGCTTAAAGTCAATGAGCCTTCACACCTCAGAGCTTCAAATGATGCACTTCAGACCTCAATCTTTCCCTTGGTTTTATCAAAATCAGCCCAGGCAGGGGTATAATCAAAAGACTCAAAGAATCATAGGGTTGGAAGGGACCTCATAAGGTCATCTAGTCCAACCCCCTGCTAAAAGCAGGACCACTCCCACTAAATCATCCCTGCCAGGCTATTGTTTAATTGGACATTAAATATCTCCAAAGACAGAGATGCCACCACCTCCCTAGGCAACCCATTCCGATGCTTTGCCACTCTCCTAGTGAGAGAGTTTTTCCTAACATCCAACCTTGACCTCCCCAGCTGCAACTTGACACTATTGCTCCTTGTTCTGTTCTCTGTTACTAATGGGAACAGCCTAGCTCCCTCCTCTCTAGCGCATCCCTTCAAGTAGTTGAAGACTCTCAAATCCCCCCTCAGTCTTCTCTTCTGCAGGCTAAATAAGCCTAGTTCCTTTAGTCTCTCCTCATAAGCTCTCTACTGGGCTCTAATTTGTCCACATCCTCTTCATAGTGGGGAACTCAAAACTGGACACAGTATTCCAGTGCTGAACAGAGGGGAATAATCACATCCCTTGATCTGCTAGCAATGTTCTTACTGATACAGCCCAATATGCCATTGACCTTTTTTGGCTAAAAGAGCACACTTTTGACTCATCCAGCTTCCCATCCACCAGAACCCCCCAGGTCCTTGGCTAAGCAGCAGTACTGTAGAAAGTCAGTCCACAGCCTGTAGCAGTGCATGGGGTTTTTCCATCCTAAGTGGAGGACTTTGAACTTGTCCTTGCTGAACCTCATGATTTCTTTTGGCCCACTGCTTCAATTTGTCTGTCTCCCTGAATCCTGTCCCTTCCCTACAGTGTGTCTGCCATTTCCCCCCCAGCTTGGTGTCATCTGCAAACTTACTGAGCGAACAATCTGTCCCATCATCAAGATTGTTAATGAAGATGCTGAACAGAATGGGCCCCAGGACTGATCTCTGGGACGCTCCATTCGTTACTCTTTGCCAGCTAGGCATTGAGCTACTGATCTCTACACGCTGAGCCCATTGACCTAGCCAGTTTTCCCCCATTCACCACGAGTTTTCAAAGATAATGGCCAACTCCCTCAGCACTCTTGGATTCAGTTCATCCAGCCCCATAGACTTGTGCACATCCAGCTTCTTTAAGTAGTTCATAACCTGACCTTCCATCACTATGGGGCGCTCTGCTTCTCTCAATTCTGTGTTACCCAGTGCAGTAGCCTGGGAGCTGACCCTGCTTGTGAAGACTCAAGTATAAAAAGCATCGAGTACTTCAGCCTTTTCCACATCATACACCACGAGGATACCTGACCCATTCAGTAAGGGACCTACACCATCCCTGATCATCATTTTGTTGCTGACATACTTGTAGAACCCCTTTCTTTTATCCTTCATATCCCTTGCTAGTTTCAACTCCAATTGCCTTTTGGCCTTTCTGATTTTATCCCTGCAGTCCTGAGCAATGTCTTTGTATGCCTCCCCAGTCATCTGGCCAAGCTTCCACTTCTTAAAAACTTCCCTTTTATGTTTCAGCCCACTGGAGAGTTCTCTCCTAAGCCATGCTAGGCATGTTCCACGCTTCTGTTCTTTCTGCACATCAGTATTTTTTTTCCCCCTGTACACTTAATAGGGTTTCTTTAAAATATAGCTAGCTCTCCTGGATGTCTTTCCCTTTCAGATTAGCCTCCAAGTGAATACTGCCCAACAGTTCCTTGAGGGAGCCAAAATCTGCTTTTTCTGAAGTCCAGGGTTTGTTTTGCTTCTTTCCTTTCTTCCTTTGATCAGGATTCTGAACTCTATCATCTTATGGTCACTGCTGCCCAGGTTGCCATTCACATCTGCTTCCCTGATGAAATCTTCTCTGTGAGCAGCAGGTCAAGAGGTTCAAGGCCCCTGGTTGGTTCCTCCGGCATTTGTACCAGGAAATTTGTCTTCAGTGCTCTCCAAAACTTCCTGGATTGCCTGTGCACTTCTGTAGTGGCCTCCCAGCAGATGTCAGGATAATTGAAATCCCCCACGAGAACCAGGGCGTGTGATCTGGAAGCTCTTGCTAGTTGTCCATAAACTGCCTCATCCACCTCCTCTTTCTGGTCTGGCAGTCATAGCAGACACCCACTATGAGATCTCCCTTGTTGCACTCCCCTCTAAACTTAACCCGCAGACTTTCAACTGGCTTGTTTCCACTTTCATAGTGGAGCTCCGAGCAGTCATACAGCTTTTTACATATAGCACTACTCCTCTACTACTACTTCCCTGCCTGTTCTTCCTGAAGAATCAATACCCATCCATGGCAGTACTTCAGTCATGTAAGCTATCCCACCACATTTCTGTTATTCCAATTACAACATAATTCCCTGTCTGTGCCACTACTACCAATTTTTCCTGCTTGTTTCCCAGACTACTCACATTTATGTACAGGCATCTAAAATACTGGGCCAATTGCCCTACTTTCCTCTGTTGACTATCTCCCTTTGTTGTATCTTTCTCCTTGCATTTTCTGCCAGTGTTGTCCTTCCCCACTCAGCTCAGTTATTAGGTCTTCATTAGGACACTTAAGACAATGATTTGATTCCCCTGCCCCCAGTTCCAATTACTCTCTTATTCCTGCCTTTACAGTCCCCACCCCCCATGAGTTCCATCCCTTCCCGCAAGTCTCCCTTATTGTGACTTACCTGTGGGCTTTGGTTGCCTTCCCTCTTCAAACCTAGTTTAAAGCCTTCCTCACTAGGTTAGTCAGTCAGTGTCAGAATATGTTTTTCCTGTTCCTTGACAGGAGTCGTCCTCTGCCAAGCAGTCCTTCTTCCTGGGTCAGTACTCCATGGCAGAGGAAGGCAAAGCCCCCCCCCCCCCTTTGACACCACCTACACAGCCAGGTGTTCACCTCCAGGATGCCTCTGTCTCTGCTCAGGCCCCTACCCTTGAGTGGAAGGATCAAGGAGAGCACCACCTGTGCACCAAACTTCTTACCCAAGCTACCAGAGCCCTATAGTCACCTTTGATCTGCTGAGGATCACCTCTCACAGAATCATTTGGTTCCCAAGAGCAACAGGAGTCAGAGGAGACTGCCTCCAGCCTCTGACCAGTGAAGGGCCCAGACCCTGTGACAATCATCTAATCCCAAACAAAACTTTTGAAGGTATACCTCAGTATTGTGCACCAGCTCAGAGAGCTGGATCCATTACTCCTTTTATTTTTAGACCACCTGTCACATTTCTACTATGTATGGCACTGCATCACATCAGACTACTTGACACTACAGATGCTAGAATTGGGCTGTTCACTCCAATTTTCCTCCGCTGCTCCTACCTAACCTTCCACTCTACTCATCTTTGTTTAGGGATCCTTCTCATGAGAAACATCTATTGCAAGAGGTGCAAGCTTTTGCAAAAATAGGAGTGGTAGAGTGCTAAGGTGTGATATTTACTCCTGATATTTCCTAATCCCAAAAGTGGGTTTAGATCTATCTGTGAACTGCAAAACCTCAACAAATTAATGAAGAAAGCTGAGATTTCACATGGTCTTTTGGCCTTCATTTTTCGTCTCTCGATCTAGGGGATTGGTATGCTACCCTTGACTCAAAAAATGTGTACTTGCATCCTTCCATCTTCCCAAATCACAGGAGGTTTCTCTGATTCTTAATCCATTCAGACTAAGTACTCATTCACTGTCCTACCTTTTACCCCCTCTGTAGCCCCATGTGTATTCACCAAGTGTCTGACAGTAGTCACCATGCTCCTGAGGAATAAGAAAATACAAGACTACACGTACTTTGATAATTGGTTGTTCAGGGAATGTCCCAGGGCATAGTGAAGTGGATGCAAACCTGATAATGTCAGTTTTTGTCAGTCTGAGGTTTTTGATCAATGAGCAGAAGTCTACTCTTATGCCCACTCATACTATATTGTTCATTGGGGTTCTCTTCAACTTGGTTCATGTCGGGTATTTCTCTCAGAATCTTTTCTCTCCTTGTATTGGATTATAGGAAACACTACTCCACCACCACCCACTTCACCAAGACTTGAAATTGCCTGAAGGTGTTGGAGCACAAGACAGCATGCACATACATAGTTCGAGATGTGAGATTTGTACTTCAGGCTGATCCAGGCATAGCTGGCCTCAGTGTACCATCTGTCTTGGCACCACATAGACAGTAATCTCAACTTCCCCTCTGATCAAGACCCTAGATTGGTAGCTCAACCCACAAAAGGTATGCACAGGACTATCTCTCTCCGCACCACACCCCTCACTTTGTCTAATGACAGATACTTTTTTGGGGGGGGGAGGGTGGAGAACTCCACCTAGAATAACTCAGGACCCAAGATCTTTGGTCTCAGGCAGAACTCTTACTCCCTATCAGTGTGACACAGCTGAGAACACAGTACACCTGTCCTTCCAGGCCTTCAAAGTCCATCTGAAAGGCAGGAGTGTATCAGTCGTCATGACAGATGACGTAACAGGGAAGTTTTTATATAAACAGGTTGGGGTGGATGGGTCAGCTGTTTTACACATTCCCACCTACCCCACTCATTCACAAAGTTCTGTTGAAGATCAGGGAGGAAGGATTCTTCATGAGTCTGCTGGTCACAGCTTGGCCATGTGAACACAGGTACACCATGCTTCTGAATCTTTCAGTGGAAGCCCCAGTCACTTTCTCTAGTTCTGGACCCGATCATCCAGATCCACGTCAGCCATCAGTATGCAGTGCTTGAATCTCTTGATCTCACGGCATGGAAGCTCCATGGCTGAACCCTCTGGAATTAGTATGTTTGTTGGACAGGTCCACCTTGGTAGCAGAAAACTTTCCACTAGGGCCACTTAACTAGCTAAGTGAAAGAGATTGTTTTATATTTGGACTGCTCAGAGGGGTGTCCCACTTGCACTGTCTTCATTGCCATCTATCTTTGAACTCTTTGTTACATCTGAAGCAACAGGTCAATTGGGGTCATCAGTGAAGATCCACCTGGTTGCCATCTTTAGTTTATCTGTGGGTTGCAGGCCATTCTGGTTTTCACTAACCTCATGGTAGGGTGTTTCCTTAAGGGCAAGCACTGGAAGAAATAAAAATGGTTACTAACTTTCTGTAACTGTTGTTCTTTGAGATACGTTGCTCATGTACATTTCAACATGTTGAACCTCGGGTTCGTGATGTGACTGGGATGGACCAGCGACACCCACCAATGAGACAGACACCAGTTCAAGTAAACAAAAAAAACCTACTTTTATAGTGACACCGTTAACCACTTAACAGTGTAAAACAAGGAGATCTATACAAAAACACTTGTAATCAACTAACAATATGAAGCAAAAATCTATATAGGACACTTATAACCAACTAATAGCATAAAGCAAAATCTAAATGAACCCTTATAACTAAATGACAATATAAAGCTAAAAACCTATGCAAAGCACTTATAACCAAGTAACAGTGTGGAGCAAGAGTCTATATAAAGCACCTGTAAAACACCTCCAGCCAAACAGGATAAAGTATGAGAGTCTATACAAAACACTTACAACCTACAAAAGTACTTATAGTTAAATAACAGTATGGATTAATGACCTACAAGAGGGTGGCCATAATAAGTCAAGGACTTTTCTGGCCTTTTACTGCCTTAACATCGGTATAGGCACTGACCAGCCCACCCGATGCGTATTTACCAATGGCTGGAAGCCATTCCTCCTTGCTAGCCAAGAAGGGTGGGCGGCAGAATGAAAACAAGTCAGATGAGAGAAAAATAAACACCCACACTCCCCCCCGTGTACACTGGGGAAGTTTGGGGCCAGCAGTTTAGAGCAGAAGCAGAGTAATGAACAATTATACAGTAAGAAGGATGCAAAATACAAATGACTAACAAAACACCTGGCAAATTAACAACACAAAACTATGCTAGACCTTAAACAACTATACCATAAAAAGATTATGCAGGATACAGAGGAAATAATAACTACACAAACTATGCAAAACTCAGGTGAAGAAGCTACAATCACAGACTATATATAAATGGTACCAAGTAGAATGATTAAGAGAAGGTAGGAGGCCTATATCGATTTATAATACTTGTCCCAGGACCGCAGTAGAACCCAAAGTGAGGAGGCAGACCAGCTGCAGCATCTCAGCACTTAATCGTTTGGCCGGCAATCCGTGTACACCCCCCCTCCCCCAAAAAAAGAGGGTCTTGGGGGTGGGTACTCCCTGTCTCAGTCGGGGGATCAGTCCGACCGGGTCGCGACGTGCCCTTTAGCATCCGAGGGTGGGAGAACAACAAGTTAGCTGAGACGGGGTTTTAATAGAATTTTGCTCAGCCAGAGTAAAAATAGCCAATTAGAAGTGGGATCCTGGTCAGGACCAATGATAAAACTGGGACCCCAGACAATGACCCCTCCTTCGTGGTGACGGGGGTGCGGAGAAACTGTTCAGGGGGGATAGGAACTCACCCCCCCTCCTTGTTGACATAAAGCTAGGGAGGAAGAAACTCACACAGGAGATTGAGGCCCACAGGGAAGATCGATCCTTAACACACTTCCCCTTGAGCTGGATAGCCCGGAGATGAGACCCATCAGGGGAGATAGATACTTAACACTCCTCCCTGTGAGCTCTATAGTCTAGAGGGCTATTTTGGGGGGCGGGGTGGCCATTATTTCTGCCACCTCTGTTGACACAACACTCACCCACTTACCACTCTGTCAGAGTCATTTGGTAAGAAGGAACTGGAAAGGTGGGGTTTGGGGTTTGGCAGTACCCTATCTACCAGGAATGCACAACTCCAGGGAGCACCAGAGGTGACTCTAAGGATACCCTTGAGGGTAAAAGCTTTCCAGCAACTGTGCATGTCGTGCATATGCCTATATGGAATGGACATGAGCAACACATCTCAAAGAACAATGCTTACAGAAGGTTAGTAACTGGTTTTGTGCCTGTAACTTTTTACACTCCCACCCCAATGTTGTTGTTGTTGTATTTTAAGTGTTCTTACTGTTGCACCTTTAGTTTTATAGCACTGGTGCATTCATTAAAAGTCTGTATATCATTGGTTTTTTTGCAGATTGAGTAGTTAAATACATTTCAACATTCTTCCATTAGTTTAATTAAAACTTTTTTTCATAGTGAAAAGCAATTCATAGTAGCTCCATTGTGAGTCATCGCTGCTTTTAAACAAAGATGTAATAATGCATTGAGTTGGTAGAAGAACATAAAGAACACTAAACTTCAGTCACCCACCCACAAAATCCCAGTGCTTTTCTGAATTCCAGCACAGCTCCCAAAGGCTACCATGTTAAACCAGGAAGTGCAAACACAAACAATAGGTTTTACTTACAGGATTCCCTTTTGCTATTGGTGTTCTCTGTAATATGGCTGGTTGCACAAACCTCCAAGCAAATCTCCTCACTTTAGCCTCCCAGTCATCTGTAAAACTTTCCCCTTTGATGTCACACATGGTGTGGCAAAACACATCAATTAGTTATGTTTGGAGCATTTACTTTCCTGCTGCTTCTAACCTATTCAATAAGTAGTATTGTTTTGGAGGTAGAATGGCCAAATGCACACTTGACTACAATTGTATAACTACTAAAGCAATAGCTAAAATGTTCCTTCCCTTTTGTCTTGAGTGGCTTATGTATGGCTTCATTAGCTAGGATATCAGGGGATTAGCCAGGTATCCTAGAACTGGGGGACCACCCTATCCTTCTCTTGATTAAATTTTAGGAATAATTAAAAAACCTAAACAGTTATATATGAGGGAAAGGCTCTTCACACCATTATAAGCTGCATGTTGAAATACTGAGAATTTCTTCCTCCTTCTTTAACCTAGTGAGAGATTGTTTGTTTGAAAGGCATCTCTGATCACTGACTCAGTATGCTGCTGTATGAGCAGGAAAAACCAAAGAATTTTAATCAGTGTTTATGCTCTTCTATAGTATAAAATGACTGAAGTTCCCTTCAAAGCCTGTAAAGATATTTTTTATAACTCTAGATGTACATTTTTTTTAAACTGGATGATGAGATTGGGACTGGATTTTCTCAGCAATACCCATTCCATATTCTGTCATGCAGGTACATTTGGTTTATTAATCCCTGCTTAGTTCTCTGATTCTTATTACTTCTTAGTAAGGAAATAAATAAATCATTTAAAAATATTACATTTATTTTTATTTTACTTTCTAAGACTCTAGTCCTACCACAATATTTCTGTAGGTTTAGTGGCTGAACTCTTTAAATTCTGTTGCAAGAATGAGGTCATTACTAGTAAAAATAGAAATCTTGCTATATAGAGAGGATATTTGTTACTTTTTACATGCTATCTGATACAGGAAATGAAATAAACAATTATTTATATCCATATGAAGAATACATAGGGAAATAGCACTTATAATTGGAAGCCATCTTACCTAGTGTTTCTATAAGACTGATGGGGTGTTATGGCAACTCTTCATAAAACATAATCACAGAAGGTATTGGGATCAGCACTCTTAATGTATTTGAGGCTCAGGGTCTCTAAGCTGTTTTGCTGTTCTGGAACACTGAATGGAAAAAATAAAATCTCTCCAGGCATCAGAACAGCTGAATCACTGAGTTTATACCTATGGATTGGAAAGGATGTGAGGGGGGTGGATTTTTTGTTCAGCTTTCTGTAAGTGACAGTGATTTGATTGCTGAAATGAGTCAAAGGAAGATTTTTATGTATTTACAATACATATATCTGATGTGATAAGCTGTAGATGATGGTGCTAGATTTGTACATGAAATAATTTATATACAGTGTGTTAAATCCTACCTATGTATGTTTTAAATCTAGCTTAACATAAGTGATTCTGGGTAGTGTTTCTCTTCTGAGTTACAATGGCAAGAGACAAGACTGATGACTAGTCTCTATATGATGTTGCTTTACCAAAAACCTGCAGAGATTAGGAGGCTGTCAGTAAGATATCAGTGGTGGTTTAGGGATTGGTGTTTTTTCCCTTTTTAAGTCATCGTGAACTAACTACTAATGGGTAGCTTTCTTTCATAGCTCGTTTATAATTGAGTGCAGATAGATGAAAATCAAACACAAAGGAACTCAATTTTTATCATTAATTTTGACTTTGTTTAACAGATTTCTGGGCACCAAAGCAGCCTCCCTAATTTGTCTGTGTATGATGAAGGAACTAATCATGTACAGCTCAGGGAACAAATAAAATAAGTTTTCTCTGAAAAGGTCACCTTCAGAAAAGTGCTAGCAATACACTTTTTTCCTTATGCTTGTTTCCCACTTTCTTACCTACCACACACAAAATATTGACTTTTCACATTATGCAGCTTGAATACTTAATCTTGGAACAGTTGCTGGCTACTTTAGTGTCTGCATTTGGTATTTACCGTGCTTGCTAAGATTTGTCTTTGCGCAAAGCCAATTTCAGATCTTTGAATAGTTTAAGGGTTCCATAGCCCCGAATATATAACCCTTAATATTATTAAGGGTTACCTGCATAAACAGGTGTCTGTTTAAACAACTTGCACTGAATGCCCTTAGTAGCCATGCTTAGAAATGTCTAAGAAATGCCTGCATATTACTTAATGAAAGCTAACTGCCAAGAACCTCATCACTGTTTGTAATTTTTAGCAGCATCTTGGCTCTCAGTGGTAGAACAGCATCCTCCATTTTGCACTGTCACCCATTTTCATTCAAACTATACAGGATCAGCCAAACACAGATGACATTCAGGCCTCCTACAGCAAATTAATTAGACTTAATTTTTGGTACTATACTCTATGGCATTGTGGCTGACCACTGCTGCCTCAGAATCCCCCAAGGTATAGTGATCATTGCTCTCAAGATCAGGAAAACTATAGTAACTCAGACCTTAAGCGCTCCTAGAAGATTTTCCATATAAACACGGAAAGACATCATAGTAGTAGGTTGGCAGAAAACTGACCACTCTGGCATCATGTCAAGGTGCTGTACTATTGGAGATGCTGTCTTTTGTGTGAAATAAAATTGTCCTGATCGTATGTGACCAGTAAGTTGGATGGGGTTAGGCCACTGGAGCCATTTGTGATGTCCAGGAGTGGATGAGGGCAGGGGTTAAAGTATAATTTAGGGGGGCCTGGAACCCTCCTAAATTGGTGGGGCCCACTTATACCAGTTCAGGCCCCCTTCACCCACCCCAGCTACTCAGGGGTTAAAACATAATTTGGTGGGAGGCCTGGAACCCTCCTAAATTTCTAGGCCCACCCTCACACAGGTTCAGGCCCACCAATGCCTGCCCCTGCCCAGGTAGGCATTTGCAACCTCTTCTGGGTACCACATGCATCAGTTATTGCTCTGCTCCACTCAACCCCCAACTACACACACAGGCTCAGGCACACACCCCCAGCTCCACGGCCACTCCCACACACATCTTGTTACACACCCCCAGCTACACTAAACACACAGGTGTACACACCCTGCCCCACACAACCCCCAGCAGCATTCTCTGTCCCCTAGCAGCTCTGTGCCCCCACATCTCAGAGGCTGGTGCCCCCTCCTTCCAAAACCATTCTCCCAGCCCCACTGCAGGGCTCCCCCGGGCTGAGTCAAGGTCTTACCTTGGCTGTTTGCATGGTGGCTGACCGGCTGGGAGCTGCTTCTCGGCAACAAGATGCTCCAGCCATGTGGGAGGAGGAGGGGCATGGAGAGACATACAAACTGCCGGTCTGCCACAGCTCTTTGCTGGATGAGCTAAAGGTGGAGCCACCAGAACTCTGTTCCCACAGATGATCCAGTGGTTGTCGGTACAGTGTGTGTACCTGACGCTTTAGTGAAGCATGAACCAATTTTTTAGAATATACCTGTTGCGGTATTATTTTTGGCAAGCGGTTAATATTTTCTTGTTCTGGCTGCTGTAGCTATTTTTAGGGGCCTAAACTCTGCATTCCAGTGTGTTCCTCTGTTTTTAAGGGGCCTGGAACTTTGTCTGCCTAAAAATAGGGGGCCCTGGAACTACATTCTGGTACGTTCCCCCTTACTTTAGTCCCTGGATGGGGGATCCCACTTCTATTCGCACTTCTGTTCCCACTTCTGTTCCCACAGATGCTCCAGTGGTTGTCAGTATAGTGTGTGCACCTGATGCTTTAGTGAAGCATGAGCCCAATATTTTAGAATATAGCTGTTAAGGTGGTATTTGGCAAACGAGAAGGGTGATGGTGATCTTAAGATGTCGTCTATTCAACTGCAGTCCGTTGAAGGTTGACTGTTAGACTAATCAAAGTAGACATCTAGTCACAGGACTTTGCCCCTATTGAATTTCAAGGGTCTATTGTAAACAAGATGTTTTGATTGTCCCTAAAATATTCAGTCTTTGGTAAAGGAATGTCTTATAATTCGGGCAACCTAAATAGTCACTATATGCTCACCCCATATGAAAGTTATTGTAGACCTTTCTGTTAAGGGGAACTTTAACAATGAAGGTATTGTATTGTAGTTACTTGATGGTAATTCTAATGGCAGTGAAGTTAATCTTAAGTGTTTGTGCGGAATATTTATCCAAGGCATATGGGAGTTAAGTTGTGATAACACATTAAGTACATCTTAATTAAATGTAGAAGTTCCTGTTCTTCTTAAAGTAGCTTAAAACACTTTTATTGTAAATCTAATTCATGTCATTCTGTGTTTCATTTCAAAGGCAGCTCTTCTTAAACATGTTCACTCTATTATATATGCAAGAATTTATTTATCTATAACATGACAGAGGCAAATTTTCTGGCCCTAAATCAGCTATTGTGATGGTGTTTTAGTTTACTAAAATTAATTGATCTATTTTTTTAAACAACTGTTCCAGAGACTACAAGTTCACTCATGTTTCTACTTGCTTGATATTGAAGTCAGGATTATAATAAACAGTTCAGGAATTTTTAAAGATTGTGAAGATGGATGCTTGCTGTGCAGTATTAGATTATTTGTAACAAGACCTTTACTTTCACTAAGTGGCAACAGGGGACCTCTTGTGTTGACACTATTTATGAAGCATATTGTGTTATCTAGAAAGCATCTTCTAAATAGTTTATGTAATCTTTTAAATTTATCTTGTAGGCCTAGGTGGCTCTGTGTTGAAAACAATAGAGGAGAGATCCTATTGGAAGAGACTGCTGCTGTTTTTAATAGTACAATTTGTGCTGTAGCTTGCAAGGTCCAGACATTGTATCCGAGTTCCCTGTAGTGTTTATGTAGTGTACTTCAGATCTGCATAAATGATTTTTACTATAGCAAATTAGTCTCTCCATCTTTCTGGGTAATATAGCGTAGATGGGATGTAAAATATTTTTTATGAACCTCATTGGTTTTATTTTTTAAACTAGGCAAATGAAGCCATACTAGTGAAACTAATCCTAAAAAGTAAAATAAATAGAAGTTACCTTATACTGGTAAATTACTGAAATATATTGTAGATACCTCATTGCAATAAAAGCATCTATTTAATTTGCAAATGGAGTTATATCTCCCTCTTTTGGCAAATGAAGGCATGACCTGTTTGAGATTAGGTTTTACTCCTTTTATACACTTGTTGTATAAGAACAGATGTGCTCAAGAGCACTTTGTACATATACTAATGTATTCATACTTAAGACAAGGGCTAATGGCTAGCAACACTTAAACACAGTCCGCAAATGGATGTCAGGATCTAGGTTTAAAAAAATATCTGGAGACCATTTTGATTTTTAGCCCATTTAAATTTCCTCATTGCATTTATACATAATAAATAAATAAAAAAAAAAAAGGTCAGAAGTTTACCTCTTTTACCCAATAGTCAATTATTAGTTTTTTTTTAAAAAGTTAGAATTTAATTTTTTCTCTCTTCCCCAGCCCTTGCCCACAATTTTCAGAACAATTGAAGTGTGTTCATAGGTTGTTTCTCTGCTGAAACTGTCTCAGCTTCATCTGGCTAACTTTTATATTTTAATATCTGTAAAAAGAAAATTTGGAAACAGTGGAATTTCAGTGAATTAGTTTTGAGTTTTAGATAGTCATGCCTATGTAACATTTTAACGCACTTTTACATAATTTCAAATTACATGGAAGCCATGTGGCTCTTGGACACTTCACTTCATTCAGACGTCATCAGGTCTATAGTAGTTCCTCTTACTCTGCTTTTGAGCCTGACGAGGAAAATGATACAGCACTAAGCACTTCTCAGGCACCTACTGTAAGTGAGTTAATTCACTCTACTTAGGTCAGTTTTATTAACTTTAATTGGTGTTTTTTAAACTTAGAATTGGGACCCAGTACTGGTTCGCAGGCCATTGGATGTGGGTTGTGGTGCCCCCTGCTGCTGTTGCGAAAAGACTGTAATATATTGCTCAAAGATGTAATTTTTGGGTCACAGGCATAAATGATTCTCTTCAACTGGGTCCTGAGGAAAAAGTTTGAAAACCACTGACTTAAATAAACTTTTAAGCACATTTTTGTCTCCACTTCTTCCCCTGGGTCTGATTCTGCTGGCTTGCGCTTTTGCTTAAAAGCCAAAACAACTGATAGTCTGTGTGTAGAAGGTGCTTGCATTACAGGCAGAATCCTATCCATTTTTATTTATGTTCTGTTCATGGAGGATGTTGATCATCAGATATCAATTTTCCTGTGCTCTTAAAAGCTTGATCACTGTTCATCTGTCTGTTGGAAACAGGAGAAGGCCAGTGCTACTTAAGAAGGAAAGCCAAGCTTCATGTATGGCCTTTCAGGTTATGGAGGAACTTGAAGGCTGGGGAGAGTAGTTTCCACAGGCTACAGAACTTCCTACTTTCATTTCTTTGGTGATTTGAAATGGCCAGATGAAGAGGGAATGAAGGGAAATGGGTAACAAGGTATCAAAAGATTATGATGCTAACTGACTTAGACTAGTAGCAGTTTATATTATTAAAAGGATATATTTGAATTGGAGCTGTATTTCTTAAAAATACAACCAGGATTTTATTGCTCTTGACCTCCAACTGACTTGGTAGTTTTATGTTTTAAATGCTTAAGTTGGCAGAGAACAAATTCTAATAAATTTAGTCTCCAACTCTTGACAAGTTGTCTTTTCAAAGGGAATGATTATTTGTCATGAACATAGAGATGGTCAGCCTTGCTATATCCTAATAAAGCAATATCTTGTGGTTTTAAAAAAAGATTGTCAGCCCACTAATTGCTCACTTCTTCCCAGGGGTTAAGGTATAATTTGGTGGGCCCAGAACCCTTCTAAATTGGTTGGTCCTGCTCATGCTGGTCCAGGCCCACCACACGCCTCCCCACCATCCCAGCTCCTGCCCCTGCCCCTGTGCTAACTACTGTTCCAGGCCCCAGTCTGGCCTCTGTTCCCCCAACCCTCCCCAGCCCCCTGCCATGCTGCACTGCCTTCCCCTGATGCCCTGGGCTGACCCCCTCCTCTGCATCCTTTTCCTGCCAGGACACCTCACTTGTCCCTGAATCCCTTCCCCAGGCACCCTTACCTGGCCACAGTGCCGAGGGGCCCTGGCTCCAACCCTGGCCTAGTCTGAGGCTCTGAGCGTGCTCAGTGAGAACCATCTAAGGGTGGGAGATTTAAAATCCTCAAGCCAGAGCAGCTCCCTTACCCTGTCAGAACACACTGGAACAGTGTTCCAGGGCCTGCTATTTTTAGAGTCTCCACGTTCAGGGGGAAACCCTAAAAATAGAAAATGGAGCTGGAACAGTGCGTTTTGGGGTGTGCTATTTTTAAATGGTGAGCCCTGGAGCTCAGTGTTCAGGCTCCATTTTCTATTTTTAGTGGCCCCAGAACACTGAGCACCTAAAAATAGCGGGCTGTGGAACACCATTCCGGTGCTTTCCAGCTTACTTAAACTCCTTCTTCCCTCCTTTGAGTCAGTGATAGTTCTAAGTGGGAGAGGGAATACCTTGTTCTGCAAAAACATGGCATTTTGTAATATAAAAAAGCTTTGTCATGAAGCCTAAGTTAACCTTCCCAAAAGAATTTTATTGGTCTGTTGCTGCTGTACAAAACCAAATACTATGTTTTAGTAGTCTAATTGTGCTTATATTTTAGATCAGGTTTGTTGTATGTTTCAGGTGTGTGCTTTCTTAATGCAAAGCTCAGGCTATTGTGGTTTCTTATTCAGATAATCTTGTCTCATAGATACACAAATATGAAGTTAATGGAATGCTATACATTCTAGAATATAGAGATAATAGCTTCTTATTTACTGCCCTTGTAAATAACTCATTGACATTTGCATATTTATATTGAAGCTGGGTCCACTCTATCATTACGCTAAATATTGTTAGTCTGTGATGGCCAATTTATTTTAGTCACTGCCTAAAAAGTCACACTTACTAACAATCATTTCAAGTGGTCTCAAGCTATAAAAGTAATGAAATAATATGCAGTGTTTCAGAGCAGCTAATTTATTAGTTTGTTTTTGGAAAACTCAAGTCAATTTTTTCCACTATTTTTTCTGAATTTTTTATTTTATTTTATTTATTTATTTATTTATTTCACTTTGGATTTTACAAACCACAATAGTTGTAACAGATTTGCTGAACTGGAAACACAAAAATCTTCATTAATTCCTTTTAAAAAAAAAAAAAGGAGGTGATAGCTTGTACATTCTGGCTTTCAAATACAAATAACTCCACAAGGCCTCAGTTACAGCAGCTCTTTCTTTTTACATTTTTTTCCCTCATCCTTACATTCAACCCCGTATTGTCTAGTCTGTGGGAGAAGCAGATTAATATATTCAATCCTAGGATTTAAAGTTGTATGATTCACTTGAAAATTACATTTCCAAATGAAAAGTTGGCACGTACGTAAAAGTAAAAGTTACTGGAATAGAAAGATTAAAACTGGTGGTTGTGGTATATTTTGTGCATAATCTGTTTCACTTGCAATGCTCTGGGAGAAGTGCATCACATGCACATTCTTAGAAGTGCAGTGGCAGCAAAATAGAAATTGAAAAGGTGGCATGCAGATACAAACACACAGATGAATTGGGCCTGAGCATGTTGGGTGGCCAGAAGAAAGATGCCTATAAATCACTGGAGAGCAAAATTCTTGCAATCTTGGGGGAAGAGAGGAGGGCAGGGGATCGAGGCATATTATTTAAAGGGGGTGCTCGCTCGCTCTCTTTTCTAAATGTTGACATTATCTTGAATTGCTTTTAGGCAGTGAAAAATCTTTGACCTCTAATCCCTGTATTTTCTTACTGCTGCAAATTTAGTCTTTCTCATAACAATAATAGTGCAACTGTCATCTGATACTTGTACATGTGTTCATACAAAGTTATTCTTGTTTGAGTTCAATCACAAATTTTATGGATTAACAAAACCTGCACTATGTCAATGTTTTTATACAGAGCTCACTAAACAGATAAAGCCTAGTGATCTAACAAAACCTACATTACAGCAAAATTATCTAATATATTTATTAGAGTTGAATATACGATGTGGTGGAGCAATTTCTCTTCATTTAGTAAGGTTAGATGAGTAGTCTTTGTTTTGGCAAGGCTATTAATAGAAGTACAGAATGTTTTCAGTGACTAAGGTAATGGTCTCAAGAAATTCTTACCACTGTAACTGCTAAAGAACATTAGGTATTGTCTCTTGTCCTTTATTAAATCTGATAATGACAGCAAGTATGCAGCAGCATCTGCCCTAGTGCATGTATTTTGTCAGTACACTGTTTTTTAGGATAGACAGTTCCTGGTTCTCCCTCCTAGCCCCAAACCTTTCTTTCCCACACTCTGGCCTGCCTAGAGGCAGATATGGCCCTCATGCCAAGAAGTTTGTCCACTCCTGCTCTGTCATCTTATCTAACTAGTGTTTCAGCTAACTTGTGAAAGCTTTTGGAAAGAGCTTTTGTGTTTCAGCTTTTGTGAGAGCAGTCTTAGTTACCCAAGCTCAGAAAAATTGTCCATATTGTTGGTGAGTAAAGATCTCTTTCCTCTATGCAGATAAACAGTACCTTGTCAAAGGTTTAAAAAGTTGGAATTGTGGGTAAACTGTATCTGTATGAATCTTACAATCTTGGAAATGATGAAATATTTTATTGAAAGTATTTCTGGTTTAAATTACTAATTTTAGGGTAAAACACTGTTTAACATATTTTAAAAGTTAACCTAATGATTTTAAACTTAGTATTTTGTAATTCTAAAGCACGTGAACAGAAAATCTGGTCCATTTAGGTCTGCTCCTAAAGCTGGAACAGAATGCCAAGTAGCTGGATGGTAATCAGAACAGAAAGAAATGCTGGGTTAGTAGAGATGTCCAAATTTAGTTTGGATTCTGTTACAACCCAGATTTGTTAGAGGGTAAATAATACAGTCCAATATAAAATGGTGTTTTTTGTTGTTGTTTAATGACAAAGGAAAATTGATTTTTGTTTTTTGCCTTTTGAATCTTCACAATCCCTTGAAAGGTACTTTTGAGAAGATTTGTAAGGTTAGAAGCCGATCTTTAATTTACTCTAGAGACTCTAAATTACTGTTTAGGTCTTTCAGAGCCTCCAGCTTTTATAGAGTAAACCTCCTTGGAACTATTTTTATCATCAGTGCATCACTGGAGATTTCAAAATGATTCACTAGGGATTTTCTGTGCTGTATACTAACACCTGCTTTTTAGCAGTTCTTTGATCAATCCTATCACTTTGTCCAGTGGTGAGTTGAGATTGATATACGAGTGTTCAGACCAAAGATACAAATTGAATGCGCATTTCATCTGTGGAATTGGGGATTGGGCAGTACAGAATATAATGTAGATATTTCCTTTACTAGTAAAGAATACATGGACTTAGCTTTTAAGACTTTAAATTGGACAATGGTTCAATATTATTTAATTAAGTTTATATTTAAGTTTATTATTTATTTATTATCATTCATTTATTTATTTATTTATTTATTTATTTATTTAAATAAGTTTATATTCTGATACTGCTGCTCCCTTCCTTTTTCCTACAGTAGTTGGTAGATAAACCTGATGGGTTTTTTATGTTGAACTGTGAAAGTTTAAATAGAGTGATGGTAACTCAATGTTCTTTTTTTATGCAGTTTTTGGTCTAATAATAATAAAAGATGGGATAGAAGGAATGCTGAGAATATTAAATGTATCAGTTCCTTTGGAACTACTCAAACACAATTATAATTTAGATTAAAACGACATTATTTTACATCTTTTGCAATAAAGTATGTGTATTTTGTAGGTCAGACAAACTTAATTCATTTGTAAACAATTTCACACTAAATTGCCTTTAAAAAAAATTGCATTCTTCCAATGCTCTAATATACGTGTTAGTTTCTTCATGTTGTACTCTTTGTGATGGATTGTCTTCCTTCTTGTTTGCAATTTTTTTATTCTGTCTATTACAATATAATTAAAACTGTCTCATCCCAGTCTCATTCTGCATTATAGTACAGTTTAACACAACAGTTCTCATTCCAGACCAAACTGCTGTGACTGAAATAGAAATGCCATACAAAGGATATTAATGACGTCACATGCAACATTAACGAAAAGTCTAATGGAACAGCAGCAATATTTTATATGACAATGAATGCCCTGCCTTCTGCATTAGGAAGTATATTTGGTTCTAGCCTTTATTTTCCTGGAATATTTAAATAGTCTTTTGGCAAAATACCTTTCATGCTGAAAATTAGTGAGCCATATGTACTCAGATTTCATTTTAAAATGTGGTAGATATACATTCTTCAGTTAGGAATGTGATTTTGCAAAAGAGAGTGGAATTCTGTTGTGGAAATAAATGGTGAAAATTTGTTTATTTGTTTCTGTCATATGATAACAAGAGCTTTAACATTAGTCATCTCAACAGATTCACAAGTAGGTTACACAAACTCTCCTGGGAATTGATCTACTCTGCAATGAAATGAAGCCATCAATTAGATGGAATTCTGTAGATCAGCACCTAGATGCTCACACAACAGTTCTGGAAGGGTTCAGAAAATAGTATCCCAGTAAAATTTAAAAAAAGAGTTTCAACAGGCTGAACCAGGAGAAATAGGAACTTAACATGGACAGAAGATCAAAGTCTTCATGCTTCTGACCTTGTGAAAGGTTTTATAGGTGTGTTTTTTTTTTTTTAAACTATTATTATTTCTTTGATGTTCACAGAGAGAGATGGGTTTTGGCTGGTGGGTTTTTTGTTTGTTTGTTTGTTTTTTGTTTTTTGTTTTGTTTTTTAAGTATGTCCAGACCAGGCTAGCCTGTATCATGTGAAATTTCTTAGAATTGCATCACTCCCTAATTTCTTCAAATTGAAGTCATTGGCAGTCTCCACTGATCTCAGCGAAACCTGGATTGGAACACGTGAGTCTATACACCCAGGCAGATCTAAAAGTTCACATCATTTATAGACTTGGGTTCAGTTCCATAAGTGCTAGGAGCATCATGAGTCATTGTGCAAAATTGTGGCTGCTTGTCATTTTTGACACTGCTATCTAGACTTGCTTGTCCAATCAAAAAAACAACAAGGAGTTGTGTGGCACTTTAAGACTAACAACTCCTTGTTGTTTTTTTACTGGACTATGTTGAACCCCGGGTTCGCGATGTGACTGGGATGGACCGGCGACACCCACCAATGAGACAGACACCAGTTCAATTAAACAAAAGCTACTTTTATAGTGACACCTTAAACACCTTCAACCCCTTAACAGTGTAAAACAAGGAGAGCTATGCAAAACCACTTGTAATCAACTAACAATATGAAGCAAAAATCTATATAGGACACTTATAACCAACTAACAGTATAAAGCAAAATCTGAATAAACCCTTATAACTAAATGACAATATAAAGCTAAAAACCTATGCAAAGCACTTATAACCAAGTAACAGTGTGGAACAGGAATCTATATAAAGCACCTGTAAAACACCTCCAGCCAAACAACAGGATAAAGTATGAGAGTCTATGCAAAACACTTACAACCTACAAAAGTACTTATAGTTAAATAACAGTATGGATTAATGACCTACAAGAGGGTGGCCATAATAAGTCAAGGACTTTTCTGGCCTTTTACTGCCTCAACATCGGTATAGGCACTGACCAGCCCACCCGACACGTATTTACCAATGGCTGGAAGCCATTCCTCCTTGCTAGCCAAGAAGGGTGGGCGGCAGAATGAAAACAAGTCAGATGAGAGAAAAATAAACACCCCCACTCCCCCCGTGTACACTGGGGAAGTTTGGGGCCAGCAGTTTAGAGCAGAAGCAGAGTAATGAACAATTATACAGTAAGAAGGATGCAAAATACAAATGACTAACAAAACACCTGGCAAATTAACAACACAAAACTATGCTAGACCTTAAACAACTATATCATAAAAAGATTATGCAGGATACAGAGGAAATAACAACTACACAAACTATGCAAAACTCAGGTGAAGAAGCTACAATCACAGGCTATATATAAATGGTACCAAGTAGAATGATTAAGAGAAGGTAGGAGGCCTATATCGATTTATAATACCTGTCCCAGGACCGCAGTAGAACCCAAAGTGAGGAGGCAGACCAGCTGCAGCATCTCAGCACTTAATCGTTTGGCCGGCAATCCGTGTACACCCCCCCTCCCCCCAAAAAAAGAGGGTCTTGGGGGTGGGTACTCCCTGTCTCAGTCGGGGGATCAGTCCGACCGGGTCGTGACGTGCCCTTTAGCATCCGAGGGTGGGAGAACAACAAGTTAGCTGAGACGGGGTTTTAATAGAATTTTGCTCAGCCAGAGTAAAAATAGCCAATTAGAAGTGGGATCCTGGTCAGGACCAATGATAAAACTGGGACCCCAGACAATGACCCCTCCTTCGTGGTGACGGGGGTGCGGAGAAACTGTTCAGGGGGGATAGGAACTCACCCCCCCTCCTTGTTGACACAAAGCTAGGGAGGAAGAAACTCACACAGGAGATTGAGAGCCATCAGGGAAGATCGATCCTTAACACTCTTCCCCTCCGAGCTGGATAGCCCGGAGATGAGACCCATCAGGGGAGATAGATACTTAACACTCCTCCCTGTGAGCTCCATAGTCTAGAGGGCTATGTTGGGGGGCGGGGTGGCCATTATGTCTGTCACCTCCGTTGACAGACTAGACTAACACGGCTATCCCTTTTGAAATTGTCCAATCAAGCAAACATCAACTCCAGCTTAATGCACAGTTCCATTGCATTGTTTAAAATGAGAGCTGCAGCTGATTGAGGCAATGGTAAAGTTTGCAGGTCTCTTAACAATGGTGTGGTTAAAGCAGATACAGCAACATTAGGAACGTTTTATAAGATTTTCCTAGTTGAAAACGAGCCCTTCTGAAGAAAATCATTAAGTGAGAGAGGCCAAGCTTGGACTTTCTGATTACTTGTTAGGATAATTGCCCTTTTTAGGAGACTCTTCTGGTGTCTGCAAAGTTAACTAAATTACGTGTCTTCTCTTCAGTAAATGTGCCCTTTTCTTCTAAAGCTAAGAAGTCTTTTATATCTTTGCATAATAATGTTAGAAGTTAAATTGTCCTGGAGTAAAAGCTTAGACCAAAAATGAATTTGATTAATAGTCTGCTGTCTTACCTTCTTCTTCAAATATAAATTAACTGTTCTAAGATTGATAAAATGGTATAAAGATCAGAAACTTAAGTTCTTGTATGTTAACACAGGCTGTTTACAACTGCACATTATTTAGTATGTGTGGAGTAAATTTATTCTATGCAAAATATTTTAATAAACGTCTGCTTGCAGTTGAGGAATTTAGATGTAAAGTTTTGTAGTTAGTAACTGAGAGACCTATCCATTCCATTTAAATAAATATTATCCAATGACTATTCTCAAATGAAAATGGTACAGTTGTAGATTAAAATGAGAAGATGTCTTCAGAAGAAATTTCTATAATCCAATTAACCAGGTGCATTTAATCAGTCTATTTTACATATGTGAAATTTAGCAATAGTGCAGTGATTTTTTTTTTGAATCTATATATAATTGAAATGTAAAAAAAAAAAAAAAAAAAACCAAAAAAACCTGTTGATTCTAAATTCATGGAATATGGTTTGGTAGCTAAGCTATGTTGTTTATGTAAATATGTTGTACAGTAGAACTGTAAGTTCCAAAGCAGCTGAGTTAATTTGAATTTTTAAGTAGGGGCTTAGTTGAAACGTTATGAATGTTTTTTTTTCATTATGTAATTTGATTAAATTAGCCTTTTCACTAGACTTATAATTAGACTATTAGATTGACCAAATCCATTTTATTTCTAAGTTGATTTTTGTAATTTTGCATTTCAGTTACATTTTTTGTAAGGCAAATATCGCTGCTGTTAAATATTTGGTTCTTAAAAGTAAGTTGGACTCACAAAAATATGCAGACTATCTAGCAATTAATCAACTGTTGCCTTTTCCTCCAATTTTTTTTGTACTGGATGTGTAATGTGAGGAGGTTGAGAAGAAACTAGCATGGCTGTGATAAGGGAAGATTATGCCACTTGATTCTTTTGAAAGCCTCAGTACGTTGTATTGGAAGAGAAACTCGTTATTGTCAAATGCAAAGTAAAGAACTATGGAAAATATCATTTGAATTACTCTTGCGTTACTCGGTTCTTAAATATAGTCACTCAGGCTGGACATTATTATGGACAGCTCACTGAAACTTCTGCTCAGTATACAGTGGTGTCCAAAAAAAGCCTGCTAGAATAAGCTGGCTAGAATTTTTTTTTTGGTTATTTTCCATTCCTGGTTTTAATGTCATTGCAATATATTGTATCACATATAATATGTTACATACTGTTATAAAATAATAGTATTCATGGTGAGGGCATACCATATTCATTTTTGGTAAGGCTATCTTGAAAAAAGACAAGTACAGGGTGTTGTGTCACAAATTATACTGGTCACAAATTATTAGATGCATACAAAAACTTGTGTGATGAGGCTGAAAAAATTGTCTGCCTTTCATCTCTCTAAACTAGAGGCTATGAAAAAAGAATAGTATGGAGAAGGTAAAGTAAGTGCTTACGTTTTCTTTTTTTATCATAAAACAGTGCAAATGTCCAATGAAATGGAAAAGCAATGCATTTGAAACTGGAATACTTCCTTCCCCCCCCCCCCACAATGAGCTTGGTTAATGTATATTGTACTGTTCTTTATTACTGAAGACAAATTTATTAGGATTAAATAAAAATATGAATATGGATAATTAGAACATCCAGAGTTGCATTGATTTGGATTTAAATATATCTATTTTTAAGAAGACCTGCTTCAAATTATGTAACTAAGTCACCAAGTGCAGGGATAAGGAGTATGTTTTCTCGGCCAAACTGCACTGTCACTGTGTGCTATAGGACTTCTTGCTCCTGTGTCTTCAGCATGTGTTACTGGCTCTGCTCTGGGCCACTAGTCCAATCTAGAAATTCCTTTCTCACCACAGTCTGTTCCATCCTCTGTTAAATGTCTGCTTTCAAGTCATCTTAACTGTACCACAAAATTGCTTTTAGTTTCTGAACAAATGTGGGCACCTTAAGATGATGCTTCCATGTCTGATCACTGTGTTTGCTAGTCTCAACTAATATTAAACCATTTCCGTTCACTCACTTTCTACTCTTTCAAGCACTAATGGTTTTGAAGCACTATGGTACATGCATAAGAGCAGCAGGAACGAACAAGGATGGAAAGACTCTGAGCTGTAGTACCACTTAATCTTAAGAAGCTCAAACCAACCCCTGTTGCTACATAATTCTCCCCTAGTGGCAAGGTGAGAGTTGGCTCCTCTCTCACCCCATTTTTTAAGATGGTGATGAAGTGGAACCTGGTTAACAGACTGTCATCTCTGTGCAGGGCTGTGGTTGCAAGACGGACAGCTCCTGGGTGCCTAAGAACACCACCACTGTACCTAAGACCCTAAGCACATTATAGTCTTGGATTGATGTGAATCTGGTTAGCCTTAAAAAAAAAAAAAAAAATTGATCTATGAGTTATCACTCTTTCACTCTATTGAAAAGACTTAACCCCTTCTCCCCATCATTATCAAGATAGGGTCCAGTCAGAATGTTGTTTAGGAAGATTTGGGGACAGATTACTTAATTGCAAGCAAAATGAACAGATAAGTGAATGCATTCATAAAATGCAAAATCTGTTGAAAAGTATCAAGGGCAATGAGCTGCAATTTAATGGACTAGAAGCAAAGGAATAGTTTTTCTGTTTCATAGATGTATACCTCTCTGGAAAATCACATATTCTGAGGCTGTGAACAGCAGCCTGGAACATTTACAGAATTGTTTCCATAACCATCACATCACAGCATTACTCTTTCAGGTGCTACCATGACTTTCCTGCTAATGCCATGCTTAAATCCTATATCTCTGCCTCTTTAGGGGAGGTTTTAAAGGTCCAAAATGCAAAGCAGTTTGCACAAATTACTTTTGACAACCTTAACTTATGTGTTTTCATGGAGATGGTGGTGCTGGGAGGGCACTGTCCTTGCTTTGCCTGTACTTTTTCTTATCCCCAGATGAATGGGAAAGCCATGAAGTTCTTGTTTTGCAAAATGTGATGGACAATGGTGTTCCTCTGCCTTTTTTCTGTGACAGATTTAGTCCCCAAACAGCAGGTTTTCTTTTCTTTTTTTACACTGTCTGCAGCAAGGCCGTTGCCTCGTTTTGGTGCTGTTCATAAGCTACTTTGAGCTATACAATGTCATTCCAACTTGTTCTAAATTATGAAAGATCTAGGAATCATTTTTAAAAAGGAATTTATGGTGTAAATATCCAAAACAATAGCTGATGGGTTTTATTGGCCATATTAAAAAGGGTCTAAGAGAATTCAATGGCCTTTCTCTGTTTTTCTGTTCGTCTGCAAATGGAGGGCCTGCATGTAGGCCCTTCCTTAGGTATATCTGTAGGAGGGAGGGAATGGCTCCTGGCATGAGAGGGGGGAGAGGAGGGTTGCAGGGAGTCCCAGAAAGAGAGAGAGTTGGGATGTGGCACAGTGGGAACTTGTGGGAGGAATGCAAGGATCCTCTGCAGTGTGACACTGCTTTGCCTACAGAAGCTACAAACTGTGTGACCCTGTCATTTCACTTCTTATAAAGTTAATCTTCAGTGTAGGGCTTCTTATTGTATGTGTTTCTATTTGCATTCCTTCTGGTGTACTTAATGGATCTTTGCAAGCAAAGGAAGCCCTGTTTTGGTTAAAAAGCTGCATTTAATTACATGAAAAGAATCAAATATATCAAGTATGGATTGCTACAGTTACCTTTGAATTGATAGGAGATCTTGCTAATTTTGTTAAGACTGTTATCTGTGTGAGTTAACGAGAGAATCTGCTCAGAAGCGTCTTACCGAGAACAGATTTGCTGTTCTTGGAATTGGGTGCTTTTGTACGTGTGAAGTTAGTGATCTCTTGTCTTTATTTTATTTTATAGGTGGTGATCCGTAGTAAAAATGGAGAAATCCTCTACCGTATTTCACCTTGGGCAAAATATGTAGTGCGGGAAGGTAGTAATGTGAACTATGACTGGGTACACTGGGAACCACCTCTACCATATCTAGTAAGATTTATTTTAAATATCAAAAACTTAAAGTACGTGCAAGGCATGCTTTCTTATGTGATTTCTGTCAAGTCACAGTCCTTTTCTTCTTGTGTCCTAATTATAACACAAGTTTCTTTGCGTGTGGTGCATCATTGTTATAATTAAGTCTGAGAACACATTTCTATTATAAGGCCCTATTTTTGTGCACTTCACCGTTTTCTGGAGAAATATACATGATGCCTGCTGGTCTACAGATGGAGCCCTAAGGCCATAGTGAAATAATACTGTGCTGCCATGCCTGCATGGATCTGTCTCTTGCAGTTTGAAGGAATATATAGTTGTGTACTGCTCATTTAATACTCTTTGGGTGATCAATGTACTCTTCAGTATTTAAGGGTACTATATTATTTGAATCTTTGCTTCCGTGTGTTGCCATTTTTGGTTTTATTCAGTTCTTTTTATAATTGACCATTGTTTGTTTTTGTTTTTCCCTAGTGTTGTCTTTGCATTGTCTTTTTCCAGATCTCCCTAAGTGGTGAGAAGTGTTGGGTATAATATTTCTCACCAAGCCTCTGTTTTCACCCTCTGTTCAGCTTTCCCAGCCAAGCAGCAGAGTAAAATTAATCTTATTCTTTTCAGTGTCTCTGCTGTCTCCAGGGTTCTGAATAGCTGTTGGGAAAACTAAAATGACTGGCGAGTTCTCACTTTGCTACAGTAGACTGTAAACTTAGTAAGAAGAACACATGCAGGAAAGGGAATATTGATTTATTTCCAGCAGCAATATCTTTTGTTTTCAGTTGGAGGTAGTCATCATTTCCACTTCTGGTGAGCTGGATGACTTTAGGATCTTCCAAGAATTTACTGTACATGGTGGGCACCTTGGAGATGCCTGCAAGAAAAATCCCAGCAATGATTAGATATTCTACTTTCCTGTATGCATATGAGCTAGCTTTTGCTGGAATCGGTTAACAAGTTATAACAAATCCCAGTACCTTTGTCAGCCACTTCTGTTACCTGATACATTTTATCAAGCTCCTAAAAAAACAAAAAAACAAAAAACCTGCATCTACTGAGTCCTCCAGATGCTCATGGTGACAGCAGTGCACAAAAGATCCAAATAGTTTTTGTCCCCAAAAATGACGTATTGGGAGAAAGACAATACAAACTTGAAATGTTCAGCAAAAATATTTATTCCTCGGAGAGTCTCCAGATGAGCATTATAAATTATCAAGCTCTTCTGTTTAAAGTACAATTATCTCAATTAGAAAAACAAGCCATAATCCATGGAAAAACAAATAAGGGGTCTAGTGGCACTTTTAAAGACTAACAAATTTATTTATCACATGACCTTTCATGGGAGAAAATCCCACTTTCTCAGATACTTGAAGATGGAGAAGTATGGATGAATAGGAGGAAAATAAATGCAGGAAAGTGTAAGTTATAGGATCAGGTCAGACTGTGACAGCAAATCAGTGCAGTTATTTAGATTCAAACAGTGGAGAACAATATACAGGAGGGAGGTGAGAGCAGAAGGCAAGCAAAATTACTTGTTGTAATGGAGAGGGTCCACGCAGTCTCTATTACAGTGTTTCCTGCCAGTGTGCCAAGGCACACAGGTGTGCCTTCAGGTCCGAGCAGGTGTGCCACAAAATTTTTTGAAAAACTACTCAAAGAGCTCTGGATTGGCTCGTTGGCTCATGAATATTCATGAGTCCATTTGGAAACTATATGGTGGTGTGCCTCAAATTTTTAAGTTTTCCCCTTAGCAAATTCTGTAGGGCTGGTTCTGGCGCCCCCTGGAGTCCTGTGCATATGCTAAAGTACACAAAGCACTGCCAGTCCTAGACTCTCTGTTTCTTCTTTTCTGCCACAGCTGACAGTTGCTGGAATCTGTTCTCTCCATATAAGCGTGCCCCTTAGCAAAAATATTAAAAAGCCTTTTTTTTTTTCTCGTTAGTGGTTGTTACATGGTTCTAGTCAGATAGTGTGTTAGTGTCCTATCGAGAACTTGCGTCAGCCCTGGAGTATGCCCCACTCTCTGGGCTTCAGGCCTTGCAAGATCAATCAGCAGTCCCCACAATAGCTGCTTTAAGTGCCTCTGGGAATCACATAGGAAAGATAAATACTGCATTTCCAAGTCATTTTGTCCAAGAATGCAAAAGGATAGCTATATTTACCTCTGGCCTTATTAATGGAAGTGGCACTAAGACCATCCTTGGAGCTGCCTTGACTTGCTTCAGCAATGAACACCACAACAGCTCAGAATGTTCCCTCAGCACCAGAATCTTCCTGGTACAAGGTTTCCTATGTGCCATCAAAGAAGAAACAAAAGAAGCAGTAGCTGGAAAGTGACCACTCCCCTGCAGGGAAAAGTACCATGGGATCAAGTAGAGCCAATGTGCTGTGCAACCCACTTAGGCTTCTCCCACATTGAAGATCTGTGGTCCTACTAGGGAATGCCCCCTCTAACTGGAGAGTGGGAGGGGCCCCACAAGTCATGGGTCTTTCGATGCTGGAGAACTTCCAGGCAGTGACCAACCGGATGTTTTTGCCAATGCTGAGCATGCTGCTCCTGACCAAAGATGGCTAGGATGCCAGTGTCTAAGGGAACACACACCTGCCCTTAGAGACTCCAAGCTGGCTCCAGAGATCCCCTAACTCATGACACCTTTTCTTGCAGAATACCACCCCAATGCAACATTGATGCCCAGCAGCAAAGGAAGCATGGTATGGGAGGATCCCTCATGGGCTCTAGACAACCTCAAGGCCCCTGGAGTGGAGAACAGCAGAAAGGGGACATCTCTATCGTTCAGTGTCAAGGGCACAATCGATGTTGAGAATCTGGTACCAATCATGATCACAGGCACCAAGTTGGCCTGAAGAAGAATGGCATAGAATTATGGTACCCATTTTCAAGATCTGCTTCAGAGCAATGATTCTGGCTGCAACATTCAGTACTGAGACTGGGTCAGTCTCCAAGATGACAATCTCACTCCTCATTGAGACTGATGGTCACTCCCCAGTCAACACTGAAGGTCCACAGACTCACGCTTCTGGCCACTGCAGTAAAGATCAAGGGAACAGCACTGCAAGAGATCTAGTCACCAGTCTTCTTCACTGAGGTACTGTATACAGGGACAAGACAAGGGCAGATGCAAATTTTCTACAGAGCTCAAAAGTAGTGGGATGCCTCTAGCCACATCCTCTGCAACAGGGAGAGCTCTGATCCCTCCTGAACCCCTGCTGGCTTGGCTTCAGGGACAATTGCCCCAGAACTGGCCATACTGGAATGCTTAGGAGCTCCCAGTGGCAGTGGGTGAGTTCTCCCTCCACCCCATCAAGAAAACAATCGGTCAGAAGCCCTGTGACCACAGGCAGAGACTGAGTCATCAGATTTAGATGAGAACTTGGATACCATGGAGGGGACATGTTCTGCAGCTCTGCCACCAGTTGGGGATCTGCTCCCACCCCCAAGCTATGGGTCAGCCCTCATCTTCCTCATTAGATAAAATGGTGGTAAAGGAGGCCTTTCGTCCCCCTTCCCCAATGATTTTCAAGCAGACCAAGATCTCCTAAAGCTTCTGTTAGTTTGCAACAAGAATTGGAAGAGCCCCAAGAGCAGAAAATCGGTCTGTTTAAAGTGGAAACACTGAGAGTCCTCTGTGGCACCTTTAAAGAGTAACAAATTTCTTTGTGTGTAAGCTTTTGTGGGCTCCAAACCACTATGTCAGATGCAACATCAGACTAACACAACTCCCTCTTCTGGAAATTTGTTTAATGTGGAGACACTATCAGTACCAGCATTGATTGCTCTGCCAGTTCACAGTGGGATTCTCAAAATTAACAAGGGTCTGTGGCATATCCCTTCCTCCCTCACCTCTATATCAAAGAAAGTGGAGATAAGATACCATGTTCTTGCCAGAGGTTTTGAGTACTACTACTTCAAGTGATTGCTTCTGTCCATTCCACAGTAGGTGTATGCATGTTGTGTGCATGGATAGCTAGAATTTTTTTCCCCTAGAGTACCCCTGGGGTTGGCTGTGGTGCCCCCAGCATGACGCTGCTATGGCTTGCTATATGAGGCACAGCTATCCCACCCCTCCTCAGTTTTTTCTTACCACTGTGACGGTAGCTGGAGTCCTTGTCTGCCTTTGGGCAGTCTCCCCACAATTGATTGTAGTGTTAGACAGCTTTTTTTTTTTTTTTTTTTAGGATTGCCACCAACCTCTGGGTTGAGGCATGCCAGGCTTCAAGACTTGCAAGTCTTGCCAGAAGCCCATACCATTGTATGACCCACATTGCCCCTGTTTGAGGTGTTTGGGAGAGGCGCACCTCAAGGAGAAGTGTAAAATCTGTAGAAGTTTCAAGCATCGCACTTGGAAGGAAAAGGAGCAAAGACTAAAGTTTCTCTTCATGGAGGAAGCTGTTAGACCAACTTCCAAAGCAGGTTCCAGCACGACATCATCTGTGAGCAGCGTTCCAGCTGCACCGGGGCACCAAGAATCGTCGGGTGATCTATGGCACCAAGCCATCACACCGGCCCCGTTGGGTTCAGTGGCACCGTCTAAAAGTCCTACTGCCTTCAAGGCAATATCAGGGCATCGACGGCACCGATGCCTGTTCCCGGAGCCACAGAAGAAGACAACTGATGAACGGGGCTCACCCGGGAGGTCGAGCAGGAGCAGCCCTAACGCCCCGCAACCTGAGATGCAGCTGCCAACGGTACCATTGAGACCAGCTCAGGTGGAGCTGTTGACTCTGGTACCCGTGCCCTCCCTGATGCATGACAACCTGAGGGAAGACATTCTCCTCCTTTCAAAGCCTGAAACATTTGAGGCATCACGTGACTTCATTGAGCAGATGGCACCGCCTGCCTCGGACCCAATTCCATCGCTGGCACCCGGGTTGGGGACGTCAAGAGGCAGATGTTTACTGGTATGCCCAGCTTCACCATGTTCCCCAGCACCGAGATCTCAGTCACCTTTGCGTCTTCAAGCACAGGATTCTCGGATAACATCAATGGTGCCGGCACAGCCTCACTCCCTGGCACCGTCAACCATTGTCACAGCCGTGAGAGCACCTCGTTACCATTTGCCAGTAAGGAGTAGGACCCTCATCATTTTCCGGTGCTGTTGGGAGCATTCAGGGACCAGAGCCCATGGCACCATCCCAAGGCATCCTCCGGTACTGCGGCACTGTGGTCACCCTGGAGTGGCCCCTCGTCGGACTCAGATGAGGCTTTTTTCGGTGTCCAGACCTGGTAGATCTAGTAGACTATCAGCTCTGTATCCTCAGTGTCATCCTCATTGGCCTGCCTCCCTTCACAGTGGCCTTTTTGGATTCCTTGGACCTTCTACCAGGAGCAAGGCCCTAGGATAAGCATATCCCACTCAGTGGCAAGGGTGCTATAGAGGAAGTGCTGCGGGAACTCTGGGGGAAAGGTTTCTACTCCTGCTATTTTTTGATTCCAAAGGCAAAGGGAGGTCTTCGTTCCATCCTCGACCACAGAGCTTTGAACCGATATCTGTGCAAGATGCATTTTCACATGGTTTTCCTTTTTTTCGATAATTCCTTCTCTGGGTCCGGGAGACTGGTGCGCTGCCCTCGATCTTCAGGATGCATGTTTCCATAATCCCCAGGCACAGAAGGTTCCTGTGGTTTATAGTGGGCCGCAGGCATCTTCAGTTTTCTGTCCTGCCTTTTGAGTTGGCAGCTGCCCCTTGAGTTTTCACAAAATGCCTAGTGGCAGTTGCAGCATTCCTCAGTCATTCAAAGATCCAAGTGTACACATACCTGGACAATTGGTTGGTTTGTGGCCAGTCGAAAGGCAGTGTCTCCCACTACCTGCACCTCCCAGCACCTCGATCTGGAAGCAGTGTTCAAAAGTCTACTCTCATTCCCACACAAAAGAGTTTATAGGAGCCCTATTGGACTCGAGGCTAGCGAAAGCACATTTCCCTCAGTTGCAATTTTAGAATATCAGGTCCCTTGTGAAGGACCTGCAGCGGTTTCTGTTCACATTGATTCAGTCTTGCTTATGGCTTCTGGGGCTTATGGCAGCATGCACCCATGTGGTAAGATGCTCTTGCTTGAGATTGCGCCCGCTGCAGATGTGGCTGGCATCAGTCTACTGGCCAGCGAAAGACAGTGTCGAGGGTATGGTCATGATTCTTATGGATGTGTTGAGCCAGGATAGACTCAAACTGTTGGGTCCTGAACGCTGTGACAAAGGGGCTGCACCCTCAAGTTTTTCTCACTTCCTCCCCTTTATTAACACTCCCACTCCCTCTGCAGGGACCTCTGTCACAAAAAGTTCCCTTTGCAAGAAGTTCACAAGCTTCAAATGCTGGGAGCCATGGAAGAGGTTCCACTGTGGATGAGGGTTTTATTCCCACTACTTTCTCGTTCTCAGTGCGAAGGTAGGTCTCAGGACCATATTAAACATGAGGGCCTAAACAAATTAATAATTAATAAAACCTCATGGTCTCCCTAGCCTCGATCACTTCCTCACTGAATCCAGAAGACTGGTATGCTGCCCTTGATCTACAATATGCTTATTTTCACATTTCAGTTTTTCAGGACACAGAAGGTTCTTCCAATTTATGGTGCTCTCATTGGGCCTCTCCTCTGCCCTACAGGTGTTTACCACGTGTATTGTGGCAGGGGCAGTGTACCTCTCATCTTGAGGAGTAAAAGATCTACCCATATTTGCGTGATTGTCTCATTCAGAGAAGTACCCAGGCTCAGGTGAAAGCCAGTCTGACTGTAATAAAGACATTTGCTACTGTCTCTGACTGTTAATGAATGATGAGAAGCTGGCCCCAATACTAGTACAAAATATCGATTCATAGGGGCAGTACTAGATACCACACAGTCCAGAGTGATGCTGCTACACTCCAGATTTGAAATCATGTTAGAATGCATGGGAAGTCTTTTAGACCTTACTGCTAACCATACTTGTACTATGTCTGTGACTTCTGGGTCATGTTGCTGCATGCACATATGTGATCAGGCATGTTCACTTATATCTGCAACTGCTAGAGCTATGGTTGGCCACAGTGTATGCTGCAAGCAAACATACAGTGGGCAGAATCAGGGAAAGCTTCTGCCGCCCAACGTGCTCTCCCTCCACCTGATGGTCTATCAACTCAGTGGTTAACAGCCAAGAAACAAGCCTGCTCATCTTGGGTGCAGTTTGTGTTGATGGGCAGCAGGAAACCAGCCACCAAATGGTCCTACACAGCCAAATGGAAGAGGTTTGCAAACTGGGCTGAGGGCCAGGGAATTGTACCCACTTTAGCACCAGTTTCAATAATCTTGAACTACATATTGCACTTCAAGGACTGAGGCCTAGCCATCTCCTTGCAGAAGTCCATCTTGCTGCCAAATCAGCATTCCATCCCCTGATCCAAGGACAGTCTCTTTTTTTTTTTTTTCCTTCCCCTAATACCATGGTGGCAAGGTTCTTAAAAGGAGTGGATAGATTTCTTTTCCCACATCAGCGGCCTTTCATGCTCCTGGGATTTGAATTCAGTCCTCTCCAGTACCACAGAGGCACCATTCAAACCATTGACCATTTGCCCACTCCTACTTTCTGTACTGGAATGTGGTTTTTCTTGGTTGCAATCACTACAGCCAGGAGAGTCTCAGAACTCTGGGCTCTCTGTGTCAGGCCACATTATGTGGTGGTCCACAAAGACAAAATGCATGTAAGACCTCACACTGCCTTTCTATCAAAGATGGTCTTGTCATTCCATACAGCTCAGGCCATCTTTTGACTGGTTTCTTACCTGAAGCTCCATGCTTTGGGTGAAGAAAGGAAATGGCAAAAAAAGACATGCAGAGCCTTGGGTTTTTTTACATAGAGAGAACAAAGCCATTTCAGATATTGCCACAGCTGTTTGTGGCAACTACAGATAGAATGTAAGGTCTGCTGACATCCTTGCAGTGAATTTTCTCCTGGATAGTGTCCTGTATCCGTTTCTGTTACCAGAAGGTACAGGTTCACCTTCTGGAAGAGATTGAAGGGGTGGAATACATAGAAGACTGTCCAAACAGGAGCAACAAAAGCATCTCCTAGTGTTCCCTTCTCTTTGCCTTGCACTGAGCAGAATCATTTGCATTTATTCTTGAAGCTGGATGCAAACAGGTCCACCTGGGGATAACCCCGCTTCTGGAAAATCACGTCTGCCACTTTAGGGTGGGAGGACCTTTCATAGGATGGGCTTGACCTATGCATCCTTAGCAGCTTTTCTGTGAAAGGTACCTATGCAGGGCATTTGCAAAGTGGCAGCATGGTCTTCAGTACGTACCTTTGCAGCTCACTATGTAATTGTACTGCAAGCCAGGAGTGGTTCTGGCTTTAGCAGGGTGGTGCTGCTGTCTACAAACCCATAGACTCCAAACCCACCTCCAACATACTTCTGGTAAGCCACCTAAAATGGAATTGATATGAGCAAGCACTCAAAGAAGAAAAGCTGGTTGCTTACTTGTAACCATTTTTCTTAGAGATATGTTGCTCATGTCCGTCCCGTGGCCTGCCTGCTTTCCTGGTATTGTAATAGCCATCAAGAAGTAACTGAGAAATAATTAATATTGGGGGCTTTTAAAAACTTTTTTCTGTTTTTTCCCCAGATTGTTTGAAAACTCTTCCAAATTAGGAGAAAATTTTGAAAAAATAGTGTGTGTGTGTATGTGGGGGGGCGAGCATACATTGGTCTGGGTGCTGGTGTCAGTTAAAACCCTGCAGAATGAGTCCTTTTGGATCTTGAATGCAATAGAGTAAAAGGGAAGGGTTGGCAGGATAAGGAGAGAATAAATCTAAAACTTGGGCAATTTTTTTCACAACAAATATCCTGCAAAAGAATTGACTTGAATTACAACTTCCAATTTCAATTTTTTTCAGAGGTGGTTTTGTTTGACTCTAGTTTTCACATTTGAAACGTGGTCTTTACAACTGTGCTTAATGAATGCTTATTCTGCTAAAGTTAATTCCACTTGGGGGCCTTTCTAGCTGACATTGACAAAGGGATTTTTATGTCCTGCACTAACCAAAAAAGTTTACTTAAATAAAATCTTCATTAAAGTGAGCAGCTATGATTCAGAATATGCACACGGAACTGGTTTGTGGAGCAATGAATTTGCCATTTTAAAGTAACTTTCGGACAAAATCAGCATTTCAGGACATTGGAGGAGTCACCTCAAATAGAAAAATTGAGGTGCTGACTGTGAGGGCGTCAAGTCCAGAGTGACCACTTTCTGTCCCCCCTTCCAAATTCATTATTGGGGCACTTTTTTCTGTGTATGCACAGTTTTTAGTTTGATCAATCTAGAGGGAGTGTATCGTGTAGTGATTGTATTATCTGACCTTAAACTTAATATGCTGGTTCTTTTTTCTTAGTTTAGTAAACTGCATGTTTATATAATGAAGCTGACATTCTCAAATTCTGTACTTTAATCACAACCACTTTCCATTCAATAGCGCAGACATCCTCAACTCAGGAAACCAAAAAGTTTAAGAATTTATGAATCTCACGTGGGAATTGCTTCTTATGAAGGAAAAATTGCATCATATAAAAACTTTACATACAATATACTACCTAAAATAAAGGATCTTGGTAAGTAAGATGCTGCTTGGTGAGCTGGTGGCAGAGAGAAATTTTTAATGTCCATGTTCTTATTAGAAAAGAGAGTGTCTGTGGGAGGGGAATGTTGTGTATGAAGCTTAAATGTACTATAGAAGTGCCTTTTTTAGGGTTGTAAAAATTCCTTTAATAAAATTCCTTTTAGAGAAGAAGGAAAAAAGAGAGAAAATGAACTGGAATTAATATGTGGATCAAAGATACTCTATTTTAAAGTTTTAAGAAAAACATCATTCTAGAGAACTAGATAAATATTTTAATGTTGTTTACATTCAGTATAAACACAAACATGAATTAATGCCAGACACTCATTAGAAATAATTTGGTTTCAGTTAATTATGATGTACCAACTACATTTTATTTTTACATGCATGCCGGTGTGTGTGTCTATAATTCTGTGAAGTTTCTTGTGTTAAGTGTGACAGTTCCAAAGTGATAATTTGAATGTTTGACTATTATGCAAAAAATTAACATGAGCAGTTCCATTTAGGAGAGAATTGTACATTATTGACAAGTTCCGGGGGGGGAGCTGTTTCAGGCTAGTTCAGCGAAAGAATCAAGGAGTCTTGTGGCACTTTTAAAGACTAACAGTTTTATTTATTTAATTCAGTCTTGTGGCACTTTTAACTAAGTCTTTAAAAATGCCACAAAGACTCCTGGTTTATATTGTATATTATTGTAGAAGGTGTAAATTAAATTTTTGGAATTATCTCAAAAACGTGGCCAGCTAGGTATGTATTTCAAAATTCACTTATGTTATGCCTTAAGTGGTGGTGCAATTTGATACATAAAAGATTACATAAATACTTGTTAACCATTTACTCTACAGTGTGGATATGCCTTGTTGTATTTGGAACTAGAAATAACTGTGGTAATCTAATGTGGTATCTATGACAAATGTTGAGTTATTAATGTTAGAGTATAACCAATAGGAAGTCAAATAGTGTATGCACCCACCCGTCATCAAGTTTATTAGCCAAATTAACCATAAATAATCTGTAAGGATTTATAGTCATCAGTGTTTGACATAAATGACTTTTCTGTCATTCACTAAAATTAAGCTGACAGCCAGAGTTATTGATCTTCTCTGTTGGGAGATCCTCAGCCAAAAACAATTGAAATACATATTTAATGCTTGGTCTTGCAATTTCTGTTTTTTTTCTGGTAAATTACTACCCTGCTTTCCTGGAGGCCAATATTTTCAAATGGAAGCCTGAAAACATGGAACTCTGCCTACAGATTTTTCATTAGGGGCAATGAGTAATGCCATGGATACAATGTAAAATTATGATAGACTTCTAAATAACAATAACATAGATGTATCCAAAATGTCAATCATGTACTGGTATGCATGAGTTAAATTTTGCCTAGCTGTGGTTTTAGATAGCAGATAAATAATAAGTAACTAGAATGATGTTCATCTGACACAGTTTTTATTGTTTATTTACGAAAATGTTGTAGATAACAATAAATGCAAGAATCCTATTCCTTGAGGGAAATGAATTAGGAAAGAAAATATATAATGATAGAAATAAAATATGTTTGAATAATTAGTAAAAATCTTTGTAAAGTATGAGACAGCAGTATTAATCAGGTACTCTTTGTTAGCTTTTGTGACAACACTATAAATATCAAAAGTGAAGTAAACAGTTCTACTTCATGATTTGTTATTGTTAATCTCTTATGGGGTACACTTTTTTTGTCGGAATGCTGAAATAATAAAGGTGTGAAGAAATATATGCAAGCAACTAGATCAGTAATAAGTAACTAGAACGATGTTCATTTGACACAGTTTGTCTGTTTACAAAAATGCTGTAGGTAACCATAAATGCAGCAATCCTTAATTATAAAATGACTATAAATCTCAGACATTTATAAGCTAAAACCAGTTTATTTTATTTTTTTTATTTTATAGTAACTATTTGACTTCCAAGGCAAAAGTAATAGTGACATCACAGCTTCATTAAATAAAAAGAATGAAGTTAGACTGAAGCATAAGCTAAGCATCAGGCTGAAAATTTTAGTTAAAATGAATAATAAAGAGAATTTGTGGTCTGCACAAACTCTTCAGATAGACCTGAATGTGATCGCTTGTGGATTGATGAAGTATTTATTTGTTGACATTAGAATTAGCTTAGTAAAGACTTGTTTTAAGTACTTCAGTTTCATTATTAAAATATTTTCCTCTTTAGATGTCCTTCATTTAATATCATAGTAAAGCACTTATGGTTTGGGTACAAAAGTGTTTCCTTGGTTCTCAGCTACTTCAAGAAGCTTAAAACAAAATTATATTGCTTTAATGTTTGTTCATTTTGAATGATTCCTTGAGGGAAATGAATTAGGAAAGAAAATATGTAATGATTAAAGATGGAAATCAAATGTATCTGAATTACTAGGAAAAAACTTTGCAAAGTACGAGAGACAGCACTATTAATCAGGTACTCTGTTTGCTTTCGTGACAACACTGTAAATAACAAAAGTGCAGCTGAAGTTCAGGACATGCAGATTGGTGGTGTTGATATTCTGAAGTCAAATTAAGATTATATTTGCATATCATTTATTACTTGTTCAAATGGATAGATTAAATACATCTGTTCATGTGTAGATCACTTGAGAAATTGACCTTCCCATTTTTGATGGGAATGTCATAGAAGTATAAAATGTTAAGGTGGTATTATTTAAAGAAAAACTAAGTCTGGTTAATAGTTGGGCATTAAACACTTAGACCCAGCTAAAGTAAGGAAAGCTGATGAGATGTGATTGGGACACTTAAATTTCTAGTACAGTATGTACTCGGGCATAAGCCGACCCTCCCCCCCAATGCTGAGCCCAAAAGGGGCAAAAATTGGTGACCCGTCTATAAGATGAGGTCCCCTTTTGATCTTGTCCCCTTAGCACCACACCCAGTGCTGCTGGCTTCCTCTGGAGTTCCTGACAGCTTCCCTAACTGCCAAAATCTCTGCTATTGCTTTTCCCTTGCCCCCTGCTGTCCATTCCTCACTCCTGCCCCCCTGCTCTGCCCTTTCCTCACTGCTGCCCCCCTGCTAACTTCAGTTTTCTGCTGTTACTCCCATGTTCCCCAGCACCCTTTCTACCCCTTTTCCTGTCACCGCCGACTCCTGCTTGCACTCTTCCCAGGCGCGCTCCCCCCCCCCCCAAATCCCTGGGCCCTGTCACCACTTCCCTGGGCTCCCTGAAAACCCCCAGCCCTCCTGACACTTTCACTGGACTCCCCGAGCCCCACCTCCAGACCCCCGGGCCCTGCCGCCCCTTCCCTGGCCTCCCTGAACCTACGCCCCCACAAACCGCCGGGCCCTCCCATTACTTTCTCCGGACTCTCCGACTGCCTCCCCAACCCCCAGTCCCTGCCACCTCTTTCCCTGGCCTACCTGAATCCCCCCCCTCAATTTCTAGGCCAACCTTCCCAGGGTCCTGTTACAGAAGATGTCGGGGTCTCCTCCTTACTCCAGCCCCGTCCCCAACCGACTACCCAAGAGGGCCGCCTGGCAACACTGGGACTCTGGCCTGCCACATGGTCCGGGAAACTGCTAGGCTGGGGCTATCTACCGTATTCTCCTGTGTATAAGCTGAGTGCCTGTTTTGAAGCCAATTTTCAGGCACAAAAATCTTGGTTTATACGGTATATCAAACAGGTATGCATTATAGACATGTAACTTTTTTCTTTTTTTAATACAGGATATAATTGTGTTCAGTTGATGGCTATTATGGAACATGCCTACTATGCCAGTTTTGGTTATCAAATCACAAGTTTCTTTGCAGCATCAAGGTAGGTTTCGTTAAAGACTTACTCACACGTTTCACTTTTATCTGTGGCTGTTGATCAGGTTTTAAATTTAGGCAGATAGCACAAGCTAATTCCCATTTAAGAATTTTGGTATGGTATCATATATAGATATTGTTTTAGCTTTATTGGGTGGGTGGGGGGATTGAGTTTTTTCTTCTGATAAATAAGAGCAGCTGTCTGCAATTATTAGCTCTTCTACAGAATATACCATACAATACAGTTGAAGATCATGAGAAAGTTTAAATGGCAAAGCACTTCCATTTCAGCGTTCTACATTTCAGCACTGCATGTCTTTATCCATAGACTGTTGTGCAAAATAGAGAGGTAGCATGAATATCTGGCATCTTTTGTTATAGTAAATAAAAGGTGGTTATTCATAGTAAGTACTGTCTAATCATTTTGTTTTACCAAAAGAGTAGTCAAGTAATGAAATGACTAGCTGCGTATTCTATAAGAGAGAAATTTATTTCATAGTCATAGCAGATTGCATTTAGATGGCTTTGAGGTCCATCAATTTGTGGAAACGTGATGGATAAAGATAAATTGTTGAAGAAAGTGATAGTAAATTTGAATATTATGTTTAAGCTTCATCAAGAAAAGAAGTGACAAACTCCAAAAGTTAGTCAGGAAGCTTTAATTGGTTTAATTAGGTGAACAAACTGCATATTGTTTATTGAGACAATCTTTCATGATGGGGGGAAGAAATGAACTGTATTCATGGCACCAAGTAAGTGCTGGATAACAACCTCATAACAGGTGGCAGTTTTGGATGCAGAAGGATTATTTTCATTTTACTTATACATTTGAGAAGAGAAGACTGAGTGGGGATTTGATAGTAACTACCTGAAGGGATGCTCCAAGGAGGAGGGAACTTGGCTGTTCTCAGTAGTAACAGAGGACAGAACAAGGAGCAGTGGTTTCAAGTTGCAGCTGGGGAGGTTGAGGCTGGATATTAGGAAAGTTTTTCTTACTAGGTAAGTGTTAAAGCATTGAAATAGGCTACTTAGGGAGGTGGTGGAATCTCCATCTTTGGAGATGTTTAAGGCCCGGCTGGGATAATTTAGTGGGAGTGGTCCTGCTTTTTTGGCAGGGGGCTGGACTAGATGACCTCATGAGGTCCCTTCCAACTCTGATTCTATGGTAATTGCCACATCATGGATTATTTAATTCTAATCATATAGAAATGTATGTAGTTTTCATAGTACTTATGAGATGTACAAGTGCAAAGTGTGTTCTGCTGCTTACAACTAAGATTATAAATGTCTGAATGCTTTTTATAAATAAGTTCTACCTAAGACTAGATTTAAAAAAAAAAAAAAAAAAAGTGAATGAAGAAGCTCAAATTATGGGGCAACCACTTTTTAAAACCTTGAATATACCTAGATGATGAGTCATAACTTCTGTCATATATAGTATTCTATTTTGTTTAAATGTCTTGATTGTCTGCCTGTTTTGCACAATTGCTACTCCAACAGATGGGAATTATGACTATGGCAACTGTCTGAAGAATCATTAAGTCATACTAAAAGAGAGTTACCCAATAAATTACTTATTAAAAAAAATATCTATTACCTGTATGAATGTACAATTTTCTGCAGAAATTGCATTCAGCTGTTCTTTTAAAATTGTGGTTACCTCTGCCTAATGCTTTTATTTTAATGCTTGCAGCCGTTACGGAACCCCAGATGATCTGAAGGAATTGATTGACATGGCCCACTCAATGGGAATTATTGTTCTGTTGGATGTTGTACACAGTCATGCATCAAGTAACTCTGAGGATGGGCTGAACAAATTTGATGGTACAGATTCCTGCTTTTTCCATTCTGGTCCTAGAGGAACTCATAATCTTTGGGACAGCAGGCTTTTTGACTATTCAAAGTACGTACAAAACCATTTAACAGATTTTAATGGTAATTATTGTTTTTCAGTTATACTAAACAGTGAATTTTGCCAAAATTGAACAAATTAAACAGTTCAGATGCACAGAACTTGATGTATCTTCCTTCTCAGGCAGGGGTCATCAAGCATTCATAGAATCATAGGGTTGGAAGGGACCTCATGAGGTCATCTTTGTTGATCTCTGTGCCAGCCCCACCTCCCTGATACTCAGCTGGTTCCAGCGGGCCCTCTCTACTGAAAAGAAAGTGGTTGCTTCCTGAAATTTCGGTGGTGGCCACAGTTGGTATACTCTCTGCTATGAAAAAGTACTCTGCGTGGGGTCTTTTAGCACCAGCTGGGGAAGGGGTCCCTAGGCACACTGTGGAAAGAAGCCGCCTGGCGTAGTTCCTTTAAGCGGCATGCTTGGAGATCCTTTGCCCCAGCTGCTGCTGAAAGGAGACACTCGGGTGGCTTCTTTCTGTGGCATTTTTGGGACCTGTCCCTAGGCATGGTGCCAAAAGGAGCCACCTGGAATCGCTTTCAGCAGCATGTCTGGGGACACGCCACCCTGCCTCAATCACCACCAAAAGAAGCCATCTGGAGTTGCTTTCCATGGTGTCATGCAGGATCCCCCTTCCACCCCAGCTGCTGCCAAAAGAAACAGCCTGCATTGGCTTTTGGTGGCAGGAACGGCAATTTCAACAGCACCACAGAGGGTACTGTGTGCTTCTCCAAATGGGCCTGCATGGCAGGGGTTGCTGCCCCTGTTCTTAAGGGCTTGTTTACATAGAGAAGACATGAGAAAGTTAGTGCATAACATCTGTGGTGTGATTTCATAGTGCAATAACTATTTTGCACTAGCTCCTATCTTTGAAAGTGGATTAACCTAAACCTACACAAAGATGCTCTTAGTGGAGAGTAAGAGTTTCCACCTAGGGAGCTAGTGCAGAGCAATAGTTACTTCTCACTAATAGTTACTGAGCAATAGTTACTTCTCACTAATTATTCTACCTTTTCACTGTGTAGTCAAGACCTAGGTAATACTCTATATTTCTGCTTCTACAATTAATCTGTGTGTTTATGCATTTACAACATAGCCCTCATGATAGCAGCTGTGTTCCTAACGATCATGACCGCAGCATAAAGGTTTACATTTGATAGTTTTTTTTCTCATCCTTCTGAGGCAGCCGTGATTAGATTTAGATGCATATATTTTATCTTTTTTCCATGTTCTGCCAATTATTTCAATGAAGTGGTTGCAAAAAACCTTAGTTGTACAAGTGAGACCACAAATCTCACCATTTTCAGAGGTAGCTGCCTTCAAACCTTGTCTAGTTTTTATAGGTTTCATGCTTATTGTTGACACTGTGGTAGTTTCTGAGGTTTGTAACTGTCTAGGTAGGTCAGTTCACAGAAGAAATCTAGTAGATAACTTAAGTCAGTTTCATAGAGAGCCCTGAAGACTGTGGCTCTCCATTTAAGTTGATAATGATAAGTTTTTAATACAGTATATAGCGTAAACATTGCTCCATTAAATCAGATGAGCTATTTCTGTCTTACGTTCTGACTGGAATAACTTCTTTCATAATTAGACCTTAATTAACAAATAAATTTAGAATTCATGATGACAAAGGAATGTCCTGTCATTACTGCTGATTTTAACGGTTTACTATAGCAAGACTTTGAGCTGCTCTCTTAAGTAATCTGAGTAAGCGTTTAACAATTTGTGATGAGCCATCCCAAAGTTTTTTAATTTCAAAAAATGGTTTTCAAACTCTGTTTAAATATAAAGCATATCCAAATACACAAAATGTGTTTCTCCAGGAAGCAGGCCTTCCTAGGGAAAAGGTACCAGATAGTTCAGTATTTCATAAAAGTTTTACTGACTACTCTGTTTAGGATTATCATTCAAATCCAGTTTGAAAGTGTCAGACTACTAAGCAGGAAGGAAGGAATAAATATATCTTCTCTTAATTCCACAAGAAAAAAAAAGGACTTGATTTTTGATGCTTATTTCACTTTGAGTACATTCAGGAATTACTAAAGGTGTGTCTATCTGTACAAATTTAGTTATTTTTTACATTTTTCCTGGCAGGATGATGAAACAGATGTTACCATACCAGAGTTCAGCAGACCCTCAGATGCATTGTGATGAGTCATATCTAATGAGCTAGAAAACAAATGTTGAATAAGTAAGAGTTGAAGCCAGGAACAAATCATGTAGCTCCTCCCAGAAAGGAACTTAATACCTTCCTGGTATCAAGTAATTATGGAAAATATTCCTATATATCATGCTTATTTTTATTCAAGTTGCTAAATTTTAATGTAGTTTTCGTAATGTTATTTGAAAAAAGCTAGGGGCTCAAATGTTAGAGCACAGACAATAATTCAAAATTTACCTTTACCTTTCTGCCAGAGAAGATCTCTGGTTTGATTTATGTTAGCTAATGGGTAAAATTGATGTTCTTTGTGTTTGTTCCTCACCCCCAACAAAATGTATCTCTAGTAAATTCAGAACTTTCTTCAAAAATTTGAGTTTTTATAGGTTATAACAATGTGCAATGACCTACTATAGTCCTACCACTTCTAACAGAGGTATTTTGCCTCAACAATACCATTGGGAATTTGTAGCAAAAGCTCAATGTTAAAGCATTCAGTTCTTGACTTCTTTCATTTCGCTTATTCAGAAAAAGTAGAAAATTTCAATACATCAGAGTATGTATTGGAAAAAAACGTAGAGGGAGACTAAAATACTTTTCTGTTCAAAATAAGACCTATAATGGTCAACTGTCACAGATGCTCATTGATTATAAGGCATGTTAACTTCCACATTGCACAAGTGTATCTAATGTCCAGAATGAGTAGGCGTAAGAACAGTTAGGAGCAGACATTTACTGCTTATATGGGTTCACACTTCCATTTTGATTTTTTTAAAAATATTATAAAATATAGTTGAATGACATGCTGAAGTTTTACTTGCTAGACCAGGGGTCTACAACCTGCGGGTGACATGCTTCTGGCTCCAGGCCATCCTCCGCAACCGCTCGACCTTGCAGATGGCCCACAGCAGGCTTTGGTCTCCATCCCCCCACCACCACTGGGGGACCCTGTGGGTGACCCTGTTAGAGAAATTTTTGTTTCTCTCGGACAACAGTGAATCCCGGTAGGTCTCCCCAAACTCCTGAGTATCTGTCACCTCAGGCCAGCCCAGTTTAGAAAAAATGTCAGACATATATCTTAAGTTAACAATGCAGATGTATTAAGGGAAGGGACAGAGGAAAACTATCAAGACTATACTATTACGATAAATGCTAATGGAACATTTTAAACAACTAAAAGTATGAATAAAGATGTATAGGAACTCAAACCCTTGGGTCTGGCAACCCGAGAATTCCCCTCAACCCGTGCTCCAGACAAGAGGATTAACCCACTCCAATCAACTAGGAGTAGAGTTCCAAATGACATATAGGATTGATTCCACCCCGAGAAGCCAGCAAGCCTCTCAAGCCAAATTCTCACAGTTGCTCAAGCTTCTGCTGAATTCTTCCCTCAGGATCCAGAAGAAATCTTGTAGGGGATCCCTCACCGTCCTTTCAGGAAAACTTACGATCATCCAAACTCAGCTCATCTATTTCTGGGGCTGTTCTGCCCTGTCCTACAATGTAAAGTCCTTTTGCCCCTTTACAAAGTTCGCATTGACAGGCTGTAAAGGCACTGTCCCTGCAGGGTCTATCCATGAAGCTAAGCCCAAAGTCCTGTCCCACGATGGTGTCCTGACATCCTCTTTCCTTCTTCGAGGCTCAAGGAAGGTGGTGGCTGTCTGAGGCTCTCCTCAGAGGAGAAGCCCACGTCATCCCTCAGTCTCTGTTCATCTGCCTATCTCTGGGCAGGCTTGCAGGCCTTGGCCAGCTGCCAAGTTCCCTTCTGTCTCTTACATTATACGCAAATACTCTAAAATTACACCAAATGAGCCTATTCACATACCAGGCTACGCAGATTCCTTAGTTAACAGCTTGTGTCACTGAGTAACCCTTACCCCTTATAACATACCCTAAATCATGTAGAATATACAAACAATCATGCAATATATAAACTGGTATGTTACCATACTGACAAGACATTTAATGGCAATAAACTGTAAAAACCCTCTACAGCCCACTCCCAATTCCACCCCTCTCGCCACAGCCAGAGGACCCTCTAGCAAGACCCTGTTCCCAGCTCCCCCCCACCAGGAGGCTACACCCATTGTGGCTCTCAAAACACTTGGTTACTGGAGGAATTTTTTTTAAAATGGGTCTTATCCTTTGGGTGGCCGACCACTATGCTAGACTGTCTTGTCAATCTTCTATTCATATAAACTTTTCTACTACACAGTACAAAGACCAACATCTCTCTCTCTCTCTCTCCTCACCTCTACTGGGAATAACTGTTAAATCTACAGCTACTGAAGCCTCTAATACAACAAATGCTAATTTTATTTTAGAATCCAGAGAAACTAATTCTCTGCCATGAAAAAGATTAAATAAAACTTGCTTTATCAACCTAATCCATCTGGATTTCAGTTTGAAAGGTAAGACTTAAAGAAATACAATTTGTCTGTTAGGTAGGAGGGTGACTATGGATGCTAAATATAATAGAAAGTGGCAACTATATGTTGACATGTTAATATAAAGCCAAAACAAGAGACTTGTGCATGTTAATATAAAGCAGAAAGAAGGGACTTGTGTATCTGGATACCATTATGAAGTCTCTTAGTCTGATTGTCTTTTAGCTTGCTTTTGGTTTAAATGGGAAGTATCTTTAATTCAGTCAGTAGTTACATGAGTGGCCTATGCTCTGGGTCTTGGGGGACGGGAGGGGGCGGAATGCAGTATTTATTGCAATTAGTTTTTCAGAGCTTAAAACTGAAGTATGGGTGTTGGGGTGATGGTGAAGGGATAGAATGGGAGAATGGCAAGACCTTTATAAAATGGGGACAGGAAGATGTGTGTTTTACTCATCATGTTGGTTAATTTGTGGCAACAGAAATGAAGAAATGCTAGTGAAAACAAGGCAGTTTACATCACTCAGCTAATTCTTGGGAAAGCAGAAAAGATTGAAGAAGCATAGTGATTCTTTGAACCTACTAATTTGTGTAAGAATTATAAACTGCCTTGACTTGGGCCTTTTCTTCTTTGATGGTAACACATGTGAATTTTATCTTGAGGTTACTTATGCAAATGAGCTAACTAGATATGAAGAAACATGGCATCACCTTGCATAAGCAGATTTTAATATTTGTTATAACATGTTAGCTGATCAGTATTTTAGAGGTGCTAAAAATTCCCAGTATTAGGTGCAAACATGCTTAAAATACTTAATTAAAATGTGTTAGCTCACAACTTTTATCCTAGCCTAGTCAAAATCTGAGAGTATGATTTGACTTTTATTTTCTCCTGTATTTGTTCTCTTTACCATTCTTCCTAAATGTAAAGAAAATAATAATTACTTGTTCAATCTTTGATTCCAGTCACGTGACCTAAGTTTCTGTGAACACTTAGCAAGTGTTGATTTTCCATGTTAATGTTTTGGCTCACCTTTTAAGCACTCTGGGCCAGATTCTAAACTAGTGTAAGTCTGTGTGACTCCACTGACTTTGCTGGTGATACACTGATTTATATCAAGTTCAAGCCCTAACCCTATATTTGTACTACATATACAGCATCCCTTCTTCCACGTTTGTTTTATGTGAATAGAATTTTAATGTGTTCTATCTTTTAAAAAACAAACAATAATGAAAGACCTTTCTGTGCTCTAATCAGCAGCTGCCTCATCCTACTACTGCTCTATCCAGACTGCTTTTGGTCTTTTTGCCTTGAGGTGCTTAAGATAATATTCTGTTGGGGTGAACCAAGCTGGGCAATGTTCATCTAATTGATGAATTGATGGGAAGTTCCAGGCATTGGACGTGGCTCTGCTGTTATGCAAAGATAGTGGAAGCATCTCAGACATGAATCTGTTTGCTTTAAATCTGCATCTTTTTTTTGCAAGTACTTACATATATGCTTCTGGATTCACGTCTCATAACTGGTACTTTGCAGGTGCGCTGATGAATTAGAGGGATTATGTGGTACGAAACTCCACATTAAACTGCTCTAAATTTCAAAACACTTTGATGATGAAATCTTGATGAACTATGTGGGAGCATTTCTGGTGTTGATAACACCAGGATCCTGGTTAATAAAGAGTACATCTATTTTAAAGGAATTCTCTTTTAATGAACATGTTAAAATGTACTTCAAAAATTCCCCTCTCACCACTATGGGTGGTATGTGTCTTCCTCAACCTCGGGTCCTCTACCAGAGGCCTGGAAGTTTGAGGGTTCTGCGCAGTATCTTAGCTGTTCCTAGCACTGCACTCTTCTGGACAGAGAGCTCTGATGTTGTTCCTGGGATCTGTCGGAGCCACTCTCCCAGCTTAGGAGTCACAGCCCCGAGTGTTCCTGCCACCACTGGGACCACTTTGGCCTTTACTTTCCACATCCGCTCTAGTTCCTCTTTCAGGCCCTGGTACTTCTCCAGCTTCTCATACTCCTTCTTCCTGAT
>ML682018.1:5700157-5728570 GCA_007922195.1 Podocnemis expansa | reverse complement strand
ACCCCTCAGCACCCTGGCCAGGGTGCTGAGTGTTCCCTGGCCAGGGTGCTGAGGGGGCAGCCCTTTAAATGTTGTTTCAGAACATCTTGTTCCGAAACATGTTCACACGCGTTGTTTCGAAAGAAGTGTTTCGAAACAAGGTTGTTTCGACCCCAAATGGGGTTGAACTTCTTTTGAAACAACGCCCTTGTTTCGAAACAACGGTGCGTTGTGTGAACATGTTTTTTTTTGTTTCTAAACAACGAGGTTGTTTCGAAACAAAAGTGCTGTGTGAACACAGCCTACGTGTTGGACTGTCTCTGAGGCCTCTCTGCACAGTCTGCACCTCGGGTCCTGTCTAGTGTGGTAGACCCCTGCTTCAATGGATCTGGTGCTCAGTGCCTGTTCTTGTGCTGCTATGATCAGTGCCTCAGTGCTGTCTTTTAGTCCAGCGCTTTCCAGCCACTGGTGGGATTTCCCAATGTCAGCCACCTCAGCTATCTGTCGATGGTACATCCCATGCAGGGTCTTGTCTTGCCACGGCACTTCTTCTGCTTGATCTTCCTCTCATGTCTGCTGCTGCCTCAGGCATTCTTTCAGCAGCTCATCTTTGGGTGCCATCTTACTGATGTATTCCTGGATGCTCTGGGTTTCGTCCAGGACAGCGGCTTTGACACTCACCAAACCGCGCCTGCCTTCTTTCCGGCTGGTGTACAGTCTCTGGGTGTTGGATTTGGGGTGGAAATCTCCGTACATTGAGAGGAGCTTCCAAGTCTTCACATCGGCAGTCTCCATGTCCTGCTTTGGCCAGCTCACTATACCGGCAGGGTATCTGATGACTGGCAGGGCGTACCTGTTGATGGCATGGATCTTGTTCTTCCCATTGAGCTGGCTCTTCAGGACCTGACTTTTATCCTTTGGTGGTACTTGGGTGTTGCTGTCTTCCTTGCCTCCTCCTCATGGTTCCCATGTGATTGTGGGATGCCAAGGTACTTGTAGGTGGTCTGTATGTCTGCTATGTGGCCTACTGGTAGTTCCACCCCATCAGTCTTGAGTACCTTCCCTCTCTTTACTACTATCCGGCCACACTTCTCCAGTCCGAATGACATCCCAATATTCTCACTGTAGATCCGTGTCAGGTGGATTAGTGAGTCGGTCTCGTTCATTCTTAGCATACAGCTTGATGTCATCCATGTAGAGGAGGTGGCTGATGGTAGTTCCACTCTTCAACTTGTATCCATATCCAGTCGTTGTGATTATCTGGCTGAGGGGGTTCAAGCCAATGCAGAACAGCAGCGGGGACAGCGCATCACCTTGGTATGTGCCGCACTTGATGGCCAGTTGTGCAAGCTGTCTTGAGTTGACTTCCAGTGTTGTCTTCCACAGTCCCATTGAGTTCTTGAAGAAGGTCCTTAGTGTCCTGTTGACTTTGTATAGCGCCAGACATTCACAGGTCCATGTGTGCAGCATTGAGTCGTAGGCTTTCCTGTAGTCAATCCAGGCTGTGCTCAGATTGGTCTGTCTAGACCTTGAGTCTTGGGCGACTGCTCTATCTACGAGCAGCTGGTGTTTTTGAGCCTCTGGTGTTGTTCCCAATGCCCTTCTGATCTGTGCTGATGTACTGGCCCATGTGGTCCTGTAGCTTGGCAGCTGTGATGCCTGATAGGACTTTCCATGTTGTGGGGAGGCAGGTTATTGGCCGGTAGTTGGATGGTGCTGTTCCCTTGTGGGGGTCTTTCACGATCAATACTGTCCTTCCTTGTGTTAGCCAGTCTGGGTGGGAGCCTGCTGCTAGCAGCTGGTTCATCTGTGCTGCCAGGCGTTCATGCACTGCTGTTAGTTTCTTTAGCCAGTAGGTGTGGATCATGTCCAGTCCAGGTGCTGTCGAGCTCTTCATGTTCTTGACCTGCTGTTGGATGTCTGCTACTGTGATGGTGACTGGTTCCTGTTCTGGGGGATCGCTGTGGTCTGTTCTCAGGTCCTGCAACTGCTTTGCACTGGTGTTATGAGTCTTCTCTTTCTCCCATATATTCTTCCAGTACTGTTCAGTTTCTGCTGCTATTGTGGTGTTGTACTGCAGTTGGGAGTACACCTTGGATGGTTCTTTGGAGAACAGGGCATTTATCTTTTTGGCCTCTGCTTCTCTACTGTATCTCTTTAGCCTGGTAGCCAGTGCTGTGAGCCTTTGTTTAGCAGTCTCTAGTGCTCCAGATATAGTCAGGCCCTTCTATTTTTTCAGTAGCTGAGTCTTATCCTTAATCTCTACGCCCTTCTGTAGTTCCACCAGCTGACCTACTTCTCTCCAAGTTGCCTTGATCTTATCCTCCAACCTCATTTTCCGGGGGCGGGGGGGTATGTACTTGCTGTTCTTCTTGATCGTGTAGCCAAGCATCTCCAGAATTACAGAGGCTGTAGCGTATACCAGTTCATTGGTTTGAGTTATGGTGCTGGTAGGAATTGGCGTTAGGGCTCTATTGGCATCTTCTAGCATACTAGCTGATGGTACTTCTCCAACGAGCCTTGGTAATCAGTCACGAGGGTTGACTGTAGCTAGCTTATCAATGATCTTATGCCTCATATCAGCTGCTGGGCTCTGTAATGGAGGGGGTGGCAGTGAAGTTCCAGCTTCAGGTGTTGGCTGCACATCTAGTTGTTCTTCTGGGTCGTCTTGTTGAGTCCGGGATGTAATGTGGAGTTGGGCTATCTCCAGTTGTGAGAGCAGCTGCCTCTTTACTATGTTGAAGCGTTGGGTAACCAGCTGTTTTTCAGTTAGTGTGGATGTAGGTCTTTTGTCCATCCATAGTTCCCTCATACGTTTCATGTATCCTCTCTCATTAGGTCTACTGTTGTAGTAGCATTCCATCAATTCCAGGTTCTCTTGTCTCATCCATGTATGGTTTGTTCCAGTAGCCCACTTATAATTAGATTGTCCTGGTTCCCCAGCATCTGGCGTGGACCTTGTTAATCTGGGCACCGTCTGAGCCAGCATGACTCTCCTAGTTCATGTCATTCTCGTATTTGAGGTAGGCAAGTTAGGCATTAGGGGGTCTTTTGCCCAAGGATCCCTCCTGGAAAGGTAGACAGGTACCCCCTGGGATTTGAACCCCGGTCTCCCATTTCAAAGGACGGTGCTCTTAAGTACTATGCTATCCAATCACCATATTTGTACATATAGATAGATGGATAAAAATTATAAAATGGCACCTTTTTTTAAGCTCCTTCTCCTACTATACTGGTGGCAGTCTACCTAATTGACCTAACGGAGGACAGCATTTCAGGATGATTCTCATGTGTGGTGTTGAATATGTAGTCCACCTTTTGAAGCATGCTCTTTTCTGAACTTTTCAGTGAGGTTTAAAGCCAGCTACAGTTAAGGGTCTTTCAACTGTATTTATGCAGTAGCAATGACATCCAGTGGCAGGTCAGGTTTATCACAGATGTGTCCCACTTTGGAATCTCTTGGACATTATAGTATTGACAGGATTAAAGGTAATGTCCAGAATAACTATCAACCTATCACTGAATTAATAAGTATGCTGAGTTGATCGAGTAATGCTGTAACAACTCTAGACTCTACGTTGTTCAAAAAACCAAAGAAAGTATAATTTCTTTCATTAAAATTATACAAATATATGGATATTCTTCCTGATTATTTTGGCAAAGTTTTACATTGAAGTTGAACTTTGAAACTTTGGATTAGTAAAGGTTGCTGCTTTAAAGGCTTCAGTGTTATCTGTGCTATATCAGTGAGACATTTCCCCCATTAATATATTACCTAATTTATCTCAAAAATAAAATGTATGATTAAATCTGCAATGTGTTACGTTTGTATCACTTTGATTCCAGTAGTCAAGATTTCCTAAGATATATTAGACTAGGGCCTCTAAGTCCTAATTTAAAACATTGTCAAAACAGTGAAGGGATCTGTTCATATGTGGTGTTTTACATATTTAATGAAAATGAGCAGTTTATTTGCAGATATATATTTGTCAGCTTAGGAACGAGAGTCACAACCAAGACTGAAGTCCTTGTATGGAATAGAAGTATTTTTGGTGCTACCAAAAGAAAGAATGGTATACTGCTTCTTTAAATTTTTATGGTTGAGTTACTATTAAAATAATACACAAAAAGTTCCATCCCTGAACATATGGGTTATAATATATGCAAACTAGACATTACTGAAAGAATGGCCTTAATTTTTAATAAACATTCTTGCTGTTGAAAGTTTTTTTGTTTTTTTTTTCTTGGTTAAGTTTAGATTGATATGACAGCATAGACTTTAAAGCCACAGATGCTCCTTAAGTTAGAAAATCTTGAGAACATATAATTTCCTTTTTGAAGTATTCAGTTTCCTTTATTGACTTCCAACTTGGCAAACACAGCTGTGTGTGAAGTCTCTCAAATAGAGTTGCAAAAACAATGATTGTATGATAATTAAGTGATGTACTGATACATTGAGAAGTAGTACTGAAAAAAATTATAGGCAGTGTTCCAAGTTTTAAAAATACATTGCAATGGTCATTACCTTTGAACAGTTACTTTAATTAAAAAAGATGCAATAGCATCTGAAGTAGGGACACTTTGACAAAGACTTTGCATGGTGTAGTGCATCAGCAAAGATCCAAAATCAGTTGCAAACATTCCTCATCAACCTGATGGTCCGAATAAAGCTTGTAACCTCCAAAGCTGTCCCATATGATTAGTTCAGTGTAGCATACAAGCAAATAGAATTTGACATGTGCCCGTTTTGAATAGTAGCGATTAATGGGAAAAAATAATTTGAAAGAAATATAGGTAATGTGGTTGTGACAATAAAGAAACACCGATTATGAAGTAATATTAAACCTCAATTTGTTTAATATATGTGGTATTACAGAAAAGTCCTGTTTCAGCAAATGATTAAGTAATGATCCTTTTTAGGGGAGAGATGGGCAAAGGGGCAGAAAGGTGAGTTTCAGGAGTGCTGAGCACCCACTAACCTCTGAGCCAAGGGGGACACACTCATCTGATGTACAATGATGTAGCCATAGTCAGCCCGCTTACCACTCCTAAGTATATGCAGAGCTGTGACATGTGGGTAGTTGGCAGATTCTCTCTGAATCCCTTCCTAATCTGTTCCAAAGAAGAACATTTGCAATGATGGTAATGATGGGGAAAAAATATTAAAAACTCTGACATGTAATGAAACAAAACTGTTCATAAGTATTGAAGCAGTGTCTATTGTAACATACATTATGTGCATATGCCGGTTGGATTACGTTCATTTTTGGAGTATTTTAGTTGCTCATGTTCACTGTGCTGTGTCTGAAGTGTCAAATCAAAGTTATTGATAAAAGTCTAGCAAAGATGAGACCAAACTATTGCAAGAGATGTTCACTAGGACCTAGGAGTATAGTTCAGTGGAAATAATTATGGACTAATTGATCCCTGTTTTCTGTTTAAAATTCCTCTGGGTTTTGTTCCAGCCAGTGCTGTTGCACAGTAAAACTAACAGGCTGAAATAATGTTTTCATTGAAAAGTGTCTTGATTAGTAAGATGACTGTCTTCTACAGAAAATAACAATTCTTAAGATGGAGAAGTAAAACAATTGTTTTAAACACTTCTGGAAAACAGTTCAGATTCGTGTTCAAAGATTACTATGGAATACTGCACTTGCTTGCTTAGTTATTACAATAGTGTTGTTAAACTGGAAAATTGCATGTAAAAGTGAAAACTCAGAAATATCCAAGAAAGGCATTATGGTCCATTGGTTAAAGCACAAGAGTTCAGAAGTAGAATTCTGTCTTTATGACTTTGGACAAATTATTTAACCTCTTCCTACATCAGTTAGGTGGAAGTACTTTGCCTGAATATTTTGTGACTTACCATTTGAAGAACATTTGGCAATGCTCTGAAAAGTAAAGAAAGATTTTTAAAAAATAATTGGAGAAATATGGAATTAGCAAAATACTTAATTTCGCTATATATACTTTTTTTTTATATCTCCATCGTCTTCCTCTTTCTCACCTGTTGTATTCAGTTACAAGTTAAAGAGCAGGGATCTTTCCTGTCTTGCAGTATTTTTAAGATTCCCCTCACACTGCTGGTACTGTACAAATAAGGGCATTCAGTTATCCAGCTTTCTGCCCCTCTATCAGTTTTCCTTCACCCACAACACTTACTGTGAATCTGGTACCCTTCAAAGCTATTCAATATGTAGTTTTCTTCACTACTGTCATGTCATGTCCTGTACTTTCTTTCTTAGCATCTTTCTTGTTCCTAGAGACTACAGACACATCTCTTCATCTTAATAATCTTACATGAGTGAACACAAACCCACACAGTTTATTACAGAAAATCCCACTTTCAGGAGTCTCTTCAATCAGTACATCAATCACTTGAGGAAAAGAATCAAAAGTTATACATTTTAGAGAATGAAAAAAAAAATTGTGAATTTGAATTTGTGCCAGGTTGTCTGGGCCCAACAAACTTCTCCACCAAGATGCCAATATACCATTGTCTTTTTTACTCTTCTAGTCTAACATGTCCCTTATCCATCATTCTAAGCCATTTTAGCCATGTTCTTCTTCACCCAAGCAATTAAACACAATGGAATAATTTTCTCTTTGTGGGCAGAGCAGAAGAGATTTATCTGAACTCTCCATAAGTCTCTCAGGTATTGTAACATGCAGAGTGAAATAACTATTTTCTTTTTAAGCTAATGCCAAAATGTGTTCCCTAAGCAACTCAGTTTCTTTCTCCAATCCAAAGTAGCCTCAGGCCACTGGTTGTAGACAACTTGCAGAGCTGCACTATCTGAGCACTCTTAGGTCGGCTAACCTCCATAGAGCTCTGTAAAGCAATTCAATATGCAGCTCCCTCTGCTAGTACCATGTATTACTTTTTTGTATTTTCTTTATTAGCTTTATAGAAATGTTTCAATAAGGGTGTCAGTTTCAAAAAAAAAAAAAGACAAAAAAGGGGGAAAAAAAACCAAAACAAAACCAAGATAATCACAACACAGTACGTTACACTTTACCAAAGAAGTAAACATGTGAGAGAGGAATGAATGTCTTAGAGGGGTGAATGCATTAGACATTAAACCGCAACAAGAGGTAGAATGATAAGTTAATTATCCCTATGAGAACAACTCACTTGAAGTATTTGGTTTTGTTACAGAATTTCAGGGCAGGGGTAGGCATTGCAAGGAAAATTTAGTTTATTATTGAAGAAAACTAGCCAGGATATTTAAGACAAACTTTTTCCAGGGTTCTTCTGCAAAAGGAATTGTCACCCTCTTAAGAAATGAGTGGGTTGCTGCAGCAAGTCCCTAAATCATCTCAAGAAAAGTGACCATTTGAGCCATATAAATCACTACTCACAGCTCCAAACATTTGGCATGAAGTTATATCAGAGATCACATCCCAAAGTACCATTAGGTCTTTTTCTGCCACTTGTAAGGAAAACATACATCAGTTTACTGCTCTGTTTTACATTAATACTTGTGGGTTTTTTCTCTTTGTTAAATAAAGTAATTCTGTAATGATTGGGTCAAGATTTTCAAAAAAAGGTGGCCCAAAGTTGTTGCTTGTCTAGTCAGTTGGTTGGGTTTCTGTTTTTGTTTCTTTGGATTTAGGTATTGTCCATCAGTCAGTTAATATAGAGGAGAGGCAATGAAGCATTGTGCTTGTTAATCTGTGATGGTTGGGGAAACAGAAGCTGCTGAACCTCTGAACAAAGGCTTTTTGAGTAAGGGAGGATGTTGACAGTGGAATTCCTTGTGGAAGGCAGGAAAAGGAGTCAGAATGCCCAAAGAAGAGGCTCTCTGGCTGGGCCGGCTGAAGCGGTTGTGGCACCCCAGGCCAAATTATACTTTGGTGCCCCCCATCTCATTCATGGAGTTTGAAAATGGTTTTCCAAAGTGTATAAATCTCCAGCGTCTGCCTACAGAGGGATTTAAACAGCACTCTGCCTACATGACTTAAGCTGCAGGTTGACTAACAGTGCCTGAGCTGCTAGGAAAGAGTTGAGGAAGCAGGAGCCAGGCTGATCTTCAGGGGGGCTAGGTGCCCCTAAGAATTGTCACCTGAAGCCATGTCTGTCTCTTGCCTCACAGTAGAGCCAGCCCTGCTATCTGGTGTCTTCATTGCATATGAGCACCTGATTAGAGTTGATCAGTGCACACTGGGTGCTTCACTGTGTAACCAAGCCCAATTACTGGGGGGGAAAAAAAAAATCACAAATTTAGCTCCAAAAAAAACTTGGATTATCTTATCGGTATATCTAAAACTGTATATGTTGTTCATAGTTCCTTAATAGTAAGCTTATAGGTATTACATCTTAGTATAGTTACTTAAGTGTTGTTTTGCCCCAGTTGAGGCAATCTGCCTGATACACCCTGACATGCCATGTTTAAGAACTGCTTTTTCATGCCCATGATCCTTTTCAGTAATCACCAAGCACCAATATGGTCTTTACTGTCTTAGTGAGACACATGTTACTCCATCTGCCGATCTTTCCCATTGTGGAACCTGTGAGGGTAGAGGACTTCGATAAACACCTTATGAACGAGGTGCTAAGTCCTTGTGTGCACTTGGAGGTGATACTGATGGACCCACCAGAATGCTCAGTCACACTGATGGTGAGTTTTACACCCACTATGGTGGCACCAACAGTACTATCAGTGCTGTCAAAACCGTATCGTGAACATAAAAAGCACAGCTGTAAGAACAAAGGTGAATCCCCAAGAAGAGCTGTCTCCAAACACAGCATTACTCCCAAAGCCATGACAAGCCAGGTGAGAACCTGCATACTGATCTACTAGCATCACCTCTGAAGGAATCTGAAACAGAGTTGTCTGCTGCTTTGGTCACCAGAGCTACACTGGAACTCCATGTTACCCTGAGCCATTGGGTCTGCTGATCAGATTAACCAACTCTAAGGTCTCACTGCCTGCAATTGGAATTCCCCTCCATTGTAGCTCGTGGAAAGGACCCATCAGATTCTTCAACCTTGAGGGGTCACTGAATAAATGCTCTGGCAGTTTTCCCGTTTCCCCAGTGCTGAGGGCTCCCTGAGAAAAAAGCTTCCTCAATTTCCCAATCCCTGAGTGCTCCCTGAGGACAATTTTCAGTTCACTTCCATACCTCTGAGACCTCACTGAGTTAGATTTACAACATTCAGGTAAGAGTTGATAGGTTTTGAGAGAGAGAGAGAGAGAGCAAAGCGCACATATTCAGTTTGGAGGCTACAGTTGATTGACCTATTGTTGTACAGTTGCTATGTAATTCTACATGCCAACAAGAAGAACCCCACCACCAACAACGTTCTCAACAACCCACTACTTCCACCTTTATCTCCTTTACTTTCCCTTATTGTCTCTCAGAACAACCCTTCTGACTTTTCTCTGAAGAACCAAGATTCTCCCCAGCCCTTCCTCCACTTTCTCTGTCTTGAGAGGCTCTCTTGCTCTTCTTGTACACAATTGGAGCATGAGTACCATTGATGGATGGACATTAGATGTCATACACCAGAGACTGAAGAAAGAGGAAGACAAGGAACTCTATAATCATCTTTCTCAGGGCTTCATGTTGACCCATCACAATAAGACCTTCTGCAGAAGCAAGCATGCACCTTTTTTCCTTAAAGGTACAATAAAATGGGTCATATGCCACTAATCAGGGTCATGACTTCTTTCCTTTTTTCTTACGCAGAAGTGGGTGAGTGAGGTTTGTTGTCTGGACTGTGCAGGAGGTCAGATTAGATAATCGTACTGGTCTCTTCTGACCTTACAGTCTGAGTCTATGAAAACACAAGGGGAGCCGTCACCCCATTTTGAATTTAGAGACATTGAATAATTTTATTCACAAATTCCATTTCCACATGGTCACTGTTTTTCCCTAAATCATCTCCTTTGTCCCCTTGAGGTCTGGCTTACATCTCTTGATATGAAGGATGTGCACTTCCATGTGGACATACTCCATAAATTCCCTGTATGCATAGACTGAGCCACTTCCATACCTCTGTGATTTGGCTTCTAGTGGCATCCATCCTACAAATGACTCCTCATTGTCATCAAGACAATGTAAAATCTCTTCACCAGTCCAGATACCAATATCAACAAGAAAAACTCTACCATTTTAAGTACCAGTGAGCTCATCACAGAGATTTCAACAATTTCCACTCCACCATCAAATTGAGCCTGGAACACTCCACACAAGAGAGTGACTTTCTTGACACTACTGTACAGATCGGGTATAGACACATCATCACCACCACCCTGATCAGTAGAGTTACCTACATCCTTCGAGCTTCCATCCTAAACACACCACGCAATCCATTGTCTACAGCCAAGCCCTAAGTTATAACTGCATCTGCTCTGATCCCCCAGATACAGACAGACATCTTGAGGATCTCTATCAAGCATTCTTGAAACTACAGTACCAACCTGGGGAAGTAAGAAAACAAATTGACAGAGCTAGATGGGTTCCCCAAAGTTATCTACTACAGGAGAGGCCCAAGAAAGAAAACAGAACACCACTAATCACCATATACAACCCTCAAGTCAGACCTCTGCAACAGATCATTAAGGACCTACAGCCTATTCTAAAAGATGATCTCTCTCTCTCTCAAGCCTTGGGAGACAGACCTCTCCTTGCCTACAGACAGCCACCCAATCTTAAACAGAAACTCACCAGCAACTACAGATCTAACAACAGAAACATTAAAGCAGGCACACAGCCCTGCTACAAACCACGCTGCCAAGTCTGCCCACATATCTGCACAACAGATACCATCATAGGTCTTAATCAAGCCTGCTACTCCATCAAAGGCTCATTTACCTGTTCATCTACTAATGTGATCTATGCCATCATGTGCCAGAAATGCCCCAACACCTTATACATTGGACAAACAGGATGATTGCTGTGCAAAAGCATAAGTGAACACAGAGCTGATATCAGAAATCACAGAACAAAGAAATCAGTTGCTGAGCCCTTCCATCTTTCTAATCACTCGATGAATGATTTGTTAACAACTGTCGTTAGAGATGTAGCTGGGACATCAAGACTTCAAAGAGAAACAGCTGAACTCGAATTAATATGCAAGCCAAATTCTGTGAAAGCAGGACTTAATCGAGACTATGGGTTCTTTTCCCATTATAAAAAGTAATTTGACTTCAGGCTTACCAGGGTTTGAACCTAACTGCTCTGATTTGCTGTTACTGTATGACCTGATCCTATGTTTTACACCTCATTGCATTTATTTTTATTCCATTCTGTAAGTTCACCCATCTTCGAGGCATCTGACGAAGTGAGATTTTCTCCCACGAAAGCTCATGCGAAAAATAAATCTGTTTAGTCTTAAAGTGCCACACAACTCCTTGGGGTGGTTTTTGGTTTGTTTTTTGGTCTGTGGTGTTTTGTGTTTTTTTTCTGGACTACACTAACATAGCTATCCCTTTTGGAAATTGACTCATCTTTATAGGAGCATACTCTTGACTTTCTTTCCAAACGGACCTTCCTTCCAAGGGACCACTTTACCACTCAGACCTCCCTCATCACAAGGCTACAATGTTGTCTCCACATATGCTTTGAATGCAGCATTTCATTCCTGCGAGACATGGCAGTGTGCATGCCTGTCACTCTGTCTTCATACAAGATGCCTTCAACTGTGACTTTACTCCATTCATGATCAACAGAAGGACCACCTCAACAAAGGCATTGTCCATCCACTCTCAGTGGTAATGCCACTTTCGTATTGAGGCAATCAATCCAAGGTTATGGCAGGCACTCCTTTCAACCCCACTGTCCTGCCCCCCCACACACACATCCCACAGCCACCTTTGCCATAGATGTTTTGCTTATGGGTTAGGGCACCCACAAATGGGTTCACACAGCACAAGACCTCAGTGCCCAACAGAAACAAGGATGTGCATCAATATCCTGGAATTACAAGTGGTCCAGCACTAATTCTCTTCTGCTCCAGACAAGTGCAACTTCTTTTAGACAGTATGACAGCAGTCGTATACATAAACGAACAAGGCAGAGCCAGATTTCCACTCCTTTTTATCACACACAGTCCATCTGTGAAACTGCTGTCTATGAAACAGCCTCACGCTTTCTGCAACCCCTTTACTAGGTATAGACAACAACCTGACAGACATTTTTAGCATCTTTTGTTTTTGTTTTTTTCCGTTGCAACCACAAGTGGATGCTTCATAACCCCGTTCTTCATGCTAGCTTTCATCAGTGGGGCACACTGTGATAGGATTTGTTTGTGAGAGACACCAACCACAAACTTCACCTCTTGTGCTCCCAAGTTGCTTTCAGGCAAGGTTCTCAACAGGATGCTCTTCTCTTCCCCTTGACACCAAAAGTATGGTACTCCTTGTCCATATCACTCTTCCTACAAGTACCCTGCAAAATGAGAAATGACAATTCATCATCAGTAGCCCCCTTCTGGCTGCACTAGTATCGATTTACCAATCTTTTTCACCTTTCAACCTGTCCTCCAATCCATCTCCCTTCTCTCCCAAATCTCACACAACAACAGGTACAAATCTATGACCCCATCCTGGACCATCTTCATTACAAGACCTGGTATTTGGATGGGGCTCTTGGATCAACAACGTGCTCCTTTCTAGCATGGGGTATACTTAATCATAAATGATGCCCAACTACCAGGGCATGCTACCACACCAAATGAAGATGCTTCACAGAGTGGGTATACAATTATCATCAATCAATGGACACAAAATCCATATTAATTATTCTCAGCTGTCTAGTAATCGTCATCTATCCTCAGCTGTCTAGTAACTGTCACCTATCAGGCCTTGACCACTTCTCCATTTTGAGTTTACCTTGTGGCTCTGAGAACCTTCCACCTGCAGATGACTTCTCTGCCTTCAACCCCCCTACTACTGTTTGATTCCTCTGGTCTCCATAATACACCTCTGTTTTGGTCAGGAAACCTAATTCCTCTTGCGATCTTAACCTTGTACTTTTCAGTTCTCACCAGATCACCTTTAGAACCACTGGCTTCTGCTCCCACACCGACCTATCCATGAACATTATCTTTATAGAAGCCATCCATGTTTCCTTGATAAGTCAGTGAACTAGCAGCCATGATGGACGATCTGCCATTTACTGTACCAAGTCTCCCTGGAACTCCACCCCAAGTTCTTTCCCAAGGTGGCCTCACTTTTCCAGCTCAACCAAGTCATCCATTTTCAAACACTTTACCCTAAACTGTGCACCTTCAACAGGAAGCATACACTACATTCCCTCAATGTCCTTTGAGCTTATCTCCAGTGCACCCATGCTTTCAGAGCTTCACCCAGATTCTTTCACTATATCAGAACACTGCCAGGGCCACACCCTATCTTCCCAATCCGGCTTTAAGTGCATGTCCCACAGCATCAGAGTATTATGCCCATTCCTGAGTGTGTCTACCAGGGGTGGCTAAACTTAAGGAGCTCAAAAGTCACAAGTTAATTATTAAACTTTCAAGAGCCTCACTGAGGTATGCAGGCCTGTGTTTTTACCTACTAAATTGATTTGCTGATGTTCTTCCACAAGCCACACTTTTTCATTCAAGAGCCACACGTGACTCCTGAGCTAGTTCGGCCAGGCCTGGTCTCTACCATCTAGCATCACTGCCCACTCCCAAGACCTCAAGTCACCATGTCTATCCTTCTTGCAGACATCCCATAGCAAGGTATTTGTAAAGCAACATCGATTATTTTTTTTTCATTGTTGAAGACCAGTGTTACAGCATGTGTTCAGTTGAACAGTGTCATCATTTAAATGTAAATTTAATACACTAGTCGAAGTGCTACCAAATTTAACAAAATTCTTGGCTTCTGGAAGAGTATCTTTGCTGTAGCTGTATTATACATTCAAATATAAACAAATAAAATCTGTGTACTCTTGAAGGTAGAGGATTTATAATAAGTGCATCATTACATGTTTGTTAAAAATTGCTTTGGAATATGCACAATTTCTGTATTCATACCTTTTCCCCCTTCCTTTTGTGAAAGAGAAAAACAGACAAAACAAGATCCTTTTCTTGGATAAAAAAGAAAAAACCAAACTACAGTTAATTTTAGTAGGCCCTATGTATCTCTGTAGTCATACTCGTGTAACTACACACTACTGCAGTAATATTTGTACAAGATATACTTCGAGGTAATATACAAAAGCTAATGCTGTGTTAGTTATTGATATGATAAAATGGATGTGTTAACATTGGTTATCATGTTATGAATTCTCCCATGTGATGTTACTAAAACACATTATGACCAAGCCACCCAGCCTACCCTAGGTAAAGGTAATAAAGCAGTCTGTTCTGGACAAGCAAATGTGAACTACCTGATGTTACATATTTGCAATAAAACCACAGGACTGACCAAGCGAGGGCACTCCCAGTAGTGAATGAGAGAGAGGGGGAGAGAGAGAATTAATAGGGCTCCAGCACCCTGGAGAAGTACAGGAGGCTGAGTCTCAGGGCTCCTCACTGATTTGAAATATAAAGATGTTGAGAGGGTAGATCAGAGAAACAGACTATTTTTATCCTTCACCATACAAGACAAAGAAACTAAGTGCTTTGATCTCTGTGATGACTTCTTGCTACTAAAGACTAGAAAGGAGAATGTGAGCATCTTTAACAAAACCTGTGTCCTGCTAGATTGTTTTAGCCTTTTAGATTAGTGTTTTCACTTTTGATTGTGAATATCTCTACGTTATCTCTTAGACTTTCTTAATTCATGTTATTTTTCTGATAAACTTGTATTGCTTTCATTATAAATCATTAGTTTACTAAAGTGTGTGCTTCTAGAAAGCTAACAGGTTGGAGTATTTTACTGTCTCTGGAAAAGAAGCAAACCTAGCACTCTTTCTTTGAGGGTCCAGGGAGAGTAGAATGATTTTTGGGATGAATTAGGGACTAAAAGTGTGCTAAGATCATCCTACAGTGAGTAACCAGGCTGGATAAAACCAAAGTGAAGCTTATGGGCTTCTGGCAAGCTGTTGGGTGTCTGGACCAAAGCTGTAAAGTCACAAGACAATCAGGTACAAGGCAGTTGATGGTCAAACCCTTTACTGGCCTGGATGAAACCCAAAATATCCTACTAAGTACAGTATATAAAATATCTGGGTCTCTAACCAAAGCCTATTTTAAAAGTGTTTACAGTTCAGTCACTAATGTTCAGAAGATACAGCATTTCTAGTTTTAAGCAACAGTAAGAAGGTTGAAAGAAAATAACAGGTAAGGTTTTTCAGCATAAACATGTTTTCCAGTTTCCCTTTTGTGAAAATGATTTTGACACCTCAAAATAAACAGCTAGAAAATACACAAGTTGCCACCCTAAATGCTACAGTTAAAGCTGATTTAGCTTCTAATTTTCATTAAATCACTGAAAATCTAAATGGAAAAATTTAAAAAGTCCACTATACAGGAAGAGGGGGCTTTTTTTTGTATGTTTTAGGAGGCGTGTCTGAGGGAGGAGATGAGAAACAAATTGCTGTGCTTTTACATTTCATTGCTTCTTCAGTTACTTAATTTATAATTCAGAATCCTGCATATACAGTATATATCCTATTTGAACTTTTCTTTTAAGTTTGATTTGTTTATATTTCCATACTGTTATATTTTTGTTTATACTACATTACATTTTGTGTCTATGAAAAGGTGATGGGGGTGGCATGTGTAAATTACTGTTTTTAGCATTTTAGTAAATGCTATGCCATGACTGATTAAAGCAACTCGGCAAAACAGTTACACTAGAGTACTTTTCGTACTGTATAACCAAAGAGATACAGTTCAACTGTTTCTGTTTTACATATTCAAAATTGTGCAGCAACACCAGGCTGGGATTTCACTTCCACAGTGGTGAGAGCAGGAATATAGGATGTTTCAGTAGCCAAATGGGTTTTATTTGTGTATGCTGCAGATGCAGTCGTTGTGTTAGTTGTAATTCCATCAAAAGGTGAAAGCAGTAGTTTATCCTGCCTGGTAAACATGTGTTGGTGATGTGAAGATTTGTGTGGATTACTTTAAGGTCTGTGACAGAGTTGTCATTATTATTATGAAGAAGAAGTTTGCCTTTTGCATCCTCTGATGTGTGAGCAAAGAAAACAGTATATGTGCATTCAGAATTTAGTATGCATCATTTCATTGTTGAATTGCATGTTATATAATCAGAAGGCCACAGGGAATTATTGCGAAGGGCATTAGTACTGAAACAAGATATAAAAGACATAACAGCTAGTGTAGTAAAAATGTCTGAAGTACTGTAACTTTAACTAAGTAATTAGAATTATGTGGCAGTTCTATATTTCAGTAGCCCATGCTTTTTATTCAACTTTGCACTCTCTTATGGGGGACTCAGGATACGTGGTTTGGCATGAGTCAAATCACTTGTAGAAAATGTATTTGTCAGCTACTTAAGAACATTTCAGTTTAATATGCTTGTTAAAGAATTGCTCATGCTTTCCATATCTCCATTTTATTCAGCCTCAATTTAAAAGTGAACTTAAGGTTATTTAAATGAGATGTCAGATCAGTTATGGAGACATGGGTATGATTGAAGCATAGTTAACTAATTCGGTTTTAAAATCCTGTTTCATGTTCTAGACTAGACTAATGGCAACTCCATGTTGCAAACCAATTTAAAAAAGAAATGTAAAGGTGAGCAGAGCAGAACTGAATCTGCGAATAAATATTTGTATTTGTGGTAAGATAATCTTTTAAACATGTTACAGTTTGAATCTGGATGCAACCATGGTCACTAGAGGGGCCACACTGAAAATGCTTAGTCAGAGCAGACTGCAAGAAACAGGTCAGATGAATCACCAAAACTGATAGTTTGTTCTGTATTTAAATTAATCAAGCCAGTAACAAAACAGCTTGTGTAATACTTTACTGTAGTGGTTTTCAGTTTTTTTCCTCAAGACCCAGTTGGAAAGAGTCATTTATATCTGCAGCACAACAACCACATCTTAGAACAATGCATTCCAGTCTTGTAGCTTTGGCAACAGGGAGCACCTCGTGACCCAGTACTTCACAGTCAGCAACCCACTGCCTTACTGGTCATGAAGAACCTAAAATATAAGTTCCCTTTAGGCAATCCAGTCTTTGGGTCCTGCCCAGACAATCAAGCCTTTATAGTGAGGATCTCTTAAAATCTTATTCACCATTTATAAAGTTCTGCCAATCCAAAGAGATTGGACACATTACCCACCAGGTTAATGAGTCTCTTTCAGGTTTTCCCAAATACACACTTACAGCCAATTCTAATTAACTAATCTAAGATTTATTAATGAAGAAAAAGTGGTTAAAAGATCATTATATGTTATAGTTGTGAATGTTCTTTATTTGATTTCTTAGCAGAGGTGATGCAGCTCATGATTTGTAACAGTCCTAGAATCAGTTCACTAAACTATAGCTCATTAGGCAGTCCATGTGCAAAGTTTACTCAAAATCTTCCACAAGGATTTGCAAGGACAATCCAAAGTCAAGCTGGAGACATCGGTAAACACAGATATAGGTAAACACAGACAAATATAATCGATTTTAGATTCTCTGTCAATAATTGTCTGTGTTTAATTTCTCTTCTATCAGGCTTTGATAACTATCTACAAGGAAGAACCCTGTTTAAGTACTTTTCTAATATGTCCTTAAACCTTTGTTTAACTAGCCTACTAGTTTAATCCTTGCTGGCTCAGTATCACGCTGAAAAACTGGAAGTGTTTTCAGTTGAAAATTAATATTTTTTAGCTGGTTAAACTATTATATTAAAATGTGTTGTTAAATGAAAGAGCTGCTTTCAAGAGCTAATGGTTCCCCAATCACAACTGATATTCTTACAGTTCTAATCAACATTAGAAAAGTCTATTTTTAAAAAGTAGATTGCTTTCATTAAAATGTTTTGCAACTTTGTTAACCACAGATAATAGGCTTGAATGCATGTATTTTCTTTGTGCTGTCTGCATAAGTGAGAGCACTTTGATAAAATAGCATTTAGAATATTAGAATTTGATTGAAACAAGTAAATGCTATTTGGCCTCTAGAGATTTTTTTTTCCTTTTTTGTTTTTCACATTTCCCAGGATGTAATCTTCCTTGAGTAACACTTGAGCTGTTGCCTGAACAATCTTCTAGTTACTTTCGACGTTTTTTTCCCTATATGAAAAGCTTTTGGTGGCTTTTTGTTGTGGTGTTTTTAATTTACTCTTTTCATCACATATACAGTAGTATCATAAAAATGGAGTTTGGGGGCATTGTGTGCAGAGTGATAAGTTTGAGATTATTGATACCTGCATTTCACCTGCCCTCTCCTTTCTAGGGTACACCAATTTATCTTTATTTTACCATAATAGCACATACTCTGTCTCTGGATCTTCTTTATAAACAGTTTTCACAACATCATATAGTCTAGAAGAAAAAAAAAATCTCATCCAGCCTGCTTCTATTCTCACATCTCAACTTTGATTTATTTTGTAGCTTTCTAAATTAAATTGTAAGCTCCTCAGGGCAGTGACCTTGTCTTACAGTATATTAGCTATATTTCACATATGCACCCCATATGTATGTCACTGCTAAAAAGTTTTGTTAATAAACAGTTAAAAGGGCCTAACAGTTCTTTGAACCATTCCAGAAAAAGTAGGATGGTTTAAGTTGACACTTCTGAAAACTGAAGGTTAAGGTAATGACTCCCATACCGCCACACAATGTTACTTTTGGTCCCTGTGGCATTGCAAGTAGGTCAGGCATGGCCAAACTCTGGCTTGGGAGCCACATGTGGCTCTTGAATGAAAAAGTATGGCTCGTGGAAGAATGTCAGCAAATCAATTTAGTAGGTAAAAGCATACAGCTATATGCCTCAGTGTGGCTCTTGAAGGATTAATAATCAGCTTGTGTAGCTCTTGAATTCCATAAGTTTGGCCACCCATGCAGTAGGTACTGGGACCAAACCAAATTTGACATATTCTTAAGAAACTGCCACTTTCAATGCTGTGTATTTTGTCTTTCATCATTTTGTACCATCTTGTAGTCATATTCTCATGTTAAGTGTTGCTTCACTGGTCCATGGATTAGGTGCAACAGATTGCAACATTGCTACCTGACCTTGTTATCAAAAGACAGGTGCAGTGGTAGCAAGAGGGGTGTCTTTTATCTATGAGCATATGAAAGATTTTAAAATTCTCTATAGGCTATGACTGTTCCTCATCTTCATCCTTTCCACTGAATAAGTAAGGGGGGAAAACAGAAGATAAGGTGTTTTGCCCCATTGCATCCTCTCAGTATGTACCAGAATTTCAAACCTGCACTGGTGTTTATGGAGTGCCATACATCGTTTCTATTCTTTGTACCACACTGTTACCCTGTAGACTTTTACTGTTGTGGTACACATCACAGTGCACCACCAAATTGTGTCAAAGCTAGACAGAAGAATGGTTAACATCATGTGCCTCTGATTTGTGTGGAATAGACAGAGTGGTCTGTAGTGCCTGGTTAGCTCCTAGTTGCTGAGAACTAGTCTTCACCGACGGCAGCGTATTTGCTTCCATCAGATCAACCCTCCTGATCAGCTGATTGGGTCTGTGAAAATCTCATCAGTTGACTAGGAAGTTGGTTGCTGAAGACTACCGTGGCAACTGTAGTAGTGCTGAGTCAAAGGGAGGGCCCTCTTGTCGACTCAGTGCAGGGGATGTGCTGGGCCTAGGGTAGTTAAAGGCAGATACACATGTCATTTTAAGTAACATGCATGTATCCTTTTGAGTGCTGCCAAAAATGATGGGCAGTGTAGATGTGTCCTAAGCCTAGCCTAAATCTTTGTATCAGAAAGAAAAGGAAGGAGACTCCCTTACCCTGTTGTACTTTTCTTGCTGCCCTCTACAAGCTCAAAAAGGGTAGTCTTACCATTTATTACAGCCTCAGGGGGGTTACCTTTTTAATGGGACAGAGTTAAAGTTGTTTGGGGGATTTTACACTATGTCTGTGACCTGATTTGTGTGTGTGTGTGGTGTTATACAAGGGGTTGGAAAAAAAGGTGGTGCAAGGTCAGTGCATATGGGGTTCCTGGGCCAGGGCTCGGAGAACTGGATGCGCATGGATCTGTTTCCACCTCTCCCAGAGCACCATTAGAGTGGTGGCAGGGTGCAGTGTCATTGGGATAAGTGACAGACCTAGGCCTCTTGAATTCCCTGGAAGGGACGAGGAGGCATAAGTTGCCGTTTGGTTGGAGGGGTAAGAAGAGAAGCTGCAGTGTGGATCCTGACAGCACAGCAAGTGTCCACCAGGGAAGTTGCAGGTACGTAAACCACGGATAGGGGTGTTGACCAGACATAATTCCCCAGAACACCAGCAGGAGATACCAGTCTGGTGGTGGGTCCTGACAAACTTGTCTCAGGTACCAAGTCAAATGCCTTATGGAAGTCTGAGTATACTAAGTCATCACTATCACTTTACCTACCAAACTTATAATTTTATCAAAAAAGGTGATCAAGTGAGTTTGGCAGAATCTGTTTCTAATAAAATCATCTTGATTTGCATGAATTGTATTACGTTCCCTTACTACTTAAGTTCTGGACCAACTGCTCCATTTTCTTGCCTAGGATTGATGTGAGGTTGACAGGCCTATAGTTACCAGGCTATGCTGTTTCCCCATGTTCCCCACTTGCCCAACATTAGCTTTCTTCTGGTGTTCTGCCATTTCCTCAGATCTCCAAGACTTACTGAAAATCAGCTTTGTGTCCCCTGAGCCTCTCTGCCAGTTCTTCTAAAACTCTTGGATGCAAATTATTTGGATGAGCTGATTCAAAATCATTAATTTTGGCTGCTTAGACTGAACATCTGCCAAAGACAGTTATGTATTGGAAACAGTGTTATCAACATAGGATGAAATTGCCATCTCCCAATCACTTCCTAGTGATACAGCATACACATTATGAAACATTTATGCCTTTTCTGCAGTGTTCTTCATAATTTTACTATTTCCACCTAGCAATGGACCATCCTCACTGTCAAGACTTTTTTTCTTTCTTATATGTATCTTAAAGCTTTCTTTTGTCCCAAACCCTGCTGTCCATAAAAGTTCTCTGTGTCCCTTTGCTTCTGTTATCAATTTTTTACCATTCCTAACTTTGGATTTATAATCATTATCATGAACATCCTGGTTTGTGGGGTTTTTTCTTTTTCTTTTTCATTTGATATATTTATTTATTCTATGGTTGCATTGTCTTCTCCAATAAACCAGGTCATAGTTTTAATTATAATTGCCTTCTTCCTGAAATCTGGCACTGTGGATTTTTTGACATCTAATAAGGTGTTAAATAATTCCCACTTATTATTCACATTTTTTGATTAAATTCTTCCTTCCAGCAGATTTGGTTCATAATTATCTTCAGCTTTGTTGAAATAGGCCCTATTAAAGCACCATATGTTTGTTTTTGTTTTTCGTTTGTTTTATAAAGCACTACCAAGTATATTATTGATCTGGACTTCATTTTGCTTTCACAGTATAAATGTGAACAAGCTATAACACATAAGCTGCCATTAAATTTTATTCCTTTGAGTACTAATTCCTCTTGATCTGTTGAGATAAGGTCTAATCTAGATTTCCCTTGTCCTGGATGCAAAACTTTTTGAGTTTAGGGAGTGGTCATTTATAATGTTTAGAAATTCCAAGGCTGTTCCAGTACTGATGACATGAGACTCCAGCATATGTCGGTCAAATTGAAGTCCTCTCGTTATTGCACAGCTTTCTTCCCCCACCCCCACCTCATAGATAGGTGTGTAAGGAGGTGGTTATCTTGTTCTCTACTGTGATTTGATGGTCCGTGGTAGACAGCCATCATTATCCCATCTTTCGCTTTATCTGTTAGGACATTGATCTATAAGTATTCAAGATAATTTTCATCTGGGCTGTCGATGAGTTGGAGACAGGTAATTTAATTTTTGATGCAGAGTACTACTCTCCCTCTTCTTTTGCCCATTCAGTTCTTGCTAAATAAATTATAATTGATTTCATTGTTACAGTTGTGTGAATGATCCAATGAGGTTTCAGTAATACCAACTAGGTTTGAATTTATGCTCATAAATGAACAGTTCCTCTTCTTAATACACTAATGATAGGAGTCTGGAGAATGAACAAATCAAGATTTTCTTATGTCCTCTTATTTCCTTGATTTGATTTGTTCTCAAAACCCATTTTATGCAAAACACTCATATCTCCCCTCTTTTTACCTTCCTCCCCTTTTGCTGTGCCTTCCTAATTACTCTAGCTAGCCAGTTCCAAAAAAGATTGGTTCCCCTTCTAGTAACTAAAGTAGAGGCCATCCAAACCATATACCCCCCTTACACCACAGAAAGTATTCCAGTGTTCCATAGTATGCCTAGCCAATGTTTCACTTCCAGAGTCTTCTGCCTTCCTTTACTTAGGACAGATCATTTGCCCATGTTTCTTTAAAGTGTTTTGAAGTTCCTTGAAATTGTAATATCTGTGAGAGATCTTGTGATGCAAATATCATTAGAGTAGATATGAATCATCACCCCTGGATCCTTCTCTGTCAGTTTCTGAAGCCCATCTAATCTTAGTGATGTTTCAAGTCTTAGCTCTGGAAAAGCTACATGATATCTTGTTGTTTCATTGTTCCTTACAGAATGTTCTTTAAATTCTTCTGAGTACTGAATCTTCAGCAAAGATCATCTGTCTTCCTGGGGCAGTTAGAAAGCTCTTCAAAGGCCAGCTTGATTTTCTTATAGGTTGTGCTGAGCGGCCTCCAAATACATCCCCTGTACATTTCTCTGTTACCTCAGATCTCCTGAGTTTTGCACAGCATCTTCCATACTTTATTTTTTCTTTTGAGGATCTGATGTTGATTTGAATTTTCTAGTTATGTGGAATTCTTTCTCCTTTTCTACTCCCTGCTGACCATTGTCCACCTATTGCTATCTATTTCCAACCATGTAGAATGACCTCTTACCTGTACAGGGTGCTTATGAACTGCAAGGCTCCCTCTTTCACACACAAGCGTTCATTCAAGATAGTCACCATCTCTTAAGGATAGCCCTACTTTGAGAACTTTTCCAGACAATATTTTATCCTGCAGTAAAGGCATGTAAATTTTAGTTTGCATTAGTGTTGCATACCACCTGAACCACATGGTGTCTGCTGACTTGCATTGTTAAGTTCCCTGGTACAGCTTAAATTAATGCTGTGTGAAACAGGGCCACCTTAATGCACATAGGCTCTTTTGGTGCACGCTTAGTGGGGCCAGTTAGTGGATGATATGCTAATGCGGAGTAAAATTTGCACTCCTCTTGTGTGGACTAAAGCACCGTCTAGATAAACCATTAAACTTCTGAAACAAAAGCTTGGACTTCAGACGAAAGGAGAGGGCGTTTAAATCCCTATTATGGCAGTTATGAAAATAAAAAGACAAACACATTTGTGATTTTCTGATATTTTATGAAATGCTATATATCATAAAGATTAGATGCTTACATAGCAAGATTCAGTCAATGGTAAACACTTTTTGAATATTGCAAGAGTATTCAATTAATGTTTTGTTTTGTTTTGTTTCTTGCACAGTAGACTCTTTGCTTTTTCCTATAGTGAATGTTCTAGGAGTAACATTAGCAAAGAAAAATACATTCTTTCCAAAAACATTGTAATATGCACTGTATGTGACTCATTCTGGGTTAAGGAAAAGTAAATTAATTTAATACAAACAGAAACAAATTGGTTCCTGGTGGCTTAATAACCATGTAATTGATCTGTGGTAGGTGGTTCTGTTTGAACTATCTTCAGAGTCTACAGGAGATGTCTAGAAATCTTTCTCTTAGAGCTTTCCTATATTTTATTTATTTATTTGCTCTTTAGGCATTTCTAACTTGTCAGTTAATATTGTGTGGGGAAAAAAAGTTGAAATATTTTTTAGTGCTGAATTTTGAACAGGACAGATCTGTAAGAGTTGCAAGCTCATAAAACATTCTTCCAACCTTTCTGAGCAATTGCTGAATATAGAGCACCTGCCATCTTCCTTCTATAATTTTTTCAGATCTGGCATTGTCATGAAAAATGTATTTTTAAAATCTCCTGAAGAATCACTTTTAAACAATAAAAGGACACTAAATGTCAAACAGAGCTGTTTTAATTTCTTTTCAGCCTTTTATCTTTCCTTGGACTACTCGGGCTTTTTAGCGTCCACATCAGCTATGTCTGTCTGGAGTACAAATGTCTTTTTTTTACTATAGAAACAGACAATATAAAAATGTTAGGCCTTAATTTACTTCAGTTTTTTTTATTGCAATGTTTAATTATTAAGCATAATTGTCTTTTTTAAAAACTGGAGTATATATGTGCCTGCTGTAAAATTATTTGGGGGAAAGGGTTTCTGACTTGAAAACTCTTTAAGTTTTCAAGGAAGACAAAGCACCACTCTATTATAGAGCAAAAAGAATATGTTGTAACAGCTGTATGTCTATTAATGTTTCTCCTGATTAAACTTTCATTAGTAAGTGGAAGGAATGTGCCCTAAGAATAGTCAACTACATTTCAGGAAGTGATAAAGATACTCTTATCAAAGTATCTTCTCATAAGCCATTAATCTGTGATTTCAGATGGAGAGAACACGAAAGGGAAGACCAGCATTGATTTGAGTTACGTGCTAGCAAAAGCAGAAATAGCTTGTCTCTCTTGGCAACATTGAACACATCATTTCTCTCAATAAAAATATAGTATCCATCTATCTTTTATATTAGTATCTGATGCAAGTCTAATAACTGCATATGTGTAAAACCTTCCTACCTTCACATTGTGAGTGCTTAAATATTAATTGAATTTAAATGCTTCTCAGTAGGGCTACTTGTTAGAGCTATACTTGCAAAGGGCACTTGCATGTCAGAGTACTATAGTTTTCTATTTGTGAAGAGTAACGGGTATACCAATGGTTTTGGATGAAGTTAGTTTACTTTAAAAGCATCAAATATCAGAAAGCCATCACTTATTGAAAGTTAATCTGTTCTGAAAGCTAATTTGTTCTGTTTCTCTCTCTATGTACCTCTGAGTTAATTAACTAAGAAATATTGTCTCCTGGATTATTCTAAATCCCCTGTTCCTCACTAAGATTTACTTATTAAATTTTACTAAAAATGTTTTTAATTTTTTTTTTTATTAACCAAGAAGTAACTAAACTGTGCTGGAAAACAAAGTTCATGGAGGATAGGTCCTTCAATGACTATAAGCCAGAAAAGGCAAGGATTGCTGTCTGCCAGAGGCTGGAACTGGCCAGTGGGATAGATCACGGGGTCATTGCCTGTTCTGATCATTCTGTCTGCAGCATGTGGTATTGGCCACTTTTGGAAGACAGGATACTGGTCTTAAATGATCCATTGATCTGACCCAGTATGGCTGTACTTGTGTCACATTTCATTTCACTCCAATCTTATTTTTGGTGCTTCCATTAAAAATAAAAAATTAAAGCATAACCTGAAGTGCAGAGTCCACAGCAGCTTTTGTTTTGTTGTTATTGTCACCACTTCTACAATTCAAAGAGAAAAAAACTGCGTCTACGACACTGCCAACTTTGCCCACATATGTGCACAAAAAACACTATCATAGGACCTTATCAAGCTAACTATTCCATCAAGGGTTCATTCCTGTGTTCATCCACCAATGTGATTTATGCCATCATGTGCCAGAAATACCCCCACACACACACACCTTATCTACCGGACAAACATTACAGTTTCTGTGCATGAGAATAAATGTACACAAATCTGACATCAGAAATAACATTCAGAAATAAATGGGAACGCTTCCGTCTTCCTGCTCACTCCATTAGTGATGCATTAATAGCTATATGCAAGCAAAGGGATTAAAAAAAAAAAAATCAATGTTCCAAAAACTGCAGAACTGGAATTCACTTGCAAATTTGAGACCATCAACTTATGGTTGAATAGAGAGAATTTTTTTCTCCTCATTAAAACAGGAATTGTTCTTCTTTCCTCCCCCTCCCACATGTCACTCATATGTGCTGTTCTCCACTGTTTGAGACTAAATAACTGCATTGATTTGCTGTAGTACTCTGACCTGATCCTATGACTTACACTTTCCTGCATTTATTTTGCTCCCATTCGGTAAGTTCCACTTTTTCAAGCATCTGACAGAGGGATTTTCTCCCATAGAGACTCATGTGATAAATAAATTTGTTAGTCTTCAAAAGTGCCACCAGACTCATTGTTTGTAACACTCAAAAGGTTATTCATGGTCTGTTTGACACGTTTTCTGGTGACCTTTTGATATAGAGAAGATAAAGTAAATTCTCAGTGATCTTGTGATACCAGATCATCGTGGCTAATTCGGTCTCCCATTAAATCTTTTCAGCTATTAATGTAGAGAAAATCCTTTTTTCTGGTGAGAAAATCTCTCCTATAAGATCTGTTTTGAATCGTGTTCCTGTCATGACTTTGAGTTAGTATGTAATTCAGAATCCCACCACCCTTCCCCAGAATCTTAATCAGCCTGTTCCTTAATGATGAGAACTTGGCCACTCACTATATTTTTAAATATATTTATTTCATAGCATGAAGAAGTGTGCTAGGCCATTATATGACAAGACACTTCACTGGGCCCAAAGAACTTGCAATCTAAATGAATTTTGTCCTGTTTCCAAATTAAAGCCAAAAATCTATGAAGCTGGGGGGGGGGGCTAATCTTACTTCTATTTCTGTGTTAGCATAGCTTCTGCTCCTCCCTGCCGCCCCCCCACATTATGTAATTTGTCTCTGCTAGAGTCTAGTGAAATTGTATGTTTTTTCTCTGGCTCTGTTTCCCCCCCTTTCCTGTCCCCACAACTACAGATTACTTTGAATTGAGTCAAAAGCTATAAATTGAGCAGTCTCTACTATATTTAAACAAGTGCTTTCCATTATTAACTATCATTTTGTAGCTGTATCATTGCTTGGAGATGTCCTAGTGGTTTATCGTTCCATATTCAACTTTGTGTCCTAAAGAATATCATGTTTTTTGGTATTTTCCTCACTGATGTTTTTCACAGAAGTCTTCTTAAAACCACCATTTCCAGTCAACACTTATATTACATTTTAAATATGTCACTTAGTGCTTCTCTTTTCATGTGTCTCATCACTAGTAATTCATTTACACATCTTTATCTCACCATTCTCCAGTCTAATTGACTTACAGCGTGTTCTTGCCCACACACTAATTTCCATTGTTCTTAAGTTACTGATTTTACCACCACTGTAATTTTTTTCAGTGTATCTCACTTATCCAAGTCTCCATGTACTAGAGATCAAAGGATCCATAAGTATTACAGGGGAGAAGAGGAGAAGGGCGGGGGGGGGGGGAGCAGCACAGTTAAGGTTTTGAAGTCTAGTACCCAGCTGTTAGAAAATGCCAGTATTAAGGTGTCCTGTGCTACCGTAATTCAGCCCACTTCAAAGTGGGCACCTAGAAAATGAGGGAAACACAATTAGTGATCATTGCTGATAGTTTGGTTCAAGTGACAATTCTAAAATTACCAAAGAACTCTGGAGCAGGTGCAGGAATAGAATCCAGTTCTTCAGGGCAACATTAACCATTAGACCAGCATCTCTTGCAGCAATCCATTGCCTCATTCCCTGTGTATGTCCTAGAGTCAATGATAGAAGGGACCATTATTATAATCTGGTCAAATCTCCTGTGTAACACATGCTGCAGAGCTTTCCCAAAATAATTCCTCTTGAGCTAAACATATCCTTAAATAAATGAATAACTGTCCATTTTTAACAATTGCTAGTGATGGAGAATCTACCAACTTCATGGATAGATAGTTCCAATGGTTCATTACTCTCATTGTTACCAAACAATGTCTGTTTTCAAATTCTAGTCACTAGATTGTGTTATATCTTTATCTGCTGGAGTGAAGAGCTCTCGATTATAAAATATTTGGTCCCTCTGTGTGTACTTTTCTAGACTATGATCAAGTCACCACCTAACCTTTTAGATAAACCAATTAGATTGAACTCTCTGAATTTCATCAAAAGACATGTTTTCTAATCCTTTAATCACTTTTGTATCTCTTTTCTGAATACTTACCAATCTGTGCAAGAAATGAGACAGTGTTGCTACAGACAGCCTTGTGTACTACACAATCCTGATTGATCCCCAGAGAAGGTCTTTATTATGCACTGAATGAGTCAGGGAGCCTGTATAGGAAAAAAAGAGTATCTGTCATATTATTCAAGACAGTATCATAGGCAATGTCTACATTGCAGAGCACTTTTGAAGAAACTTTTCTGAAACAATTATTTCAAAATATATTCAGAATAATTATCTCAAAATAACTTCCGGGGCCCCCGGGGGGGGGTTGGGGGGGGGCAGGCAGGGATGGCGCCTTGGCCTGGAGAGGGGGAGGGGGGGGGGGGGGGGGGGGGGGGGGGGGGGGGGGG
>ML682018.1:5504156-5700057 GCA_007922195.1 Podocnemis expansa | reverse complement strand
CCTTTTAAAAAAAAAAAAAAAAAAAGGCCAGCAGATGAGAGAGGCAGGCAGGCTTTTTCAATAAAGGCTTTTGCCACATCTGATGGTTGGCTTTTTTTTGAAAAAGCTAATCTCGGAAAAGGCTCCCCCCCAAAAAAAAACTTTAACCAGGTTTAGCATTCGCTGAAAAGTGCTTTGCTAATTCAAGATATCAGTGCGCTTTTTCAAAAAAGCTAAACCCAACATTTTTTTTCAAAAGAAAAAGCCTTAGCTGTAGCCATAATGTATTTGTACGATATGAGGGGATGGTGTCAGTGGCATTTTCTAACTCCTGAATACTTGAATTTCCAACTGTGGTTTTGTTGTTGTTTTTAATTTTTTTGTCCTTTTTAATGATTTTTGTATAAAATATTTTAAATGGTGGTTTGATCCCATTGAGTTTCAGAGTTCATCTTTGCCTTGCTTGTCCTGGCCCACCGATGATGTCTTCTCCACACAGCTGTGCCCAATGCACTTCCATTGCAGTTTGTCATGTTTAATCTTTGTTCGGCCTTCTATAGTAGTTTTGTGATGTGGGATTATATGGCAATGTGCTTGAGGAAAAAGTCAATCTTTATGTAGGACAGTTGCCAAAGAAGTTTATGGACTATTAAGTCAGACAAGCAGGTTTTAAGGATCCTTTGGAGCGGAAGAAAGATATTTCAGTCTTGTCTGAAGAATTTACTGCAGGGAAAGAGAATGCATAGGTATGTTACCCTAAGCCTGTGGGTCAGCAGGTCAGATTCCCCAACCCTGAGGATTCACTGAACAAAGACTCGGGTGACTTTCCCTAGTTTTCCCAACCTTGAAGACTCCCTGGGAGAGAGCCTTCCTTGGTTTCCCAGTCCCTGAGGGCTCTTTGAGGTCAACTGTCAGTTCGTCCTCTCTGAGAGCTCACTGACTTAAGTTTACAAGGTTCAGATAGGAATTAATGGGTTTTAAGAGAGAGACAGCACAACACATCCATCCAATCTAGAAACTATAATTTATTAACCTTTGTTGTACAATTGCTAAGCATTAATTTGATAAATGAATACTGCAGTAATGCTGTATTCACCAAATGGTGCTACAATCTCCAGGTGAATCTTGCTGACCAGTCAAGGTTCTGCTCTGTAGGGGCATTCTGTTCTTCACTTTCTTTCGGTGTGGGATAAGGTTAGTCTTCAGACTTCAGGAAGCACGCACTCCACAATCAGACCATCATGTTTATATAGTCTCTTTGTCATTGCCACTTGCAGCAACAGCAAATTTCCTTACTGCAGCTGGGTCATTGGAAAGGAGGCGGGGGAGAGAGCATCCCCTGACCACATCCTGTATATTTGCTGAGTTGGAAGTTAACAGCTCTAATGAAATTTCACCCACAGTCTTCCTGTGGCACCTACTGTATTCAGGCATCTGGAACACCTCTTTGTAAAGGTTCATAAACAGTTCTATATTTTCAGACGTTCCAGAAGGTCATGCCTGTTTCACACTTTCTTATGCTCTCTGCTCAATTGCTGGCAAAAGCTTCTAAATGCCTCTTTATGGGTGTCCACCTGAGGCAGTGAATAGTGAAAAGGGTGTGTGTGTGTGTGTTTTCTCCTGAAGGTGTCCAGGAGATAGTATCCCTAATGCAGGATAGAGAAAGTAAGGGAAACCCATTTAACAGGTTTAGTTGATTATTTAACCCAACTTTTTTTTTTCCTTATATGAGTGTAAATTTCTGTTCTCTTAGTAATTCCCATTGTTCTGTCAGTTTGGGTTTGGGTCTTATTTTTGTATGTTTGCTTATTTCACCCATCAGTGAAGTTTATTCTATTAAAATGCTGTGGTGTATTAAGCGTGCTGATATAGAATAAGATCAGAAGTGGTCATAGAAACTGCAAAATTACTTTCTCTGTGAAGCTGTAGCAAGTCTCTACAGGTGAAACCTAAGCACGTACTCAACTAAGTTAAGTTCTGCTGCTCATAGTACTTTCCAGAGAAATTTATAACTGTTGTGCAATGCAGAAAATACCTATCAAATTAAAATTCCTCATTTAATGTTCAGTGTTAAAAAGTGTAGATCACCACTAGTTGCATGCAAAACCAAGTTTAATTATTGTCCTTTTTTTGTTTTGCAAAAAGTGTAACATTCAACAATACTTCAGTGTGATATTAATTAATCCCATTAAGTGACTTCTGTGATCCAACAGTCTGTCTAATGCTAAAAGGATAGCATAATGCAAAAGTGGTGACTTCCTTCTTCCAAATTTGAAAAATGGGGGGAGGGGGTTAAATTGTTTTAATGTAAGAAGTTTGTTTCGTTTTGCTCTGCAAATCTCAGAAATGTATAATTTAGTGTGGGCTAAGCATTGATTAATGTGATGTTTGGGTTGTGGTTTTTCAAACACAGAATAAGCCCTATTTCACTGAATTTAACCACGTTTAGAGAACAATTACGTGGATATACTTCATTAATAATTTATAGTACAAATTTAGCCTAACTTCCTTGATTTTAAAGTTGCATACCGTTAAAATGAGAGAGCTGTTTCGGTAAAATGAAGTTTGTATGGAAAAAAAAAGATGAGAACAATGATTTGCTGTTACAGTATGACCTGATCCCATGACTTACACTTCCTTGCATTTATTTTCCTCCCATTCTGTAAGGGGGGGGGGGAGGGAAGAGGAGTCTTGTGGCACTTAAAGACTAACAGATTTATTTATCACTTGAGCTTTCGTGGGAGAATATCCCACTTCGTCAGAGGACTTGCAGAACAGGATGAAAATAAATGCAGGGGAGTGTAAGACATGGGATCAGACCTGAGTGCCACAAGACTCCTTTCTTTTTTTGCTTTACTAGACTAACACAGCTGCCCCTTTGGAACCATTCTGTAAGGTCCCCCACCTTCAAAGAGTCTGACAAATTGGGATTTTGTCCTATGAAAAATCTTGTGATAGATACATTTATTAGTCTTTAAGTGCTACAGGACTCCTTGCTTGTTTTGCTAAACTAGACAGATACGGCTACCACCTTGGAAAATGAGTGTGTTGTCTGCCTTGTTCATTATGATAGTACGACATCAAGTAGAATGTGGTTCATACAAGTATTAAATAGAATATATTGTGTTAAAATATAGTACATTTTCATGTTTTAAAAAGAACAATTTTTAAATTTTAATATTCTAGTTGGGAAGTTCTGCGATTCCTTCTCTCGAATCTGAGATGGTGGATTGAAGAATATGGCTTTGATGGCTTCCGGTTTGATGGTGTTACATCTATGCTATATCATAACCATGGAATTGGTAAGTAGATTAATCAACTAGGTTTTACATAAAGAGCGCATTGACTTTTAGTCTTGTGGCTGTACTTTTGAGAAAATGATAACATAGCAAAAAGATGCACTTGAGAGATCTACATTTAAGCTACTTTAGAAGAATTTGCAAGATAATCATTTGCTGTGCTAAGATTAAATGGATTACTGGATTTTTTTTTTTTTTTTTTTTTAACTAAAAAGCTTGACACTTGTAAATCTGATTCATTACATTTGGGGTCTTTACCTTTCTTGGTTGCTAGGTACAGGCTTCAGTGGAGATTACCATGAATATTTTGGTCTACATGTGGATGAAGATGCCCTTGTTTATTTAATGATGGCCAACCACTTGATTCATTTCTTGTATCCAGAATGCATAACAATAGCTGAGGTAAAATTTAAGTTTACTAAAGAAGTATACTAGTGAAATGTCATTGTGTCTTCATTACGGCCTCTTTAGAGTTATTGATATATTTCATGTCATTTAACATTTATCAATTTACATTGTAGAGTAAGTTGCACCTATTAGTTGCAATTTTGTTGTTAAAAAAACAAACAAAAAAGATAACTTATTGAGTTAATAGTGGTGAATGGGTTCTTCCATGCAGTCATCTGGGTTTCAGGGGAAGAAATGAGTATTAACAGGATGTTTTCCTTCACATTGATGGGATGTTAAGGATATTGTGGATTAGCTTTTATGAAGGTTCATCATTCAGATACAATTTCCTTGCTTGTTTGGTTTTGCTCTGTAATTGCCAAATGTTGACTAATTATTCATGGTACCAAATGTTCACAATTAACAGTCCCAAAGCAGCTATGTGCTGATATAATTCAATATATGTACAGTTGGAATTCCCCTCTGTGATAAATGTGATACATTTACAATTTTCTTAAATGTTTATGCTAATTTAGATTTAACATTAAAATTACCTGGGTTTCTGAGTAAGCAGGATTTATTACTGAAATTGATGGAAGGCAATGAAAGCTGCTTTTGGCTTCAATGGAATATGGTTGGCATGCAGAACTGCTAATGGTAATATCAAATTCCAAAGCAGTAAACTTACATTAATTGGCTGTTAAGTGTTTTTCCCTGAAATATGTGTGTGTGATGCAGAGAACAAGTAACTCCTGTAAACTCCTAAGAATTTTCTTGTTCATTTAATAGATCTGTGTAACATATCTTCATTTTGTTTTTGTTTCCTCCCTACCCCGGTTTGTCCCCAGCTGCCAGAAAAATTCATGTGCAAGACACAGGATGTGTCTGATATGTCACAAAGAATATATTCCATAGGAGCAGCCATGTTAGCCTGGTTCAGTAAAACAAGCAAGGAGTCCTGTGACATTTAAGACTAACAAATTTATTTATTGCATGAGCTTCAGCAGAAGAAAATCCCACTTCGTCAGACACTTTGAAGATGGGAGAACTTACAGAATGGAGGAAATAAATGCAGAGAAGTGTAGGTCATGGGATCAGGTCACACTGTAACAGTGTATTGAAGCAATTGTAAAGATTCAAACACTGGGGAACAGCTTATAGAGGAAGATGAGGTCAAATCACCTGTTGCAATGAGAGAAAAATGTGGTCACTATTAAACCCCGAAGCAATGCGATCAGATTTGCAAATAAATTTTATCTCAGCAGCTTTTCTTTGAAGCCTTGATCTGGTATTCATCTGTCCGAGTACCACAATTAGTAAATTGTCAATGGAGTGATCAGGAAGAGTGAAATGCTGACCCACTGGTTTTAGAATGTTGGGATTTTCTCCTGCAAAACCTGATGCAATAAATAAATTTATTAGTCTTTAAGTGTCATAGTACTCTTGTTTGTTTTACAAAGAATATGAAGGTCTGTTTTTTAATCCAAACTACTTTATTAAGAATTCCAATTTCAGCCTTCAGAAGGTAAATTAAAGCTAATGTCAGTTGTTATACTGACAGCTGTATATCAAAGAACTGTTAAGCATTTAATGACATCAGCTCTGAAACAGCAATTGATGAAGAAAGAAGCAATTATTTGATACATAAAACTTAAGGTGGCTTTATTGATCTTTACGTTTACTTCAAGTAAAATTGGTTCATCATCTGGAGAGTGATAGTCTGATTATCAACGTTCCTACTAATGAAATTCTGAGTTCAGCCTGTTTGTATTACCTGATTTAAGATTTTTTTTTAAATAGAAGATGGGTCTTCAATTTATTCTCCTTAAATTGAAAACTATTTCAATTCAATACATCATTTTTATGTCTAGCGGGAGTCTATATACAAAATGTGGAACTGAGCCACATGCTAATGTTAGAAAGAGATTGGGGAGGAGGAACTATTGATATGATTTTAAATTAAAAAGACTAGCATGAATTTGTGCTTGCATGTAATGAGAATTGAATAAGTGCCGCATGAGAGAAGAGTGGTTTTGTCTAGAGCATGACAGATTGTCACATACTCCTTGAAGAAATGTCTGATCATTTTATGCAAAAGAATTTTGTGATGTTCTGTATGTTTTCTATCTAGCTTAGTAATTTCTAGGCCCAAGGTACCTTTTCAAAATCTTGAGATTCCTTTTTTGGCTGAGCTCCCTTTGACGAAAAGAAAATTGTAGTTATAAAGATGCCTTGCATCTGGGTGACTGGATACCCAACAGCTGTGCTCCTTTTGGTGCTGATATAAGTTGTGATGGTGCAAATAGTGCTTCTTGGAGTAGCCTGTTAGACTCCCAGTGTCCTCTGGTCCTTGATTCACACTGTTCAGGGGTTCACTGCAGAAGCAGATAGTGGTTGGATGATGGTTTCATTCAGCCTTTCATTTAAAGTGAGAATTAAGTGTTTTGGGTAATAATGCAAACAAATATTAATAATCAGGTTTTGTGTCACATGCTCAAAGTAAAAAATATTGATTTCCTGGATGGATACAGATAAACCCATTGGTTGTTTCACGTGTAAGAAAGCATCATCCAACTTCTTTGTAAAATTTTAGGGCTGATGTCTAATGTATTGCTTTGCTCTGACTAAAAAATGAGTTTCATGTTTCAAACTTGAGATCCCTTTAAATCTAACCAGTGTTGTATATACATTATACTTTTTTTAAAAAATGTGAATAATTAGTTGTTCACTATTTCTTTGTTTATGCCACTGAAGTAGACAGAAGTCATATTTTAAAGTTTTTAAATAATTGTCACTTAAAACTTGACAATAGCTTAGAAGAGAACAGTAGTTGCTTGGCTAGCAAAACAAGCTTTGCTTTACTCAAAGCCTTGTAGAAACATTGTCCTTGATCTCGTTGACTTGAGAACATCATGCTGCCAGAAACTTACCAGAGACCTCCTGTCCTCTATCCTTTAGTGAGTGACTCTCAGCGGTGACTCTCTTGTGTTTGACAAACTTAGGAGAGCTGCTGGGCTTCTCTCCTTCACACTGCTATAACTGCCTGGGAGGAGATCTTGTTGGCCCTTCTCACCTTATAGAAGGTATCCACATGGAGAGAGTCAAGAAGTATAGAAAAAATGTCACTAGTGTAGAACCCCCCCCCCCCCCAAACATCCCTTGTGATTTAATTGATATAAAGTGGAGGATTTGGTGAAGTAGTAGTACTTACTCCTAGTACTCGTTCTGTCCTGTAGGGTTTGTTTACACTTTTATGTAGGAAGGTGATTGACAGCTCAAGGAGAAATGCTTGTGTCAGCTGTCAAAAATAGCATAGCCATGACAGTGCCTAGGGAAGGCCTAACTGCCCAGATATATGGCTGTGGTCTCTGTTGAGCACGGCTTAGGGTGACTAGCCCCTTTGCACTCCCATGTCAAAGTTCTGTTTTTATCACCCTACCTCATTCAGAACTAGCAGGAGGGTATATCTGCTGAAACTGGAAGTCGCTGTCCCAGCTTGGAAACTACGAGCCTTATTTTAAAGTAACTGTAGATTATACCTATGATCTTCGTACTACAGTAATATTGATAACTGATATAGACCCCTTTTTTTTTTTGTCATTCATGCTTTATTCAAGGAAGTTTCTGGAATGCCAGCTCTTTGTTGTCCTGTTGCACAGGGAGGAGGTGGATTTGATTATCGACTGGCCATGGCAATTCCAGATAAATGGATACAGGTGAGAAAAAAAGATTCACTTTTGTGTAACTTCAATTGTTTACATAAATAAACCTGTCTGAATATTACAGTTAACTTTGTTCTGTTTCTTCTATTAGCTTCATTTTTAGTGTTGCTTTTTTTCCCACCAAAAGTGGGGGGGGGGGGCCACAAAACACACACAGTTCATTGGTAGGACTCCAGAGATTGGATTAGGAGTCATGCCACAATTATGGCTCAGGGCCTTCTTTCTGACAAGCTGGGATTTTTGGTGTGAGATGGATGAGTGATCTTCTGGTTCATTTTATTTTTCTTAATAATATGTGGTGAGCATAGCTGCTTTGTTGGGTTTAGCTTATATCCAAAGAGTCTGTCTGCAGCATCAGATCTTGTTATTTCTGAACATTGAAATAAATGCGCATATAATGTTCTTTGTTGAATGTTTCAATTTCTATCTAACACATAAGTTAAAGTAGAAAACAAGCAAACAAAATACCTTAAATCAGCGCTCCCAACCTGTGATCTGGGGACCCTGGGAGGCCCTCAGAGTTATTGCAAGGGGTCCATTAATACCTCTGGCCCCAGCCACTGCCAGCCAGCGATCCATGTTGGAGAGGGCTTTAAATCAGGAGTGTCCAACTTATGGCCCATTGGGCTGGATCCAGCCCTCCCAGGGTACTGATCCGGCCCCCAGTGTTGCTGCCTTGGCTGTGCCTAGAAGCTGTCTGCAGCAGCAAACTGCAAAGACAGACTCCCAGTAGAGCAGGGCCGTATGTGTTTCTGACTCGCTCATATTCTGTGAGTCTCAGCACAGGGGAACAAAGGAAGTGCTTCAGCTAATCCCAGCTCAATTCTGCTGCAGTCTCCCAACCAATCAGTCTCAGTCACAGTAGAGTAGCCTGGCTCCGGTGAGGCACAGTGCTGCCCCATATCACAACTGTTTGCTGTCAGTCAGGTTGCTAATCTGATTGTCAGCACATTGTGTGACTCACAAATTTAAAAAAAAAAAAGGTGGCTGGGACCCACATGGGAACAAGCCAATCAAAGGCCGGTATTCTGAATGACTGACAGTGAGTGGGTGAGGGAGAGGCAGTAATCCAGCCTAGTTGTCTGTCAATGAGACGACTTTTTTTTTTTTTTTTGCCTGCCATCGGGGGGTAGGGAAAGGAAAAGGGGAAGGGGGGGGGGCGGGGGGGGTTGGGGCAGCCAGCGTGGGAATGGAGAGCACATAGGGTAGGGAAAAATGAAGGTGTGTGAGAGTCTGCAGGGTTGGGGAGGAGAAGAGGGAGCCCATGCAGCCACATGTCCAACAGCAGGTGTCCTGCCTTCCGATATGGCCCTCCACATTGAATAAATTTGATACCTCTCCTCTAAATAACCTGTATTTGCCTGCTGTGAGCTACCACACCCTGGATCTGTCACCACCCCTTGGGAGCAAGTGGGTGCCAGATCCTCCATTGCTGTTCTGCAGCACTGTTGCCTGCAGTCAGTCCCTGATAACAACTGTTATCATTTGGGGGTCCATGATATTTTTGGATGATTTTTTTTTTGTTAAAAATGGGTCCTCCTTACTCAAAAAGGTGGGCAGCCACTGCCTTCAATACATGTGGTATGCCACATTTCAAAACCACTTGGATGTTTGTTTAAAAAAATAGTAAAAACTACAGTGTGCAAAGATCAGTGATGCATTAAACAAACACCAATAGCACTTAGGACAAAACGATTTAAATCACCTTCTCACTAATGCAAGGAATCATAAGAAAAGGAATAAAACAAAACAAAACAAAAAAAATCAGAAGTCTGTCAGACATTTCTGAGAATTAGTCTTTCAATAAGACAAGATTAGAATCAAATCCCCAGTGATACCATGATCATCTAAAAGCAATAAGGGCAGTAAACATTCCACAAGAGCTTTCATGGCCTTAACAAGAACAATGAGTAACTAAAGAAAAATAAAGTAAGTGAATTTTCTTGTACTTAATGTCTTTCCATGCAAAAGTGTATGTATATTGGGGACGGGGGAAACCTGAAAATCACAGCTAAACCCACTACCTGTGTGGTATTTTATTCTCCACATTGAAAGTCATGCCACCAGCTGGTGTCATGAAGTTATTGAAATATATCAGCATGGATTTATCAAGGGTAAATCATGCCTGACCAATCTCATTTCCTTCTATGATCAGATGACTGGTTTTCTGGATGCAGGAAGAACCGTTGATGTGATATACCTTGATTTTAACAAGGCTTTTGATACAATTTCCCACAGCATTCTCATTGGCAAATTAAGGAAGTATGGGTTGGATAGGTGGACTATAAGGTAGATAGAAAACTGGCTAGATCAACGGTTTCAGCGTGTAGGAATCAATGGTTCCATGTCTAGCTGGCAGCCAGTCACGAGTGGTGTGCCCCAGGGGTTGGTCCTGGGGCCGGTTCTGTTCAACATTTTCATCAATGATCTGGATGATGGAATAGACTGCATTCTCAGTAAGTTTGCGGATGACACCAAGCTGGGGGGAACAGTAGACACAGTGGAGGGCAAGGACAGGATTCAGGGAGACCAAGCTAAATTGGAACAGTGGGCCAATAGAAAACTTATGAGGTTCAGTAAGGACAAGTGTAAAATCCTGCACTTGGGACGGAAAAACCCCATGCACTACTACAGGCTAGGAAACATTCAGCTAAGTAGCAGCAGTGTAGAAAAGGACCTGGGGGTCATGGTGGATGGGAAGCTGGATATGAGTCAGCAGTGTGCTCTTGCTGCCAAAAAGGCCAATGGCATACTGGGCTGCATCAAAAGAAGTGTTGCCAGCAGATCAAGGGATGTGATCATTCCCCTCTGTTCTGCACTGGTGAGGCCACATCTAGAATACTGTGTTCAGTTTTGGGCTTCCCACTACAAAAAGGACAGGGACATGCTAGAGAGAGTTCAGCGGAGGGCAACCAAAATGATTAAAGGGCTGGAGCACAAGCCCTATGAGGAAAGGCTGAAAGCATTAGGCTTATTTAGTCTGCAGAAGAGAAGATTGAGGGGAGGATTTGATAGCAACCTTCAACTACTTGAAGGGATGTTCCAAAGAAGATGGAGCCCAACAGTTCTCAGTAGTAACAGAGGACAGAATGAGGATCAATGGTCTCAAGTTACAGTTAAGGAGTGTTGCCGGGTCCTCGCCTCGTCAGGGCGAGGCAAGCAATCCGTTCTTAAGCTCAGGCCTCCAACCAATGTTCCCTCTAAGGTTTGACGGCTTGTGTGCAAAATTTTGAACCCGTGTGCAAAACTTTTTCTGAATAAAATTTTTGTGCAACTTCACGTGATGGAAATTATTGAAAAATATAGAACAATGAAAAATTAATAAGTTATTTAAATTGCTTTTATTAATAATTTGAATGTATTCTATGCTTATGTGACATTTTGTCTCATCAATTCTTCAGTCCTGTTTGTCTGCCTTTGTCGGTTTTCCAAAATGAATAAGCACATAAAAAAGTTAAAATGAAAGCAATTAACTTGCCTCTCATTTTTCATTTTGCACAGCAGCCCATTTTACAATTAAAAAAAAAGGTCCTAAATTGTTCCTAGCCAGTTCAAATGTGACCCTTTATTTGTTTTACTTAATTGGTCACTATTAGTAATCTTGATCACAGTATACTTTATTTTCCTTCATTTTATTAGTGTTTGCTATATATTTTTTTCCCAATTTAACCCTTCCCTAAGGAGCAACAGGCCAAAAGGTAAAAAACCCAACCCAGGGCTTGACCCTGTGATCACAAATCTGTTATTCTACCAACTGAGCTACAGGCATTCTATATAGAAAAACTTCTAGGCATAAAGGATAACTGTGTACTCCACTGCCCCTTGATCCCATCCCCCCCAAACTGCTGTTTATTCCATGTGTGCATCTGTGCAGCAAACTCTTAACATCAGGATGGTGGGTTCCAGCACTGTGCCCCCCCAGTCTACTTATCAGAAGTAAAAGGCTGGACAATCACCTGTTTTTGGAATGCCTGAGGGAGGAAGGACATGAAGGTAAAAAGGAGCCCTTGGATAGCTAGCAACTCCCCCCCCCCCCCAGCCAATCCTCAGTGGGGCTTCAGGCCTGCCCCCTGCCCATCTTCAGCTGCTTTCCCAGCCTGCCCCCTCCCCCAGTTGATCCTTGGCCATGGTTAAGCCCTGTCCCCCCCACCCCTCATCCAATCCTCAACCACTCTGCCAGACTAGGGTTACCGGATACCAAAGCATGGAAAGGAGGCCAGGGAAGTACAAAAAGGAGGATGTTGGAGGACACATACACATCTGGGGCTGCGCCTGGGCCCCCTTCATCCACCCAGCCAATGCCCCCCCCCCAAATGCTTGCCCCATTGATCACTCAACTCCAGGGAAATCTGTCTAGCCCCTAGTTACAGTGTGAGATTAATTGCAAGAACAGAGGCTCAAGAATATCAAATGAATGGCTTAAGTATTTTTCCTCTTCACATTAAAGTAACCGTAAAGCCAACCACTTTAAGGAGTCACAAAACTAAGTATTTAATGCTTATATCAAGGTGCAAGAAGAATCACACTGCAGAACTCCTATCCAGACTGATGTTTTTACATTGTGAGTTGCAAACAGAAGCACACCTCCAATAAATTTAATGTAGTAATTATGGACAAGATTAAAATCAGGTTTAACACAGTAAGTTCCTTCACAGAATTCACTCATTGTTTGACACACAGAGGGATGGGCCCTTGACTACATGAAGCCTAACAGAATTTGAGGTGTTGGCTTCTAAAGGAAAAGTAATCTCTGTCAGCGGTATTCTCCCCATGATGTGAAATTAGGGGTGTGGTGCAGGGGGATGTTTGGGGGGCTTAGGGGGTGCTCACTCATTTGCTCTAACACTGTTACTAGCCAACAACTGGGGGGTGCAGGTGGAGTGTACAGAAATCCCCGTCTAGCCTCACTGTGCAGTATTTAAAAAAAAAATCACAGACAAGCTCTTTAGATTTTATACACACAGGAAAGGAGAAATCAGAAAAAATGAGAGCTGCCAGTTTTTATGTGCAGACCTACCTGAAACATAACCTTTTACCTAAAATGCAAATTTCTGGAAACATCATATCCTACTATGTCTGCCATAAACCACAGATGGATATATATCTATTTTATGACAGTTGATGTTTTGTTTGCTTTTATGTGAAATACACATCAAATGGGGGGGGGCAGAGTAGAAGTAGATGTTTGTGACTATCAAATGCTCCACCCAAGAGGACAGCACCTATTCTTGAATGCAATGATCAGTTTTTTCCTAAATATTCCAAAATAAAAATAAGCATAGAGTACGTAGGCAAGAGCAAGCTGCTTGTTTTCTATGATTTGATAAACTAACAAAGGGACAAATATTGCAAGCCTTACTCCATCAAATTTCGCACTGACTTCATTTAAACTATAGGATCAGGCCCAGCCCAGCAGCTACTTTAGAATAGATAATACTTGCACATCTGTGTATCTTACTAAAAATATAAGGACACATCTATAGTGGACTAACTTTTTCTTGGAAGGGAGAAACAAACTGAAAAAAATCACACTGGGAAAAGGAAAATCTTACAAACTGAAACCTCCTCACAATCAAAAGTGAACTTTGTTGGACCTCTAAACAAAGGATTTGTTGTCAAAAGCCAAGATTCATTAGCAGGAATAAAGATCTGGCTTAGCCCAGCCGTTAGAGAAAGAAACCTCCCAAGAAACTTTAAGCCAAGCAGGGCAGCAAAGCAAGAGAGTCCCAGGTTTCTCTCTGGGCAGTTCAGAGACCCCATCAAGGTAAAGAAAAGCCCCAACCCCTGCAAAAACTAAGATCAAACCTCCCCCAAAATCAGGTGCAGGGAAAGGGGAGAGAACCTGAGCTGGAGCCTGGAAAGAAGCCGGGGGTGAGAAGCCGAAGCAAGAAAGCAAAGTGAAACCACTTCCAGCACTGCAGCTGGACTGCCTGGAGCAGGGAGGAGGGCAGGGCAAAGAGGAGGAATCTTAAAGAGATACAGACTCCTGGTTTTCTCTGCTGACCCTGAGCCTGACCAGCCCCCAGCCGATCTTCAGGGGCTCTGCCGGCCCCTGCCCAGGCCTGGCTCACCCCCCCCCCCCAGCTGCTCTGCTGGCCTGGCCCCGCTCCCCACTTTGACAGCGTGGGCCTGCCCGCCCCGCCCCCTCCTCCCCCAGCGGCTCAGCTGCTCCGCTCCCAGGCCGCCCCGCCCCCACTCCCCTGGCTGAGCCTCAGCCGCTCTGCCGGCCTCGCCCTCCCCTGCGCGGGGACTGGAAACCCCTGCGCGGGGAGGGGGGTCTAACCTGCGCGGCCGCGCTGCCGCGCACATTAGAGGGAACAGTGCCTCCAACCCCGGCTGGGGTGGGGTAAGGCAAGCAAGCAACCAACAGTTAGCAAGTTCGGGCCTTCAACCCCGGCTGGGGTAAGGCAAGCAACCAACAGTTAGCACGTTCGGGCCTTCAACCCCGACTGGGGTAAGGCAAGCAAACAGATAGTTCTTCGACGAGCAGTGTTACTGACTGCTCCACTGAAGGTCTTTTCTGCGGCACCGCACCCCGGATCGGAGATTTTTTTTTCTCCAGCAGTGGCTCCATCAGCGGGGAGAGAGAGAGAGGCAATGACGTCCGGCATCTGAGTTTCCCGCCTTGCCGACGTCAGCATTCTAGTCTCCCCGCTCCCTCAGTTCCCTTTTACCGCCTCCGACTCCGGACGGAGTCTGCGGTGGCTCCCTGATCCCTGTCAGGATCGCTCGACTTTAACCTAAAAAAAAAAAAAAAAAGGAAGATAAATCAAGAACAAGAAGGAGTGTTAACTCACTTTCAAACATGACTGAGCAAACCCTTATCTAAGTGAGACTCACGACCGCGGCTGTCTTCAAACGATGCGCCCCATGCAAAGAAGCCATGCCGGCATCGGACAGCCATCAAGCATGTATTAAGTGCTTGGGTGAGAGCCGCCTCTCACAAAAATGCTAGCACTGTAAAAATCTAACTTCCAGGGCACGAAAGGAACGAGAGCGCAAGCTCAAACTACTCCTGCTTGAGGGAGCGCTTCGCCCGGCTTCGGAGCCGTCTGCCTCTCCTCAGCCTTCTGAGGGAGCGCATAGGCGCCGCGCCGCTTTTTCCTCCCCGCCTGCCAAGCGCTCAAAGACAGTGCTCAAAAATGTTAATGACAGGCAGAGGGGTCCCCCTTCGGGATCGGCACCCCCTGCTAAAGCAAAACAATCTGCAACAACAAAAGGCAGACCGCGAGGCTAACTGTCAAGCCGCGGTCTTGCCTACGGCGCCGGGAGCAGCTGCGGCAGCGGAGCCGCCTAACGTGCCGCAGGCACCGAGTGCCCCTATGACTCCCGCGCCAGTCCACAGCACCTTGCCATTCATGGTGCCGACTATGGTTCCCCATACCGTGCCGCCGCTTGTCTCTCCGGCACCGATGGGCTTTTCTACTGCTGTACCGCCCCGCCCCCCAGCAGGCACAGCAAGCAATACTATCTGGGAGCTCAGCACAGCAAGAGCCTGAGCTGCAGCCCCAGCCTAAACACACAGCCAAATCTAAACACTTGGACCTGACAGAGGACATTATTATTCAGTCCACCCCTGGGTCCCCACTGTTTCAGACGGACTCTTCTCTATCTAGTCAGCCGTCAACGCCAGAATCCTCTTGTCATTCACCCTCAGTAGCATCAGACAGCCCTGTTTCAGCAGAACCTACCACTTCCTTACCCATGGCCATATCCACCATGGTGTTTTTATCCACCTGTGCCAGGGGCCAATTATCCTAACTGGGCAGGCATTACTCCTTCAGTACCGACCTATCTAACCGGTCATTTTACTGCACCTTATCAGCAACAGCATGCAAAACAACCGGACACTAACACGACGTCAGTATCATCAATTCCTGAACACCCTGAGGAGACAGAGCTTCAGGCACAGGATTCCAAATCGGACAACATAAAACAATTCCGTGAACTCTTTAAAAGAGCTGCGGATACCCTGGACATTTCGTTGGACTCCCATCCCACTAGTCACCACAAACTATATAAAATACTGCAGGCAACTGAGTCCAGTAAATTGGCCCTCCCGATGGACATCGGGATTATGGAACCTGCAACACTTTTATGGCAGACTCCAGCATCTAACTTGCCATCTAATAAAAGACCAGATAAAAAAAAAAATACTTTATAGCTCCCTCGGGCAATGAGTTCCTTTTTTCACACCCTCAGCCAAACTCCTTAGTGGTAGATGCAGCTAATCAGAGAACAAGACAAGTGTACTCAAGATCAAACCTATCATCCAAGGAGGATAAAACAAACAAACAAAAAAAAAAACTTGACTTACTGGGCAAGAAAGCTTACACGTCTGCAGCACTACAGCTTCGTATAGCTAATTATGCTGCATTACGATCAAATTATGACCACCATATATATACAAAAATAATGGACTTCTCGGACGAGCTACCACAGGACAAACGCGATCAATTTAACTCTTTAGTCTTGGAAGGATACCTGATCACACGAACGGCCCTCCAAGCTTCTCTGGATGCAGCAGATGTTGCTGCCAGAGCTCTTGGGACAGCGATCGTAATGAGACGGGCTTCCTGGCTCCACTTGGCTGAATTACCTAAACAAATGCAGCAAAAAATTGAGGATTTACCCTTTGATAAGGGTAACCTGTTTGCACAGCAAACTGATGAGGTCATGCACAGCCTAAAGGATTCGCGAGCTACCATACGTACCTTAGGTATATATACCCCCTCGGCGACAAAGCGGCGATTCTCGAGGAGTCAACCCTATAATTCCAGATTATTCCATGCTCAACCTAACAGAAGATCCGAAGGTTATAGATCTAAAGCTCGTCAGTCTCGCAGGCGACAACCCAATCAACCCTTGCAGACCGCACAACAATTTTGACGTTCTGGTAGAGAGAGCCGCCAACCAAACAAGATCGTACATCAGACAAATGGGTGCTAGAAGTAGTTCAAAGGGGCTATGCAATTCCATTCTTAGCACGCCCCAAATCCCAACTCCCCTACCCGTCCCTCTTCAGGGACCCCGATCATGTACAAATTGTACAGCAGGAAATCCAACACCTCCTTTATATAGGGGCAATCGAAGAGGTACCAGAGCATCAAAGGGGAAAGGGCTGCTATTCACCCTACTTCCTCACTCAAAAGAAAACAGGGGGTTGGAGACCAATTCTAGACCTCAGATGACTAAATCAGTACATTCAAGTAAAAAAATGCAAAATGGTGACGTTGCACACAACCCTTCCAGCACTTCAACAAGGGGACTGGTTGGCCTCTCTCGATTTGAAGGACGCTTACTTTCATGTCCCCATAATCCCTGCTCACAGGAGGTTTCTTCACTTCCTATTCTTATCCAAACACTACCAATATGCGGTACTTCCCTTTGGACTGTGCACAGCTCCCAGAGCCTTCTCCAAGATAATGGCTCCGGTAGCGGCATTTCTACGGAAGCGGCATATCACTATTTTCCCCTATCTCGATGACTTCCTCATCATGGCTCCCACATATTCACAAGCGCAACAGGCAGTGCAGGTCACACAAACCCTGTTCCTTTCTTTGGGTCTGAACATAAACTACGAAAAGTCATCGTTACGACCCGTGCAAGAGATCCAATTTATAGGGGCACAGATTTACTCACCAGTAGCGAGGGCCTTTCTTCCAACAGACAGATTTCACAACATAACTCAGCTCGTCCTACAAATACAAAAATCCTCAATCATCTCTACATGTCTTTGCATGCAAATGCTTGGACGTATGGCAGCGACCACCTAGCTAGTCAGATATGCCCACCTTCGTATGCGCCCATTCCAAATGTGGTTCCTCTCCTGATGTCGTGTGCTTGGTCGATCCCTGAACCAGATGTTGAACATTCCAGCACCTATCCAACATTCTCTGTCTTGGTGGACAGACCCCAACAACTTACTACAGGGTGTTCCTTTTCTTCTACCACAACCGCTTCTCGCCATCACTACCGATGCCTCCCTTATGGGTTGGGGACCATTCCTTCACCAACAAACCACACAGGGCAGATGGTCCCACACAGAAACTTCTCTTCACATAAACTTGCTCGAACTCAGGGCAGTTCTAAGGGCTTGTCAGCACTTTCTCCCTCTTATTACAGGCAAACACGTCAAAATCCGCACGGACAACATCACATGTATGTTTTATATCAATCGCCAAGGTGGGACCAGATCGACAGCACTCTGTTTGGAGGCAATGACCCTATGGGATTGGTGCATAAATCAGGCTATTCACCTTACCGCAGAATACTTACCAGGCAGAGACAACATTCTAGCCGACTCACTGAGCCGCTTCTTCCCGGTTCAACATGAATGGGAGATCCGCAACGATATCCTGATCGACATCTTCTCTTGTTGGGGCTTTCCCACCATGGACTTGTTCGCTACCTGTCAAAACAAGAAGTGCGAGCATTATTGCTCCTGAGGGGGCAACGGTCACGGATCCAGCGGCAATGCCCTCCTGCTACACTGGGGCCAGCATCTAATGTACGCTTTTCCCCCAATCCCCTTGATTCCCAGGGTCCTCTGGAAGATCCAGGAGGACAAAGCAAGGGTGTTACTAATGGCACCAGCATGGCCTCGGCAGACGTGGTATACTCTACTCAAAACCATGTCCAAGACCCCACCGATCACGTTACCCCTTGTCCCGGACCTGTTGCCGCAGAAGAACGGTACTCAATTACATACTTACCTGCACCGGCTTCACTTAACAGCTTGGAACCTCGATGGTTCTCTCCTCTAGAACTACAGTGTTCACATTCTGTACAACACGTTCTTCTAAATAGCAGGAAACCCACTACCAGAACAACTTACCTGCATAAATGGCGTCGTTTCCTCCACTGGTGCTCCAGCCATTCCATCGAGGCTTCCACTGCTCCTGTTCCTCAAATCCTTGAATATCTTCTGGAATTAAAACACACAAATATTTCAGTAAGCTCCATTAGAGTTCATCTCGCAGCTATTTCTGCTTTTCATGACCCAGTGGACAGTTGCTCTGTCTTTACTCATCATACCATCAAAAGTTTCATGCAGGGTTTACAGAACCTATACCCACAGGTACATCCTCCGACGATGCCGTGGGATCTCACAACAGTACCCAGAGCGCTTACAAAATCGCCCTTTGAACCTCTGGTTACGGTCTCTCTTTTACACTTATCTATGAAAGTAGCCTTCTTAGTGGCAGTCACTTCTGCTCGTCGCGTGGGCGAAATCGCTGCCCTTATGGCCGATCTGCCCTACACCATATTCTATAAGGAAAAGGTCTCCCTGAGACTGCACCCAAAATTTGTACCTAAGGTGTCATCTATTTTTCATCTTAATCAGATCATCCACCTACCAGTATTTTGCCCAAAACCACACACTACGTTACAGGACAGGACACTACATACACTTGATGTACAACGAGCGCTAGCCTTCTATCTAGATCGAACTAAATCTTTTCGGAAGACACCTAGACTTTTTGTATCAATGGCAGAGCGTTCCAAGGGCCAACCAATTTCCAAACAACGTATATCTCGATGGATCTCCACCTGTGTCCAAACCGTGTATACAACATCTCAGACAACCCCTCCACAAATGATACGATCGCATTCCACAAGAGCCATAGCCTCCTCGGTCGCTTTTCTAAACAGAGTGCCCTTGCATGAGATATGCCAAGCCGCAACATGGGCCTCATCCGAGACTTTTGCCAAGCATTACGCTCTGGAGCGCTTTGCGGCCATGGACACGGCAGTAGGACAAGCAGTTCTGAGATCAGCCTGTCACACATAGGGCGAAGTGCCCACCTCCATATGTGATAACTGCTACAAAATCACCTTCAGTGGAGCAGTCAGGAACACTGCTCGTCGAAGAAATGGAGGTTACTCACCTTCGGTGCAGTAACTGGGGTTCTTTGAGATGCGTGTTCCTGACATGCTCCACTACCCGCCCTCCTCCCCTCTACTTCGGAGGTTGTTTCTTCTGTAACTATTATACATATGACCTCCGCGGTACAAGGGAACTGAGGGAGCGGGGAGACTAGAATGCTGACGTCGGCAAGGCGGGAAACTCAGATGCCGGACGTCATTGCCTCTCTCTCTCTCCCCGCTGATGGAGCCACTGCTGGAGAAAAAAATCTCCGATCCGGGGTGCGGTGCCGCAGAAAAGACCTTCAGTGGAGCATGTCAGGAACACGCATCTCGAAGAACCCCAGTTACTGCACCGAAGGTGAGTAACCTCCGTTTCGGCGGGTAGCAGGGAAGGGAAGGGGAACGCAGGCCCACCCGCTCCACTGCGTTCCAGCCCAGGGCCCTAGCAGTGACCACACGAAGGGCCACTGTGTCGGTGGGGCTCCTGCCAAAACACACCGACTTACAATTGTCCCTGGGCTACTTCCTTCCCTTGCCCGGCGAGACCTGGGACACACCGTCCTCGTGGTCCTCCGGATAGGACCCCCAGGGCATACCCGTCAAGCCCTCGCTATTTTCGGGCGGCAAGGCTGGGAACTCGGCCCCCTCGGCCAATGGCAGCTCCTCCAGGTCCTCCCCGGCGTCGGGCTGCTCCACAGGGCTCAGGCTCTCTGCAGAGGTCCTCCCCGGGGGGAGTCTTCTCCAGGGGTACAGTTGCCCCAGGTTCTGCGCGCTGCCCCTCCGCGGGTGGGAAGTCTGGTCGCCTGTCAGCCTCCCTTCCTCCCAGTGGAGGGAGGTCTGCCAGGAGTGGCAGCCGTCTCCCTCTGGGTTCCCTCCATGGCTGCTGGGTCCGCTCTCTTTTATAGTCCTCCTGCTCCCAGCGCCCTCCCCTTTGGTTCCGGCCCCGGCCGCTCTGCTGGGCTGTCTCTGGCCAGTAGGGGGAGTGTGGGCGCTCCGCTGCCTCTTGGCGGCTGACTAACTGCTCCCCTCTGCTACACTCGCCCCCCCCCCCCCCCCAGACTGGGGCGCGGGCCCCCCGTGGGGGGCCGGTGTTTCCCCTATACGGGATAAGGCATCTGCGTTGGCATGGTCCTTACCTGCGCGATGCTGAACTGTGTGTAGTTGTACGGTTGGAGGGCCAGGTACCATCGCAATAGACGGGGGTTCGTGTCCTTCATTTGTTGGAGCCACCGAAGGGCGGCATGATCGGTAACGATGGTAACGGTGTTTCCCAAGATGTAATAGCGTAGGGCTTCTACTGCCCATTTCATTGCCAACGCCTCCTTCTCGGTGGTGGCGTATTTTTGTTCCCGGGGAAAGAGTTTTCGGCTGATGTACAAGATGGGGTGTTCCTCCCCATCTATCTTCTGGGCCAGGACAGCCCCAAGGCCCACTGTTGAGGCATCTGTCTGTAAGATAAACGGGCGTTGGAAGTCCAGGTTGTACAAGACTGGCTCTGAGCACAGGGCTCTCTTGAGGGCCTGGAAAGCCCTTTCGCAAGCAGGGTCCCAGTGTACTCGCAGTGGCTGCGACTTTTGCAGGAGGTCTGTTAAGGGGGCTGCCAGGGTTGCAAAGTCGGGGACAAACCTACGGTAGTATCCGGCCAGTCTTAGGAACTGCCGAACCTGTCTTTTGGTTGCCAGCTGGGGCCATTCCCGTACAGCTTGGACCTTGTCTACTAGGGGCTGCACTCGGCCTCGACCAATTGTGTAGCCGAGGTACGTTGTCTCCTGCCAGCCCACGCGGCATTTCTTTGGGTTCACCGTTAGCCCCGCCTCCCTAAGTGTGTGCAGGACAGCCGTTACTTGGGGCAGATGGTCCTCCCAGTTTCGGCTATGGATTACCACATCGTCCAGGTAAGCGGCGACATAGGCTTGATGGGGTTGGAGGAGACTGTCCATTAGTCTCTGAAAGGTGGCGGGTGCCCTGTGGAGACCGAAGAGCATCCGGACGAATTGGTACAGTCCATGGGGTGTGGCGAAGTCAGTCTTTTCCCTGGCGGTGGGCTCTAGGGGGAATCTGCCAATAGCCTTTCAACAGGTCTACGGTGGTGAAATATTGCGCTTCCCCTAGGCGTTCCAGAAGTTCATCGATCCGTGGCATTGGATAAGCATCGAACTTCGAAATCGTATTCACCCGCCGAAAGTCAATGCAGAAGCGTGTTGAACCATCAGGTTTTGGAACGAGCACAATGGGGCTGCGCCACTCGCTATTCGATGGTTCGATCACCCCCAGGTGCAACATGTCTTCGACTTCTCGCTCCACCGTAGGCCGTAAACTCCGGGGAATCGGTCGGGTTCCTGTACGAACAATTGTCCCCGGTGGTGTCTGAATGTTATGCTGGGCCCGGTTCGTTCGTCCCGGCATCGTCGTAAATGTGGTTGCGAAGGCTTCGAGTACCCGTTGCGTCTGTTCTCATTGTTGGGTTGTGAGCTCTGGCCCGAGGCGGGGGCTTCTTTGTCCTCTGGGTGTGGGACCCAGGGCCCCAGTTCCGGATCAGGAGGGTAGGGGGTGATAAGTAGATGTTCCCGCTCTTTCCAGGGCTTGAGCAGGTTAAGGTGATAGACCTGCCTCTTCCGACGACGGTCAGGCTGTCGTATTTCGTAGTTGACCGGCCCTACCTGCCGGATCACTTCATAGGGGCCTTGCCAACGGGCCAGCAGCTTGGACTCTGAAGAGGGCAATAATACTAAGACCCGGTCTCCTGGGGCGAAGCTCTGGAATTGGGTGTTTCTATTATATGCCCGGGCTTGCTCATGCTGGGCCTTTTGAAGGTTCTGGCGGGCTAACTGCCCAACCTGCTGCAGACTTTCCCTCAGTTTGGTTACATACTGTAAGAGACCTTGCGAGGGGGAGGGGGCTTGCTCCCACATTTCACGGACTAGGTCCAGAACTCCTCGAGGCTGCCTGCCATAGAGGAGCTCAAATGGAGAAAACTGCGTGGAAGACTGGAACCTCCCGGATGGCCATGAGGAGAGGCAGAATGAGTTGGTCCTACCGCCGTAATTCTTCAGGGGAGAACCTCCTCAGCATCCCCTTTAATGTTCGGTTGAAGTGTTCCACCAAACCGTCTGTTTGAGGGTGGTAGACCGAAGTCTGAACCTTCCGGATCCCTAAGATGGCACACACCTCCCGGAGCAGTCTCGACGTAAAATTGGTTCCCTGATCAGTTAAAAGCTCTTGTGGTAGGCCTACTCAGGCGAAAATCTTCATCAGCTCCCCGGTGATCGTGCGGGCTGAGGTATTACGGAGGGGTACCGCTTCGGGAAAGCGAGTTGCGTAGTCTACTAGCACCAACAGGTAGCGATGTCCCGAAGTACTGGGAGGCAACGGTCCGGCCAAATCCACAGCGACCCGCTGAAAGGGTTTTTGTACTAGCGGGAGCGGGACCAGGGGGGCCCGCGGCACCCCTGCAGGGTTAGTCTTCTGGCAGTCCGGGCAGGAAATACAATACCTGTGCACATCTTCATGAATGCCTGGCCAATAGAACTGGGCAATAACGCGGGCGAGGGTCTTGTCTCTGCCTAAATGGCCCACCGCCGGGATGTCATGGGCCAGACGCAGCACGGCCCTTCGGTGTATTCGGGGGACCAGTAGCTGTGCACACTCTTGCTTCGTTTGTGGGTCTAGGTCAACTCTATAGAGGCGGTCCCGCCGGAGCTCAAATCGGGGCCACGTATGGTCTCCTTAGGGGTTTGTGAGGACCCCATCCACGACGGCCACCTGCTCATAGGCCCGTCATAGGGTCTCGTCCTCCCGTTGGTCATGGCAAAAAATTGGTGTTCGGGTTCTCCAAGGGGTCTGGAGGGTCTGCACGAGCAGAGGTCTCTCCCCCCGGTTCTTCTCGTGAGGTTGGGGGTGGTCGGGAGAGCGGGACGTGCCCGGCTTCTCTAGTTCTCCCAACGCGGCCCCAGGCTCCCCCGGGCATGCAGCCTTCTGCAGGAGGAACCCGAACTCCGGCCAGTCTCTCCCGAGGATCACAGGGTAGGATAAGTGTTCGGCTAGCCCCACCTTCAGGCAATACGCCTTTCCTTCAATCGTCAGTAGGACCGGCATCATGGGATAGGCTCTCAAGTCCCCATGAATGCATCGCAACTTGACTTGTCCACTGCGGCCGGCAGTATCTGGCACCAGTCCTCTTCTAATCAGGGTTTGGCCGCATCCCGAGTCCAGCAGGCCTCTACCTCCTGGCCCGCAAGGTCCACCCGCACTGTTAGTTTGGGCCCCTCCCCAGCCCGGGCCCGACCCTCGCCTGCATACACACTTCCAAAGAAGGACTCGGTACCCAGGCATTGCCGCCGGAGATGTCCATGCCGGCCACAAGTAAAACAGGGCCCCAGGCGGCTGGGCTCTGCTGGTCGAGAGGTCGAGGCCCTATCCCGGGAACCTCTGGGTTGCGTGGATGGGTTCCCCCTGGGCCATTCGTGTTCCACCCTTGCCGCTTGTGGTCCAGAGCCCTGGGTCCGCCCTCGCAGGGGTTCTGCCCTTCGCAGCCCCCCTTGGTTCGGGGGGTTACTGGCCGGCGGGGGCGGTCCATCCGCGGCCATAAAGCCCTCCATTAGTCTTACGGCCTGGTCGAGGGTGGTGGGCTGGTGTCTCCTTACCCAAGCCCACCCCTGAGAGGGAAGGGCATGCAGGAACTGCTCGAGGGCCACCTGTTCCACAATCTCTGTACTTGACCGGCTCTCCGGTCTTAGCCAGCGGGTGGCTGCTTCCTTCAGCTGTTGTGCGAAGGCCCGTGGCCGAGTGTCTGATTTGTACGCCGCATCCCGCAGCCGGCGTCGAAACGTCTCTGGACTCACATCGAGCGCATCAAAAACGGCTGCCTTCACCTTGTTGTAGTCCTTGGCCTCCTCTTCTGGTAGGCCCTGATAGGCAATCTGGGCCACGCCTGTCAGCTAGGGGGCCAGTATCATGGCCCACTGGTCCCGCGGCCAGTTTGCCATCACAGCCACCCTTTCGAAGGTGGCGAGGAAAGCCTCTGGGTCATCTCCCAGACCCATCTTGGTCAAGCGAAGCAGGGCCGTCGCCGACGCGGGCCCGGAGGTCGCCGGACCAGCTGATGGTGCCGGGGCAGGTTGCGGACTCCTCAACTCTCTCAGCAGCTCTCGCTGTTGCTCCACCTGCTGTGCACCCATCTCCTTAATCATTTTCTGCTGTTGCGCCCCTAAGTTCACCAGCAGCTCCCGCTACGTCTTAGCCCACCATGTCATGAATTTGTCGGGATCCATCTCTCTCTATGCTCCCCTTATGTCAGGGGAGGGAATCGGTGCCTGCACTCTCCACCAAGTGTTGCTGGGTCCTCGCGTCGTCAGGGCGAGGCAAGCAATCCGTTCTTAAGCTCAGGCCTCCAACCCCGGCTGGGGTGAGGCAAGCAAACAGATAGCAAGTTCGGGCCTTCAACCCCGGCTGGGGTAAGGCAAGCAAACAGATAGTCCGGCGGGTAGCAGGGAAGGGAAGGGGAACACGCAGGCCCGCCCGCTCCGCTGCGTTCCAGCCCAGGGCCCTAGCAGTGACCACACGAAGGGCCACTGTGTCGGTGGGGCTCCTGCCGAAACGCACCGACTTACAATTGTCCCTGGGTTACTTCCTTCCCTTGCCCAGCGAGACCTGGGACACGCCGTCCTCGTGGTCCTCTGGATAGGACCCCCAGAGCATACCCATCAGGCCCTCGCTATCTTCGGGCGGCAAGGCTGGGAACTCGGCCCCCTCGGCCAATGACAGCTCCTCCAGGTCCTCCCCGGCGTCAGGCTGGTCCACAGGGCTCAGGCTCTCAGCAGAAGGGAGCTCCTCCAGGTCCTCCCCGGCGTCGGGCTGGTCCACAGGGCTCAGGCTCTCAGCAGAAGGGAGCTCCTCCAGGTCCTCCCCGGCGTCGGGCTGGTCCACAGGGCTCAGGCTCTCTGCAGAGGGGACCTCGTCAAGGTCCTCCCCGGGGGGAGTCTTCTCCAGGGATACAGTTGCCCCAGGTTCCACGCGCTGCTCCTCCGTGGGTGGGAAGTCTGGTTGCCTGTCAGCCTCCCTTCCTCCCAGTGGAGGGAGGTCTGCCAGGAGTGGCAGCCGTCTCCCTCTGGGTTCCCTCCATGGCTGCTGGGTCCGCTCTCTTTTATAGTCGTCCTGCTCCCAGCGCCCTCCCCTTTGGTTCCAGCCCCAGCCACTCTGCTGGGCTGTCTCTGGCCAGTAGGGGGAGTGCGGGCGCTCAGCTACCTCTTGGCGGCTGACTAACTGCTCCCCTCTGCTACAGGGAGGTTGAGGCTGGATATTAGGAAAAACTATTTTACTAGGTGAGTGGTGAAGCATTGGAATGAACTGCCTAGGGAGGTGGTGGAGTCTCCATCTTTGGAGGTGTTTAAGGCCTGGCTGGACAAAACCATGACTGGGATGATTTAGTGGGAGTGGTCCCGCCTCTGGCAGGGGGTTGGACTAGATGACCTGGGAGGTCCCTTCCAACCCTATGCTTCTATGATCTTTTGGAGTAGCAAGTAACAGTAGTAAGGGCTGATTAGGACTTGCTTTCCTTCAACTTCCTTGAGCCAGTTGGAAGGGGAAATGGATGATTCCTAGAGCAATAAGAAGGAAACCATTCTTGTGGAGTGAAGGAAATTGTTTGACTTTTCAGTAAGGTATCTTTTGATGCCTTTCTATGATGATTGAGAACACTGATGTATGAATTGAAGACGTGCTGCTGACATTTGAACAAGTGATACATTTTTATGCTTAAAGAATTTTCAGAACTCTGTTAATATGTAGGGCATGCTTGTTGCCATTCATGACTCCATCATCAGTTTTCTCACACATCAGAAATCCTCATTCCAAAAAACAGTCCAATAGAAACTAAAGACGGCATGTGTGCTTCTATGAAGCCAAACCCAGTTTATTCTGTACTTTCTGTTAATTAGCAGCTTTAGAGTATCAACCTTTTAATTAAGTTGTGCTCAAAGTTGTTAGCATGGAACAGCATAGTATTCTTTTTACATATCTGTGTTAACTTGTACTTCCTAGATTGTGTGCTAGGTGACTGCTGCAATGTTTGTTTAATGTTAAGCTCCCTGGTTATATTATTGACACTTTCACATAATATTTTAATAGATATATGTCACTTTTTTTGTTTTTGTTTTTTAAGGTTAAAATAAACTAAAACTATATGGAGGCTTACAAAACATTGCATAACAGAGAAGAGGTAAGTTCCAAGGGGGTAGCAGTGTTAGTCTAGTTCAGCAAAACAAACAAGGAGTCCTGTGGCAGTTAAAGGCTTAACATTTTTATCACCTGTGCTTTTGCAGGAGAAAATCCCACTCCATCAGACGCTTTAAAGATCTTTGAAGAGGAGATAGGGCTTGAGCACTGAAATTGCTCTATGTAATCAACTATTTAAAAAATGCCAAGTATCCCTTAATGTTTTGTAAAGCAGATAAGCGAGCTTGTTGACATGCCATGGTTATTAACCATAAGCTGGCGGCTGAAATGATAGAAAACATGAAGTATGGGTTCAGAAATTCTAAAGAGTATTCAAGTGAGTTCAGGAAGGAATTCTGTTTGGGATATCAAATAGAGGAAAACGAACAAGGAGTCCTGTGGCACTTTTAAAGACTAACATTTATTTATTTCACCAGCTTTCATGAGAGAAAATCCCACTTCATCGAATGCTTTGAAGAGGAGGGAAATTACAGAAAGGGGGTAGAAATAAATGTAGGGAAGTATAAGTCATAGGAACAGGTCACACTGGAACGGCAAATCTGTTAGTCTTTAAAAGCGCCACAGGACTACTTGTTTGTTTTGATGAACTAGACTAACATGGCTACCCCTTTGGATCTTGACCAAATAAATGAAGTGCATCACTTTAAAGTTTTGAAAATAGGAAAGCCTAAGAAGAAGAATATAGCATGATTTTTTACAATATAGGGAAAACTCCAAACCTCAGAACGTCATGGGAAAAATATATAATGTAATTAAGTTGCAACAGAAGTAACATTTGAATTTCCTTTCTACAGATAATTAAAGAGTTAAAAGATGAAGACTGGAATATGGGCAATATAGTCTTCACACTGACAAACAGGCGGTACGACGAGAAATACATTGCATATGCTGAGAGCCATGATCAGGTACTGTAATAAATATAGACTATATGGAGGAAGATATCAGTGCACTTTATGTAGATGAGTGCTAAAAACTGAATACCATGCTCAAGGTTTTGTTTGTTTGATTTTGGATGCCAAAGAGGCCTCACTTTCAGAGGGTGAGTTGTCACCTCTCTGAAAATCCTGGCCCTCTTAAGACAAGTCAAGTGGAACAGCAAAAAAAAGCTTATATTTTTTAACATGGTTTACGAACCAGAGTCTTTCTACAAATTTAATTCAGACAAACATAGCTTATGTGAGTATCCCATGTCTTCAAGGGGAATAATCACCATTGTAAAGGCTGCAGGACCAAGTCCTACTTTTATATCTAGTTAATCACTCTGTAACAGTTTTATTTGGCATTTTGGAGTGGAGGAAAAGAGGCAGCATTAATGCTCACCACTTCAAAGCACTGAAATCCCACAGCAACTCTGCATGAGCTTACTTGCATATATGTAATAGTCTCTAATATTATTTGTGCTGTTTAAATATATGATTTAAATGTACTGAATATAATATGAGTTAAGATAATATGCTCTGAGTGTCATGTTTTTAATCTTTTGTTTGGTTATGTGTATTTAAATTCTCAGTTAGTCTTCAGCCTTTTCTTGTCTTTTTTTAATACTTTGTTTAATCACAAGTTGAAACCCAGTTAATGATATTTAAATTTGATTGGGTCAGTTACCCCAGAGTGACCAGAGTAGGACAAACATGCTATTTTTATTAGTATCCAGTGAGAACATACCAGAATGGCCTCCCAAATTGGCACCTTCTTTAACCACTTCAAATGGAGGAATGGATGTTAAGGGAAGATCTTGGATACCTCCCATCCTCTGGTGTCAAAAGAAGTTAGGGTTCTTATCCATCAAACATCTCTCTTTAAGTTGTTTTGTTAATGGAAATATTCTTATACTTTAGAAGAGACTTTCTCTAGGCCAGTGGTTCCCAACCTTTTCAAGTATGGGGACACCTTTTTAATGTCACAAAATTTTGTGGACCCTCAAATGATGATAATTGCTATTGGGGGCTGACTACAGGCAGTGGTGCTGCTGCAGAGCAGTGGAGGATCTGGCCTCCACCTGCTCCCAAGGGGTGGGGATATATCCAGGGTGAGACTGCTCACAGCAAGCAAATACAGTTCATTTAGAACGGAGGTGAATGGTTGGGATGACAGGCAGCGCGGTGGCTCTCAGCTTCCGGCTTATCGTGCTGTGGCTGAGAATCTGGTTGGTTGACAGACCATGGCAAAGCTGAGCCGGGGTTGACTGGAACACTTCCTTTGGTCCCCCCTGTGCTGTGACTTGGATCATGTGTGCCTGTAAGCTGCCTAGAGCAGCAAATTTCAAAGTCAGGTTCCTGGCAGAGCAGGGGTGAGCAAGTCTGAAGCACGCCCACCCTGCTCTGCCAGGAACTGGACTTTGGAGTATGCTGCTCTAGGCAGCTTACAGGCACAGCCCATGCGGAAGCTCCATGGGCCAGATCAGTGCCCTGGACAGGCCGGATCCAGCCCCATGGGATCGCAGGATGACTAGATTGGGCCCGGACCATCTCTCCCATCTGGCAGCGGCTGGGGGGGGTGGATGTATTCACAAACCCTGTGCAATAGCTCTGTGGATATCCAGGGATTCCCGGACAGCAGGTTGGGAACCACTGATATAAAGGAAAGTGAGTTCAAATCACCTGTTGTAATGGGAAATGAATCCATAGACGTGTGCCCATAAATCTCATAGCTGAATGAGCCATTGATGGCATAGCTGTCTTATTTAGGTCCTGTGATGGTATCTTTTGTGCAGATATGTGGGCAAAGTTGGCAGTGTGGTTTGTTACAGGGGTATGTACTTGCTTTCATGTTTCTTTTGTTAGGTCTGTAGTTGCTGGTGAGTATCTTTTAAGGTTAGGGGGCTGTCTGTAGATGAGGAGAGGTCTGTGGCCCAAGGCTTGAGAGAGTGAATAGGCTGAAGGCTATATTAGAATAGGCTGTAGTTCCTTAATGATCTGTTCTATAGGTCTGACTTAGTGATTGTACGTGTTAATCAGTGGTGTTCTGTTTTCCTTCATGGGCTTCTGTAGTAGTTGAGTTCCAAAGGGGCAGCTGTGTTAGTCTAGTAAAGCATAACAGCAAGGAGTCTTGTGGCACTTAAGCTCATGTGCTAAATAAATCTTACTTTAAGTGCCACAAGACTTCTTGCTTTTTTCTTTTTTTTTTTTTTTTTTAAGTAGTTGACCTGCTTATCCACCAATGTGCCAGAAATGCCCCCATACCTTATACAGTGGTCAAACAGGACAATCTCTGCACAAAAAGAGTAAATGGGCACAAAATTGACATCAGAAATCACAACATTCAAAAGCCAGAAGCTGAGCACTTCAGTCTTCCTAATCACTGTGTTGATTGTTCGTTAATAGGTGTGCTCAAACAGATAGGCAATACATCAAGACTTCAAAAGGAAACAGAACTGAAACTCATATGCAGATTTGATTGTGAGACAGCATTTATTCTTTCTGCACTACGAAGTTGTTTGACCTCACCTTCCTCTGCATGCTGTTTCCCAGTGTTTGAATCTTAACTGCTTTGATTTGCTCTTACAATGTGACCTGAACCCATGACTTACACTTCCCTGTGTTTGTTTTGCTCCCATTCTGTAACTTCCCTTATCTTCAAAACATCTGACGAAGTGGGATTTTCTCCGAGGAAAGCCCATGCAAAAAATAAATTTATTAATGTTTAAGTGCCACAAAACTCCTTGCTTTTTTTGCAGTTTGTGACAGACTCTTCCTGGTCAACTGAAAAATTATTCCTTTTGTGGATGTGTGAGGTTTTGGGGTTTTTTTGGGTTTTTTTTGTTTGTTGCTTGCTTCCTTGCTTCTTTTGTGTGTGAGGGGGTGTGTTGTATTTTTTTCTTAGTTTTTAATATCCTCCACAGCTTTATTTAGATGCTAGACTTTAAAGTTTTTGTTTTCAGTCTTTAAAATCATAATTGAATGGTGGCTTTTTGAAAAAAAAATTCTATTGATACTGAGAAAATTGAGAGCTTTTGCTTTTATGATCTTAGTCTGAATTTATTTAGATGGAAAATAGCTTGAATTCCACCCCCCACCCAACGTATTGTGTAAAAGAGAAAAGTTCAAAATAAGAGTATAAAATGGGAAGTGGACTGAATTATAGCTTTTTGTGAATACACAAAATGCAGTATTTGAATCAGTCCCTGTTAGTGCAATTTAAAGCGGTTGTAAAATGAACCTGGTTAGACAGCATTTATGGAATATTCTTTTTATACAGAATTAGACATTAGTAAGGTAATTTACACAAAAGTAAGTAATCTTTCCTTCAACAGATTTTTAGATTATTCCTGCTAAGCTATTTTTTTTAGAGTAAGTGTCAGTGCATGATGGAAGGAAACTCTTATTATCTATTACCTAGTGCAGTGGTTCTCAACTGCTTTGTTGGGACACGTTACTGTGTTTCCTCACAGTGTTAAATGTGTTGCAGAGAATCAGGGAGATGGCTGTAGATTCAGCCTATGGAGGGTGGGTTGGTGTGTCCTGTATGGTTGCAATGTGCCACCAATTGTGTCGTAACCTGCAAAAGGTTGAAAACCACCGCTCTTGTGTGCTCATAACAAGCTATGGAGGAAATCACTTTGGAAGCATCGGAAACAGCAACATCAGTAGAATTTGAATAAATATATAGTGGCAGTGTATATACATGCTTTCTTCAAATCTAGCCATTTTTGATGGGGCATTAAACAGCAAGTTATTCTTGTGCACATAGCAAGGGGTCCTCCTATGTGTGTGTTCTGTCATCAAATCACTTTGGATTAAGTCCTGGTTCCATTGAAATCAATGACAAAACTGCACTGACTTCAATGGGTTTAGGATTTCTGCCTTGGTGACTGGTGTCAATTAAATTAACTTCTACACATATCCATTTCCATAGCTTTAGAATGGGGATAATTGTATACTTACATGATACATTTCTTAACACTCTATTGTAAATCTTAAGAAATATTTGCACAACACAGCATTTCAGAGGATTTTTGAATTTTCAGAGTTATTATTATGGTTGCTTTTTCATTTCTGTACTACATACTGCGTAAAGGTGTCCAAAAGAATTCCTTTGCTGTTCTCTTGTTGACTTAGAAAAATACATTTTTATGTTTATAAATAAGAGGATTATTTTGAATTCAGATTTCCATTTTTGCATACCTACTCAATACAATTTAAGTTTATAAATGGTTTAAATATAGGAATTGCTACTAGACCAATAAATCAAGCCGTTTTGTAAGCCTGTTTCTAAAATCTAGTTGAAGTGACTTCCAAAGTAATTTGAACTGAAAACTTCAACTAAACAGATGGAATATTTCCAGCATTTTCTTCTATAAATTGAGGGGTAATTTGAACTGCACTTAACAGAAGTAATAGCTTCATTCAGTTGCTGGTATCAGATAGATGGAGTTGTAAGACTAATGTTTCTCTGTGGGCTAAAACACTAAAATAGAAATTGTATATCTTTAGCTGTGTGTACCTAAGGCATTTTCATTGTACACTACAGAATCCTTAAATCCAAAGCTTTGTTAATACTCCTTTTGAATATTGCTCTGAATCAGCGGTTCCCAACCTTTTATGTGCCACAGCACACCATACTGCACTGTCACTCACAGCACCCGGACCCTGCAGCTGCATAGCTCGTAGCAAGGGCTAGATCCCACTGATGATGGCAGCCTCCAGACCCTGACCAGGGCTGGGTCCTCCTGCTGCTGGCAACACACTTAAGGGGTGGCTGATGAGAACTGGCTGGGAACCACTGTGCTAGATATTTAATTAAGGTTCAAAGGGACAGCCATGTTAATCTAGTTCAGTAAAACAAATGGCCAAGGAGCCCTGTGGCATTTAGACTAAGAAATATATTTATTGTATGAGCTTTCGTGGGAGAAGATCCCCCTTAAGCCTCTGACAAAGTGGGATTTTCTCCTATGAAAGCTCATGCAGTAGATATATTTGTTAGTCTTTAAGTGCAACAGCACTCCTTGTTAGTATATTTTATTAAGTAATCTTTATCTCCTGTCTTGTTTTCTCTGAAGCTTTTAACATGCAACTCCTATACTGCATTATAGTTAATCCAGAGTACTTTATAGTTGATCCAGAATACACACTGTTTTTTAACAATTTGCGTTAAGAAGCTATTTTGGCACATTGAAGATTTTCCTTTCCCGCCTCTCCAATCCCCTATTTCTTTATTACTCCAGTCCCTTGTTGGTGATAAGACTCTGGCATTTCGGCTGATGGATGCGGAGATGTATACAAATATGAGTGTGCTTTCACCCCTCACTCCGGTTATTGATCGTGGAATACAGCTTCATAAAATGATTCGCCTCATTACTCATGCGCTTGGTGGAGAGGGCTATCTCAACTTTATGGGTAAGTTATCTTGCTAAAAGTCTCTCATTTTCTTTTGTAGTATGGGCTTTGTGATGAAATAAAATGACCTGGCAACGTCTTGCAACTTCAGTATTTATCATAGTACTGGAGATTTCAGCTTAAATATTCTTACATAGTTGAATTTATCTGGTTTGGAAAAGGTAATGCTCTATTTCAGTATCTCTAAGATTTAGTGTAGCCTACAATGAGAAAATTAAATTCAAATTCATTCTAAGGTTTAGAAAAATATTTTAATCTCAACTTACATTAATACTCAAAATATCGTTCTGCAAAGCAGCCCTCAGTTCATTTCAGTTTAATGCTGCAGTACATTTCACAAGTGTACAACCATCTCTTCAAATAACAGACTAGTCTACCCTCTCTTTTTCTCTAACTCTCAAAACTTTGTATGCTGTCCACCAGCTTATTAGCCGAGTTCTATAAGGGTTTCTTATAGGCATTCACTGATTGTCAAGAGGGTAGTCTTAAAGCATGTGACTTCTGTTTCCTTCTCTTATTTATGGAGTGCACTTGTAGAGAAGAGGCATGGCTGCTGCCAGAGATGGACAGGGAGCACCTAGTTGGCCCCAGCTGGGCAGAGCCTGAAGGCACCTGTCCATCAAGATTGGGGGGGGTGGATAGGAGGTATAAGGCCAAAGCCAGGGAGCTCAGTTCAGCCCTGGCCAAAGAGGAAGGATGGCCACCTGCTCACATTCACGGGGGTGTTTGATCATATCCTAGCCTGCCAGTGACTGTGGATGACCCAGGAGCTCCTTATGGGGGTGATCCCGAAGATCCCATACCTGCTGATAGTTGCACGGAACTGGCCTACTTTTGTCAGGGTCCTCCAGGTGGCCACCTGTGCTGGACCAGGTGCAGGATTGGCCATGAAAGGTGAACATGCCTACCCTTCCCCAAACACCCCTCTGAGGGTCCGACTTGACCGGGGAAGGTCAGATCCTGCAGACAGCCTCACTGGCACTAAAGCTGTCCTTTCCCCAACCCCAGGGCTGGATTTCAGTATTGCCCAGGAGGAAAACCTCACACTGGCCCAGGCATACAAACGGACAACCAACGGGTCTCCAAAGTGTATACCAAGGTCCTGGTTTTGAATTGAAACGGGACCATCTGTACTGAGTCATCTGGGACCCAAAAGACTCAGAAGTTCCTCCCTCAGCTGGTCGTTCCCTACTGCCACCGTTGGGTGTTGCTTAAGTTAGCCCATGACGTCACAGCCACTAGGGACTTAGGGCAGGAGAAACCCTGGCCCAAATCACAGTGCAGTTCTACTAGCCAGGCATCCACCAGGATGTTAAGGAATGCTGCTAGTTGTGCCCAGAGTGCCAACTAGCTGGCCTCACTACCACCCCACGTGCACCATTGGTCCCTTGCTGCTGGTTGACACCACCTTTTAGCGTAGTGATGGACCTAACAGGGGCCCTTCAGAAAAGTGCAGCCAGACACCAGTACCTCCTGGTGATCATGGGCTATGCCACTTGCTTGCTGGAGGCCATTCCCCTCCAGACTGCCTCAGCCAAAATCATTGCTGCAGACCAGATAAGTCCTCACCTGGCTAGGGTTACCAAGAGAAATCGTAACTGATCAAGGCACAGATTTTACCTCCAAGGTGCTTAGTGAAGTCCTCAATATTCTGGGGATTCGACAGCTCTGAACCTCAGTGTATCACCCCCAGACAGATGGCCTTGTTGAGAGATTCAACTAGACCTTCAAAGGGATGCTACAGAAATTTTTCCTGGAGGAACTCTGGTGATGGGATATGCTAATCCCCCTCTTACTGTTGGCCATCCAGGAGGTGCTGTAAGCCTCCACCCAATTCTTCTCTTTCAAGTTACTATAGGGGCAGCAACCTCACAGGCTGCTGGACTTGATGCAGCATATCTGGGAGAAAACCCCTTCAACCAGCCAAGATCTCCTGCAATAAGTGGCCCAGTCATACAACAACTTCTCAATGGAGGGAACCCTGATGCAACAAAACTTACAAGCATCTCAGAGGACCCAAGAGAAGGGATACAACTGGGGAGCCCATGCTCCTCCAGACAGAGGGCTCCAAGATGTTAGCCTGCTGGCAGGGCCCCTATGAAGTCATCTGATGAGTGGGACCCATTAATTATGAGGTTCATCAACCTGATCAGAGGAAGAAAACCCAAATTTATAATGTGAACCTCCTAAGAAGCTGGAAGGAAGCTCTTATGGTCACACCATACCTCTTGACCTGGAGTTAGGGCCCCAAATCCTGCTCCCACCTGAGCCGGGGAAGGCTCTGCTTGGGGATGCCCTCACTGCCACCCAGCGAAATCAGGTCCAGGAGTTCCCAGATGTGTTCTCCCAGACCTTCAGAACCACCCCAAGGTGTGCAACTGGATTCCAGCATCACAATCCACCAACCCGGGGAAGTCATCAGCAAGCCATCCCGGCTGCTCCCATACTGCATGTAAGAAGTGGTGGAAAAGGAGGTCCAAATCTTGTTAGAACTAGGCGTTATTGAACACTCCAAGAGGTGAGTGGTGAATCCCCATTGTGGTGAATCCCCAAAGCCTGATGGGATGCGGTGCTTTTGCATCAGCTTTCAGAAGATGAATTCCGTCTCCCAATTCAATTCAGATCCCATGCCCCAGGTGCATGAGCTACTCAAGAAAATAGGGAGGACCTACTATATCACCACCCTAGACCTCTCCAAGGCATATTGGCAAATCGTCCTGGCATGGAGGTCCAAAATAAAAACAGCCTTTGCCACTCTCAGAAGCCTGTTCCTATTCACCCGAATGCTTTTTGGCCTCCATGGGGCTCCGGCAACCTTCCAGAGAATGTTGGGCCAGCTGTTGGAAGAGCACATGACCTGTGCTGCAGCCTACCTAGATGACATGGTCATTTACAGCGGAGACCACCTTCCACATGTAACTGCTGTGCTAAGGACCCAGCAAGATGCTAGCTTCGGTGCTAACCCAAAAATATGCCGGATCAGCTTCCTGTAGGCCCCATAGGGTATGTCTTCAGGCAAGAACAGGTAAAACCATTAATTGACAAATTCCAAGCCATCCACAACCAACCTGTCCTGATCATCAAGAAAGAAGTATCCTAATTCTTAGGCCTGGTTGGCTACTACCGTTGATTTTATACCAAACATACTACTATCACTACTATTGCAGCTCTGTCGATGGAATTATCAGCCAAGAACCATTGATAATTAGTACACTGGACAATGGACTGTGCGAGAACCTTCTGAGCCCTCAAAGATTGCTTATGCCGGAAACCAGTCTTTTTATAGTGCCAACTTCCACTGTGAGTTTGTGGTCCAAATGGATGCCTCAGCTGTCAGACTTGGAAACACCCAGTGCTGGATATCAGCCAAAAAACTGTTCCCCAGAAAACAAATTCCAGCCTGGAGAAGGAGGCTCTTGCCATCAAATGGGCCCTAGAGGCCCTCCTCTACTACCTTGTGCAAACCAGACCCTAATATGGTTACAATAGATGAAATACGTGAACCCCCATCTCATGTGCTGGTACCTCCCCTGCAGCCATTAGCCATAACTATTCACCACCAGGCAGGTAAGGGCCATGTGAAAGCAGGTACTCTCCCAAATGGGTGGTGGAGGTCAGTCCAGTACTGGGATCTTGTGAGCTGTGACCTGGAGAAGCTGCCATGCACAGAGGACCAGGCAGATTTGTCAGACCTACCCCTGCCAGATGACAGGGAGGGCTTCTGCACCTTGCCCATGGGCAGCTACCTGGGGAACCCTGCCAAGTAAACCAAGCCAGGTACAGCTGGAAGAGGGGATAGGAAGTAGCCCAGCTGAGCTACAACCTGGTACGCCATCTGGAGGTGGATATCGGTGTCCAGCTTGTTGCAGATGGAACCTCGCTGATCCCATGGCCGACTTGGCCACCCTAACTAGCGCCATGGGCTGGGATGCAGTGGAGACGGGTGGTCCTGTGTCCCCCTCCTGGGTGACGCTACTGGTGGTTGCCTGAGCCCTGAAGCAGCTGACCCACCTGATTCCTGTGATTGCTTGCTCCCCCAAACCTAGAGACTCTTGTTTGTCTGACCCATCTGAGGGGCCAGAGACTTACCATTTGTTTACCCTACCTGAGGGCCAAAGACTATTGTTTGTTTGCCCTACCTGATGGGCCATGGACCACTGTTTTGCCCAAGCTGAGGGCCAAGGACTACTGTTTGTTTGTCCCAACAGAGGGACCAAAGACTACTGATTTGCTCTACCTGGGGATGAAGGGGGTCCACCCCAGTGAGGAACAGGGGTGGATGCTTACAATTCAGTGCTCATCTATAGGTAACTTCATGATGGATATTACAGAAATAATCTAGTCTGGATACAGCGTAGCACTATTATTTTTGTCATTTATATTAGAGGCATTTATGGTAACATTCTCTGTAATGGTTCCAAAATAAAACAAATAAGGAGTCCTGTTGCACTTCTAAAAACTAACAAATTTATTTCTCATATGAGGTTTCATGGGAGAAAATCCCAATTCATCACACGTATTGAAGATGGGGGAGCTTACAGAATGGGAGGAAAATAAATATTTATTTCCTTATTTATTTTCCTCCTCTTCTGTAAGTTCCCCCCACCTTCAAAGCATCTGGCAAAATGGGATTTTCCTCCCATGAAAACTCATGTGATAAATAAATTTGTTAGTCTTTAAAAGTGCCAAGGGACTCCTTGTTTGTTTTGCTGAACTAGACTAACACTGCTACCCCTTTGGAACTTGTAATGCTTTCAGTTTCACATGTAGTTTCACTGTAGCAGGTCTCAATGGGTGTATGAGACCAATGGTGTTCTAAAGAGGGATTTGGTTTTCTCAGGAACTGGGAGCCTTCCTGGAAACAAGAAAACTATATAGGAAGCACCCTCTCCACATGAACCAGAATAGTGGCATGTAAATGTAACAGAGGAGCCTTTAAGCTAAGAGAGAGAGGAAAGCCAACAGATGTAAAAGAGTATGGAGTTTAGACAGGCATCCTGTTGAGGAGGATTAATTAAAGGATTTATTTATCCTAATAAAGAGAAGAAGATGTAGGTGGGAGCTGAAGAAAAAGTCACAAGAAAACTTATTTAAACTCGTATTCAAAACTCTTATTCAGTTATTTAGAGTCAAACAGTGCAGAACAGCATAGTAGAGGGAGGTTAGGAGAAAAGGAAAGCAAAATTATCTGTTGGGGGGGGGGGAGAAGTCCCTATTTAATCCTAGGTTCACGATGTCAAATCTGCACATGAATTCCATTTCTGCAGCTTCTCTGTGAGGTTTTGATTTATTATTCATTTGCCTAAGTGGGGCTATTAACAGATTATTAATAGACTAATCGGGAAGATTGAAGTGTTCCACTATCCGTTTTCGAAAGTTATTTTTTGTCAGATTTGTGTCCATTTATTCTTTTGTGCAGACACTGTCCTGTTTGAGTGTATAAGGCAGAGAGGCATTCAAGGCACATGACGACATGAATCATACTGGTGGATGAGCCGGCAAATGAGCCCTTCATGGAGTAGCTGGCTTGATTAGGTTCTATGATGGTGGCTTTTGTGCAGATATGTAGGCATAGTTGTCAGCGTGGTTTGTTGCAGGGGTATGTGCCTGTTTTAATGCTTCTGTTGTTAACTCTGTAGTTGCTGGTGAGTATCATCTCCATCTAATGAGCCGTTTAAAAGTCAAACAATGGGAAAAAAAACTGCATTGATTTGGTGTAACAGTCTCACCTGATCCTATGACCTATGTTTCCTTTCATTTATTTTCCTCTCATTCATGCAGATGTATTTCTGCGTCTTCAAATGTCTGAGAAAGTACATGTTTCTCGTGCAAAAGCTCATGTGATAAATAAATTTTTGTCTGGTCTTTAAAAGTGCCACTAAACTCCTTGTTTGTTTTAATAAATAAATAAATAAACAAACAAACAAACAGAAAACCCTGTAATGAAGGGTTCCAGCTGTCCCCATGTTGACTTGGTATATGCAGGGGTGGTCTTAGTAGTTGTGTGGCATGGGACAGAAGTCAAGGATGGAGTCTTCCCCCATGCCTCATTGTGGATAATCCTTGACTTTTGCCCCTGCCAGGCCCCACAGACTCCCCATAGCACTGCTGATCAGGCCCTCAGCCCTTGCCAAGCCCCACCTCCCAAGTTCCCCTTTCCTGCTAGGATCCCACTGGGAGCCACACCATGGGGGCTCACTCAGATAATATGAAATGATTTGTTGCACACTTCATTAGATTTGTGTGCAGCTTGGAAATTCTCATTTTATATTCTTGCGGTACTATTGTTTTGCAGATGTGACAATATAATATTAAAACAATATTGTTTTCAATAAAATGCATGGGTTTTTTCTGACAGTGCAAAATATGAAGTTAGTAAATATTTATGCAATGTGTAGGCAGGAAGCATAATATAAATAATACACTAGCTAAGGAGGGAGGCACTTGGAAAATGTTTCGATTAAATTATAGATGTCACTGCCATGTACTGGCATGATAAAAGTTAGAAAAACTGGCAGTAATTCAAAATTGGATGTTAAATTTGGTAGGTCAGTGCAGGCTGATGGAAAGTTTAATATTAAAATATCAATATTACCTGCATTTTCCCTGGGACTTTATTCACACCAGAATATAGAAACAATTTCACAGTCTAGGCAGTATCTGACATCACAGCCCATCTGTACGTCAGGAGTATGTTTATTCTGATGAAAAGCTAAACCCAGCTTTTACTTCATGCTACCCTCAGGACTTTCTTAATTTCTGTTTGAAGTTCTCAACAAACGGGACTACAGCATCTATCAAACTCATGCTTTGGACCTCGACCACTCTGTATGAGAGTACAACATCAGAGTTTTGAGAGAAACAGACCCTCCAATGAGCGTGTCTGAAGGCTGTGACCTAAACCCAATTAATTGAATATGATAGCTTTCTCCAAGATGTTTTATATGACTTCTCAGACTGAATTTCCATCCAAATCATCTGAATTTCTCCATCCATATCAGATATCAAAAAGCAGCTAGGGTTCTTGTATGTAGGTAACACCATCTATTTTTTGCCTTGTTTTACATGTTTCTGGTATCATGTTATCATTTGACTCTCTCCTTTCTGTCACTGCTGCCTACTGCTTTAATCGTGCATGCTGACGTAATAACTTGAATGAGAACAGGGCAATTTTGTGAGGTCCTTAAATTGGTCTTTTCATAATACAAACCCTCAGGAACATTTCTTCTGTTTTGTATCCTGTTTTTCAGTTCTGTCTATAGCTTTACAAATAATCCCTGAGGGTTTAGGCACCCATCTGGCTCTTCTAAGGGCTTGGTTTAGAAAGGAAAAATAGTTGCATACGCTTATTTTATCAGAAAGTGAGCATGACAATCCAGGAGCATTCTGTAGCAGGGTATGTACTACTCCTCAAAGACCAATTTACTGTTAAGAGGAAGATATTCTATAATCCATGTTATATAGTGTGGGGAATGTCTGTTTCGTATCTCTGCTCTTAAGTAGAGTCCATCAAGCCGTAATCCCACTGTAATTATAGCTTGTTAATCACCATTCCCATATCAGGCTGAGATTTTAATAGATGCCTCACATAAATTATTTCTGCTTAGCTACTATGATAGGATAAGTGGTTCTGGCCTACCCTACTAGGGACTGTACAGGATACAGTGATTTTATTTTTTTTCCCTGTAACATTCTGCTCTGAGCTAGCATTTCAGTAGTTTGACCAGTCACGCTCCTCTCATCTTCCTTCCTTTCTGTACAATCCTTTAATATCATGAAGATGCTGACAGAAATTGCCGCTTGTTTTTCACAGCTTCCTTTTGAAAGACAGTGTTCTGGAGGTCTTTTTTGGTATGTGACTTTATTCAGTGCAGCTAGCATTTTTACTGTTAGATTTTTAAAAATAATTATATATTTATGGGTATGCACTTTTGCACATAATTATAATCTAATAAATTCATTATGAATATAATTGTAATATACTTCAAAACTATGTAAATAGGCAATGGGGAAAATAAATAAACAAATCAAGCTTTGTTTGTGCACAGCTGCTTATAAAAATTAGGTGAGTTCTCACCTATTTGCTGTTCCTGAGGAGGATTTAAATAAAATAATTCTATATCTTCACTTATTTTTTTCAGATTCTCCCTTTTAGACATTTTATTCTTTCATATTTGAGAAATTATTGGGTTTTCAAGAGTCTGATACTGTTGCATTTACTAATCTGCAAAATGTAGTTTAATACTCTAGGATGCTCAGGTAATATGCATCTTGTCCATGCTATTTTATTTTTGCTACAAGGTAACACTTAGAGATTTGTGAACTGTTATGGTAAATGCTATTGAGACAAGTAATACAGACAGTCCCTGCCACAGAGTTTGAAGCCTTGGATATAGAAACTACACTATATGTCAATAAAGATATCAGTGGGAGAAGGAAAACCTTGAGACAGGTGTGATTGTTTTGGCTGGGAGATGTTATCAGCATTGTCCGACATAGTTTATTTGGCTGTGTGCATGTATCCCTATCTATGTGTTCCCTCAGGACGACTTCTGGCTTCAGACACTTAGTAGAAACTCAGCCCAGTGGTCTGAAGTGTGGCTTGTGCATAAAGTGGGGACTATATTAGCCTAGTTGGCCAGAACCAAGGTATTCCTTTGGTTAACACTTTGGATTACCTTTGTCTTAGACACCAAGCAGGAACTTAGTTTAGTGGTCTGAAGCCTAGATGTACCCTTACTTCTAATGGTTTTTTGCTGATCTAGATCTTCCCAGTGCAGTATGGGTAGTCTAAAGTCATGATCAAAGAAACTGACACAACCACAGATCTTTGTAGAAATGAAGGTACTGGGTTAGGCTTTATTGCAGTGTAGAACAATGGTAAACAACCTATATCAACAGGTACACTGACCACATTTGTGTGTCCAGTTCAGTGGAACTGCTCAACAAACAGAAGGAGTCTGTCACCCCCTCAGCTGCATGAAATCTAGTAGCTCAGACTTGTACCTTTTATAGACTGCTCAAGCCATTTGCTTGGCATGTTTGGCACCGTAAACAATTTTCTTTGGTGTCTAAAATTACCTTGATTGGTCCATATTACCCCTTTTTTTGATGGCAACCATTACCTTGATTGGTCCACACATCACTAAACATCTCCATCCATCAAGGTATTGCAGTTATTACTCGTAACCTTCCATTGGATGGCTCAGACAAAATATCTCCCTCCGCCACTAGGCCAACCCGACACCTTCCTCCTTTAAGGTACTTTTGTACTTGCATGAGTTGTAGCTTCCTTCTTGCCAGTTTTGATGAGGTCAAACTTTTACAAAGTAACTCCTGCCAACTTGACCATTTTTCAAGCCCAGGCCTAGGGTTCTGTCCTGTTTCACTAGTTTTAGGGCTCATTCCTGGCCATTTCTACTAATCCTTTTAACTGACTTTTCTACTAGAGTTGTATTAGTTGGTCACTAGTGGTTGCCAGCCTAACTACTACTAATCAATATGTATTCTACCAAAAATTCTTTGATTATTGTGGACTGTCTTTGCTTATAGTTGTGCTTTTCTTTGGATTAATTTTATCATATGAAAAAGCAGAGACAAAATACTTTTTGTTCTGTTTCGGTTTATTTTTAAATAGGCTAGTGGAGGGTAGATGGTATAGTTTGAATAAAACTTCATAAACACTTGTTTGCAAAACTTCAGATGAATTATTCTTACCTTACACACAAAATATGGAAAGGTAAAATATCTGACTTTGTTTGCAGCCAGTTAAATAACTTCTTCCCACAAACTAATGACCAGGACTTTATTACTGTAAATTCTTTGAAGCTGGGTATCTGAGAGGTTTGTCTATACCTGTGTCATTTTTTCCTTTCTTTTCAAGGGCATTCCCCCGTTCCAGTCTGATTTAACTTTTCTACTTCAGATGAGCAGTGCAATACAAAATTGTCCAGCAAAACTACATCAGACTTTATAATGAAAAGAATATTGTAGGTATCTCCCAGTTTGTTACAAGAAGAGAAAAAGATAATGTTGTTATAGTGCTAAATATTTATGGTAGTATCCAGATGCTCCATGCAGGATCAGGTCCTATTGTGCTTGTGTCTGCAAACCTAGGAAAGAAGTGATGTCTCCTCTGACGGGTTCACAATCTGAAGATGCAAGTAGATGAAGGGGAGTGGGGGAGAATAGGGAAACAGCATGCGAACAAACAAATATGCTGAAGAATTGGCACAGCTTTTATGTAACTAGCATGTGTTTTGCTTTTTAGTTGCAAAAGAAAGGGAGGGAGTAAGGGATTAGGGAAAGGAAAGAAGTCAGAGCTGTGTAGCCATGCTGTCCTTGAATAAAAGTTCTTTGAATTTATCTTTTAATAAAAGGAAGGAAGTCAGCTGTATAGTCGTACTATCTTTGAATAAAAGGGCTGGTGAAAATGAAAGTTTGAAAAATCCATTGAGTCAGTCAAAGAAACTACCATGCTGCTGAGGTTGCATACAACTATTATTTTCAGAAGGTTTAAATAGGGTACTATGTGAAGTAAATACCAGAAATCAAAAGATCTATAGTCTCATGGAAAGTAGAAATGAGTCCCTTGAGATGATCTAAAGAGCAGTCCAATGAGGTCCTCACTGTTAGTGAATGTTTGCTTAACAGTATGAGTCAATATTGCAAAATGTAAAATAAGCTCATTATTTTTAGCTAATGTGATAGTGTTAACACTAATGAAGTGGGCATTTGTTACTTGCTCTGTGACCTAAGCTGCAAAAACAACTGTCACTGTAACAAAAACAAATATCAATATAATCTACATAGAGGTGTCTTCTCCGGTAATAAGTCATACAATTCACTTCAGAAATTATGAATTGAAGTCTGGAATAAAAACGGCATGGTTTAATCTCTAAAATAAATAAATATTAATGTTAAAGCAAATGGAAGATTTTAATGGACTAAACTCTATTTCTTCTAACAGCCATTTACTGTTGACTTTCCACAATGTTAAAAATTATATTCTATATTTACTTATTAAATAAAGCACTGTTCTCTACCAAATTTTACTCTATTGTAAGTATAATTGGTCAGTGTTCTCCATTACAACCGCTAAACTTTTGAAAATTTATATCTGTTGATTTTACATCTGTAGCTATTGCAAAACAATCATATATAGACTATGTAGGAGTTCTCAATCATCATTCTGCGTTTCTTCTCATACTAAAAACTGCCTTTGAAATAATCAGGCTGATATTTGGTTACTTTACAAACGTTCATTTTGATGCTTACAAACCACCACGACTTTACAATAGTATGGTAGGCATTGATCTTGTACTTCTGCTTACTGAACAATTATTTGTATCTTCATTCTTAAATAATCTCCTTCCTCTGTCTTGCCCCCTGGGACTTCAATTTGTCTCATTTTACTGTTCTAATCCTAGATTGTGAGAGGTCTGGGTCAGCGTTGACTTTTTAGTGTTTGTACAGAACCTAGTAAACAATAGGGCCCTCATTCTTGATTGGTATCATTCAACATTCCTGTAGTATAGATGAATAATATTCACATTCAGACTAATAAACAAATTTATGGAGTAAATTAAAAAAAAATAGAAACTTGGATTCCAAGCTTACCAGATGACTGCACTGCAGTATTTTTCTCTGTAAAAGGGAACTATTACCCCATCCCTCATATCTTGCACTATTTCATGTACATGAAGTTTAAACAAAAAGCAGTATTAGCAACCCCAATTGTTCAAAAATCATGGTTTCTTGTAGCCTGATTGATGAGAGGCTCAATCATGATATTAAAAAGGATTTTTTTCTTGGGGTTTCTGAACATTTAGGGTACACTCACTTCAGGTTTCTGTTTTTCTTCACAAGCGTGAGACTTACCAACTTCCTTTTGCTTAATAAAAGCTAATATTCCTGTGAAGTTACTTGATTCTAGCAGTTGAGGTTTTAGAAGAGAGGCCAGACCTTCTGAGCCTCCCAAGTGTTTGCAGAGATTAGTTTTACTCAATTACCCTTCAGTTCAGGCTTAGCCACTGGACAGTTGATTTCCTGTAGGAATTGCTGTGTTTTCACTCATTTGTTTTGTTAATATTTTCATTTGTCTTGTCTTTGAAATGGAAAATTGAGTTTCACAGCTGTTTACACAGTTTCACTTTCTGTTGTCAGTGCTATTTGGATTGTAGAGAAATATTTGTTATTAAACTTAACTGTTGATGATTTAACTATTAAAATTAGTAATTGTTTTGTAGGGATATATTTGTTTTAAAATTATGCTTAGAATTTAGCAAAATGAAATGTTTTTAATTATCTTTAATAAAATTACTTTTGCAAAAATCTCAGTTTGGTCCCAAATTTGAGAAACCCCACTTTAAAAGGAATATGGTCTTGGCTCTGCTAATACAGAAATATAGTACAAATAATATTTCATCATATCAGAGTACTTATTTTTATTTCAAGAAGTTACGGTTTTTAAGATAATGCAAAAATAAGGCTTGTTTCTTTGCTCGATGAACCTTTAAATTTGTAATAAGGGTGCACTTACTGTACTGCAGTTGATTACATCAAAATGCCTTGAAGTATTATCAGTTTTTATGTGATTTTCAAGTGCTTTTAAATCTGTATTTTATAAATACATTATTCTGAAACTCCTATGAAAAAAGTAATTACATGTACACAGTTTTTTGAGGTTCTGAAGTATATTTTTTTTTACCAGTATAAGACATTGCTTTTATGCTTCTTTGTTCTTTGAGCACTCATTCTCAAACTCTGTTCTCAAATTAGATGTGTGGCATTTGTACATATTGAAACCAGAAATCATCTTCCTAGTGGTATCCATTTGGCTGGCTGTAGCACCCCCAGCAATGAAACACACGTCAGTTTGTAGGGTACCGTCAGCTTCTCTCCCTTTTAATTCCTTCTTGTTGCCTGTGACAGTGCTTGAATGCCGTGTTGCTTCACAAGCTTTCTGTGTCTCAACCTAGTGGTTTTGATTATCTTTGTTTATATAATTGTAACTTTTGCTGGTTTGAACCCTGCATTTCACGTAAAATACTGGTGCCAATCAGTGCCCTCCATGAAAGCTGTCTAAACTGTCTGGGAGAGACCCATGGGCAAGGAAAAGAGCACAATTTGCAAAGGATTTTGACCCTATATGAAGCAGGAGCATAGCCAGCCCTCATTTTCTGGCTGGCTCCCTGAGTCTCCAGGGCAGGACAGCCATGTCCTGCTTTTGATCATGTGACCGGAATGCCTGATGACACTCCACTTGTTACTTAGGAACTGAAACATAGTGAGGAGGAGGAGGAGGGATGGGAAGAAGTGGTGAGCCCATGGCCATGGCAGCTGCTCCCATCTCAGATCTGGAGGCATTGTGGGAGAGCAACCCCCCCCCCCCCAACTGACTGCTCGCAGTGTTGCCTCTGCTCTGCTCATGACCATATTCACACCACTGCTGGGTGCTGTGTTGGGTGGGGTTGCTGGCCAAGTGGGTGGGCCTGGGCCTGGCTAAAGCTACTCCCCTGATACCAGAAAGGATCAGGATATTCAACTGAAAGCTATTTTAATGGAGTTGCAATTAGACCAGCATCTGAGCTAAACCAAAACAAGCAAGGAGTCCTTTGGCACCTGGGACCCACCATGTTGGGATCAGTACAGTGCACCGTCTCCAGAATGGAGGTGTTCCTGACATCAATCATTTGGCATCTCCAACACCAAAGAAGCTGAAGAATAAGTAAGTGGAACAAGGGTGTTTGCCAACACCAAAGAATGACAGGAAGGGCATAGAAGAGCAAGAGACCCAAGCCGAGCTGCCAGTCTCTGCAGATTATTGTAGCACCACTTGCCTGGGTTTCCAAATCCTCCCCCAGACCCACCACAGACTCCTAAGAGCGGCAAGGGCCCACACCACCTCGTAGTCCCCATAATGCCAGGATATGACTGAGGCAATCTTCTACATTCGGGGCATGTCCCAAATGGACATATTCACCAACAGGTGAAACAGCAAGTGTGAGCACTTCCACTTCCTATGTTTTCTGTTCTGGAAAATGACTCCCTGACCAATAACTTTTTTGCTGTACTTGCATAGTCTTGTATATGCCCTTTCCATCAATGCCATGGATATACTAGGTCCTTCTAAAATTTAAGAAAGAGAAAGTGTGAGTTCTGGTAGCCACAGCATGGTGACACCATTATTGATTTGGGATCTGCCCACCTGTGGGCACTTCCATCATGATTGGTCCTTCTCTCTCATGATAGGACCAGGGCTAGCTGCTACACCAGATGTGGTCTCCCTGCACCTGACAGTACGGTTGTTCCCTGGCAAAGCTTGGAAGAGCATTCTTGCTCAGAGCAAGACCCAGCAAATCCCAGAATGCCTTACTCGGCAAAGTGGAAACACTTTATCTGCCAGGCAGCCCTTCACTATATCTTCCTATCTGATGCATCTGTCCAAGTCATTTTAGATCACTTATTCCATTTGAACCAAGACGCTCTGTGCTTCTCTTCCTTTAGGGTATACCTGTCAGCCATTTCACCTTTTTCATCTCCCTGCACATGGTATTTCTTAGAATCATAGGGTTGGATGGGACCTCCCAGGTCATCTAGTCCAACCCCCTGCCAGAGGCGGGACCACTCCCACTAAATCATCCCAGTCATGGTTTTGTCCAGCCGGGCCTTAAACACCTCCAAAGATGGAGATTTCACCACCTCCCCCAGCAGCTGATTCCAAGGCTTCACCACTCTCCTAGTAAAAAAGTTTTTTCTAATATCCAGCCTTGACCTCCCTAACCGCAACTTGAGACCGTTGCTCCTCATTCTGTCCTCTGTTATTACCAAGAACAGTTGAGCTCCATCTTCCTTAGAGCATCCCTCCAGGTAGTTGAAGGTTGCTATCAAATCCCCCCTCAATCTTCTCTTCTGCAGACTAAATAAGCCTAATGTTTTCAGCCTTTCCTCATAGGGCTTGTGCTCCAGCCCTTTAATCATTTTGGTTGCCCTCCTCTGAACTCTCTCTAGCATGTCCCTGTCCTTTTTGTAGTGGGGAGCCCAAAACTGAACACAGTATTCTAGATGTGGCCTCACCAGTGCAGAATAGAGGGGAATGATCACATCCCTTGATCTGCTGGTAACACTTCTTTTGATGCAGCCCAGCATGCCATTGGCCTTTTTGGCAACAAGAGCACACTGCTGACTCATAACTAGCTTTCCATCCACCATGACCCCCAGGTCCTTTTCTACACTGCTGCTACTTAGCTGAATGTTTCCTAGCCTGTAGTAGTGCATGGGGTTTTTCTGTCGCACGTGCAGGATTTTACACTTGTCCTTCTTGAACCTCATAAGATTTCTATTGGCCCACTGTTCCAATTTATCTAGGTCTCCCTGAATCCTGTCCTTGCCCTCCAACGTGTCTACTGGTCCCCCCAGCTTGGTGTCATCTGCGAACTTACTGAGAGTGCAGTCTATTCCATCATCCAGATCATTGATGAAAATGTTGAACAGAACCGGCCCAGGACCGACCCCTGGGGCACACCACTTGTGAGTGGTTGCCAGCTAGACATGGAACCATTGATTCCTACATGCTGAAACCGTTGATCTAGCCAGTTTTCTATCCACCTTATAGTCCACCTATCCAACCCATACTTCCTTAATTTGCCAATGAGAATGCTGTGGGAAACTGTATCAAAAGCCTTGCTAAAATCAAGGTATATGACATCAACGGTTCTTCCTGCATCCAGAAAACCAGTCATCTGATCATAGAAGGAAACAAGATTGGTCAGGCATGATTTACCCTTGATAAATCCATGCTGACTGTTCCTGATGACTTTATTTTCCTCTAAGTGTTTGAGGATGGATTCTTTGAGAACCTGCTCCATAGTTTTTCCAGGGATTGAGGTGAGGTTGAGTGGTCTGTAATTCCCTGGATCCTCCTTTTTCCCTTTCTTGAAAATAGGCACTACATTTGCTTTTTTCCAATCCTCTGGCACTTCCCCTGTTCTCCATGAGTTTTGAAAGATAAAGGCTAGCGGTGCTGCTATCTCATCGGCCAATTCCCTTAGCACCCTTGGATGCAGTTTGTCCGGCCTCATGGACTTGTGCACATCCAGCTTCCTTAAGCAGTCCCTAACCTGACCTTCTGTCACCAAGGGCCTCTCTTTTTCTCTCCAATCTGCCACACCCATGGTAGTGGGCTGGGAGCTGGCCCTGCCTGTGAAAATTGAAGCAAAAAATGCATTGAGCCCTTCAGCTTTTTCCTCATCCTCTGTCACAAGGATGCCTGCCCTATTCAGCAAGGGACCTACACCATCCCTGATCCTCTTCTTGTTATTAATATACTTGTAGAACCCCTTCTTGTTATCCTTTACATCCCTCGCTAGCCGCAACTCCATTTGTCCTTTGGCCTTTCTGATTTTATCCCTGCAGTCCCTAGCAATATCTTTATATGCCTCCTTGGTCATCTGACCAAGCTTCCACTTCCTGTAAGCTTCCTTTTTGTGTTTAAGCTCACAGCAGAGTTCTCAGCTAATCCATTCTGGCTGCCTCACATGTTTGTTTTTCTCCTAATTGGAATGGCAACTTCCTGTGCCCGTAGCAGGGTTTCTTTAAAATATAACTGACTCTCTTGGACTCCTTTCCCTTTCAGATTACCTTCCCAAGGGATCCTGCCCATCAGTTCCCTGAGGGAGCCAAAATCTGCCTTTTATTTTATTTTTATTTTTTTTAAGTCCAGGGTTTGTGTTTTGCTTCTTTCCTTCCATCTTTTAATCAGCATCCTGAACTCAACCATGTCATGGTCACTACTGCCTAGCTTGCCATTTACCTCAACATCCATGATGAATTCTTCCCTGTTTGTGAGCAGCAGGTCGAGTGGTGCAAGGCCTCTAGTTGGTTCCTCTAGCATTTGTACTAGAAAGTTTCCACAACACTCTCTAAAAATTTCCTGGATTGCCCATGCACTGCTGTATTGGCCTCCCAGCAGATGTCAGGGTAATTGAAGTCCCCCATCAGCACCAGGGCTTGTGATCTAGAATCTTCCACTAGTTGTCCATAGAACACCTCATCCACCTCCTGCTTCTGGTCTGGTGGTCTATAGCAGACACCCACCACAACATCCCCTTTGTTGCTTTCCCCTCTCAATGTAACCCACAGACTTTCTACAGGCATGCTTCCACTTCCATAATGGAGCTCTGAGCAGTCATAGAGCTCTTTTACATATAGTGCTACTCCTCCCCCTCTTCTTCCCTGCCTGTATTGTCATGAGATGACAATGTGATTCCTCTAGTTCATAGAGCATCTTTTTCTACCTATATCAGATCTGATTCTGTAATGGACCTTGAATTGGTCCTGACAATTTGCCAGATAGCCTATGGACCTTCTAGTCTCCTGCTCTCTTCTGCATCTGTGCTGGAAGATGGCATTCCTAGTGGTTATGTTGGGGAAATGGATTTCAGAAATCAGGACCACTATCTGTGATCGCACTTAGTCTTTCATGAGGATAATGTCCAGCTGGCTTTCCTGCCAAAAGTAAAATTGGATTTCTATATTAACTAAGCTATCTGCTTTCTAAAGCCTCACAACTCTAATGAGGAGAGGCATCTTTACTCTCTTGATGTAAGGAGAATTTTAGTCTTCCATACTGATAGGACTGGGTCCTTTCACAAGTCTACGTAACTCTTCATTGCAATTGCTGAACAGATTAAAGGGGCAGCCTGTATCATCAGAGGGAATAGAGTCCTGTATCGCAGCCTGCATCTGTGCCTGCTAGAAGCAGGCAGAGGTTACTCTCTCTAGTTTTACTCACAAACCATTTAACAAGAACACAGGCATTTTCAGTAGCCTTTCTGGCCCAGGTTCTTATCCAGAACACCTGCAGGTCTTCAGCACAAACTTTCTCAGCCCCCCTATGCCATTATGTAGCAGACCAAGAATGATGATGTCTTTGGCGGTGTTGTATTAAAGTCAGCACATCTGCAAACTTCTGCCTGCCTCCAGGGATACTTCTCTCACCTAATTCAAGTCACCTAATTTGAGAATAGTCACAAATAACACATCTTGAAGAACAACAGTTATGAAGGTAAGTGAACATTTGTTTATAAAGGATGTCGTCCCATTACTGCTTCTGTTCAGACATGAATTCTCAATATATTTAAATATGCTTAACTTGAAAGATTCTGTGTGTAGTAGTACTACTACTACTACTACTACTTTGGAAGCTGTGGAAGTAGAAGAGGAGAAAGACTTAGAGGGTAGTATGTGACAGAAACTGGACTGATGGATCTGGTGGCTACTGATGTTCAGTTTGGATCACAAGACCATCCTTCCACTCCAGTTTACTGTTAGTTTGTGTGTGTGTGTTTTAGGATAGTGTTGTCAGTTGTCCTGTTTTTAATGTGTTCTTAAAAGATCATACCCTTTTCAAATGGCATGTCCTTCCTTTACTCCTCATGCTTTGTGATGAAGCATGAAATTGATAGGGTTTTTTTTTCTCCTTGTTTATTCATGAGCTTCAAAAATGACATTCACACAGCTCTGGGAGTGCATAACTTCCTGCAAAACAGCCACCTCTGGGAACAGTCTACTTGATGCAGAGTCCAGAATTATTCAAGGCTGGCTATTCTACTATCATGCATGGTCAGCAATATGTACATGGGCTGAAGGAGGGTAGGCCCTTTCTAGTCCTATAATAGAGATTTTTTTTCTTTTAACATTTTTTTCTTTTGCTGCAGTCAGTATAAACTTATCCTGAGAACTATTCTCTTCTGCTTTCCCCATCATTTCTCACATTAATACCAACTCTTTACCAACTGGAAAATATATACATTAATACTGTCCACTAGAGATACTCACTGATATTTGGCTAACTAAAACTAACCTGTTACTAAGACCCTTCCAAAAAAGTTATAGCAACTCTTAGCAAGTAATATTAATTTGTCTCTGTTACCACCAGTGTCCATTGGCCCCTTATCACCATCAGCCTACTAATATCTGCTAATTATCAACTAGTGGGGAACCTGTTAAGTCTTTAAACTAAAGTTAGGACAAAAAGTAATGGGCTTAGTCTGCCGCAAGGATGATTTGGCTTTGATATTAGGGGAAAACTGTCCAAATATGAGTAGTTAAATTCCAGAATAAGTTTCCAAGAGAGGTTGTGGCATTCCCATCATTTGACTTTTTAAAAAAACAATTTAGACAAATGGCTGTCAAGGATGGCCTAGATCATTGGTTCCCATTCTTTTCGGCTCAAGAGCCACAGATATAATTTTTGGCACCTGAAGGGGCATGAGTTTCTGTCAACAAACCTCCCCTTCCTTCTCCCCCACCACTGCAGCTAGATGGAAGTCTTTCAGCAAGGAGGATGCATCCCTCGTCACTTATCTCCCATTCCCCTGGTGCAGCAGAGAAGGAAACTGCATGTATTCCATAGCCCTGTGTATTCCACCTGGGACTACTAGGCATTGGCTTCCTTCTGCAGCCAGTGGAGGAGAGGAACAGGCCTTTTTGAAAGCTCTAGTGGGCAACTTTTTAGCCCTTGGGCATGGGTTAGGAACCACTGACCTAGATATATTTTCTTGTGCCCTTGTTCACAGGGTTGGACTGATGTTTTCTCTATATCCCTTCCAGTGTTATATTTTTATAGTTCTCTGAATTGTCCAGAAAGAGCTCAGTAGCTGCCCACTAGAAATAAACAAACTAATCCTTACCACTCCAATTTACCTATGAGAAAAAGTTCCTTCTTGATTATGCTTCTGTGGACTGAAAAGATTCCAGCTCTTTAAGGAGGGAAAAGGTGCAGTAAATTTTCCCTCTTGATCCGCAACAACCTAAATAAAACTAGCAGTCACTGCAAAAGAAAAATGGAAGAAAACCCTTCAGACAGTTTTCTGTGAAGGGCAATGCAGAGTCAAAGGGAGCCAGCCCTCCTTTATTCATTCCCTGAAACTATGGGCCGTGGCTAAGATGATAGTTGTCTTTGTTGCAGGAGAATTGGGTTCTAACATATATTAAAAGCCAGGCAAGCAAAGGGTTAAAGAAATGGTGTTGTATTAGGCTGTAATTTGATTGTTTAGGGACGAGGAGGAGGGAGCATTCACACTGGTTCATCCATACCTACAGTAAAGAGAATCACTTGGAGCATGACTATGATGGAGCTGGTGCTGAGGTGGACATGAGTATATCCACAGGGTCTGGACTTCCGAGGTGGAGAGATCACAGTCAAACCGGATTACTTGGGGTCCTTAGGCAGGCAAACAATTACATGGCTACCGGATAGAAAAAACCTGTCTTGAAGCAGAAAAACATTTACAGCCAGTGCTTTGGCTGGATGCCTAAGGCAGCTATGCTTTATATTTTTTGATTGGCTGTCCCACGCAGCTATGACTTTTATCAGTGGATTCTCAGTGTCTTCTCACATCAACAGGCAGCTGGACTTTACAAACCTTGCAGTTCCTTGGATTTATGCTAAAAAGTAACTCATTTACACTCGCTCACATATTCTGGGTACAGGGTGCGGGGTAGAAACATGTGTACAAAGCAATCTTTAAAATAAGTGGAGGGAAAATGGGGTCAGGGAAGGGAAAGAGGGGTGGCAGCTTGCCTAGCCAAGTTTTGATATGTTAAAAATCATTGGATATGAGTTTCAACATGGAGCTCTACTTCTGAGTTTATAGTTTTGATGTTTGTTCACCTCAATGCTGTCATTAATTCCCCAAATCAATGCTGTTTATAAGGGAGACAAGACTGCTAGCTCTTCTTCGATGGGTGTGACTCAATCTCCCCTACTGAAGCACTTCCACTTCTTTATAAATAAGTGTATGAACACAGGGCTTGAGAGACTGTGACTATCTCCGTTCCCCTAAAGTTAGGGCACTCATCAGGGATTTGGGAAACCTGTCTTCTGGTGCCTGCTGTGCCTGATTCAGGCTGAGGACTTGGACTTGGTCTCCATACTACACTCAACTATGGACAGTTAATTTAGACACACACACGCACAAAATGGCATTTTTCATGCATATAATCTCTCTGCCAAGTGTTTTCCCTGTCGGTGCTCCACTTGTTGGTGTTGCGTGCTGCTTCACCTTTGATTGGAGATTTCCTCGGTGGTATGAGAGCAGGCAGAGCACAAGCCAGTTCTCTCACAGCCATTGGCACTGTACACACACAGTCAGCCACTCTCAGTCCCTTCTCAACCACTGGTCTGAGACGAAGCACTCCGCATCAGCTCTTCATTTTCCCCATTTCTCAGAAAAAAATCAAGTTTTTACCCATCTCTTCCCTCATAGTTAGTTAGTTGCCTTCCCAGTTGGCCCCATCAGTGTTTAAAAAATAGCAGAGAAAAAGAAGAAACTTTCCCCACCGTTTTTCTCCTGTCCCTCGCCACCTAGCAGCCACTGGGTCTCCTCAGCAGTAGCAACAACAACAACAAGAAAGGACAAAGAATTAAGAAGAAAAAAGGCTTTTTTCTTTGTGGTTTGCTTTGTGAACAGCATGTTGGCTCACCAGGCTTCAAATATTGTTTGTAATGCAGAGAAGCTATGCCAATCCCTGATGGAGATTTCCTATGTGTCTGCTGTCTTAGGGAAACTCACATTCCCCAGACGTGTTCTCATTACAAAAATATGACAGCCCAAACTAAAAGAGACAGAGACCTCTATCTCAAACTGATGCTCCTCAAGAAATCTCTCAAACCTGCCTCTGATCCCGGGCCAGACAAACCCTCTTCTGTACACTCCCCAATGAGCTGGGCTGTGACTCCAACAACCAGCCCACCACCAAAAAGGAACCACCCTTCCAAGTGGCCCCCACCTAAACACAGTACATGTGAAACTCACAGTTCCTCTAGTACTGTTAAAACTGTCTCAACAAAGGACCTCAAACAAGCTAATCATCCCTCGAGAGACCTTAACAGACCATCCGTGCTGACCCTGCATAGTCAGTGCACAGGCACCATGACCATCAGCTGGCACTGACCACTGGGTCAGTACCCACCTCGGCAGCAGCACCGACCATGCCAACAGCATCAGCTGTGCCATTGGCACTAGCAGTGCAGTCAGCTCCAACCACAGTACCATCTACTCCCTTGGCACCAGTGTTGCCTCCAGCACCATTGCCAGCACTCCCTGCCAATAACATTCCAGTGGCACTGAGTACCACCACTGCAGCATCGACTCTTGCACTGCCCTTAAGGGAATCAGAGCCATGCCAATTGAAGGTGGACAGCACCATCTGGGAAAAGAGAGGAAAAAACGGTACCATATTTAACCACCTGATCCATCCCTCCCCAGACTCCATAATGTCTAATAGATCTTCTTCTACACGTTTCACCCACAATGAAACTTTTTCACCAACCCCTCAGCTCAGATGAGGAGGAAGTTCAGGGTTCCAGTTTCTCTTCAGCACACTCTTCTCCAACAAGATCATCCTTCCAACACAGTCACCTGCCTTATTATCTCTCTTAGAGGCCAACATATTACTGCGGACCTCCATGGTACACACATCCAAGACTCTACCATCCTCGTTGGAATCCTTATCAAAACTACCTGTTGCCCCCTAACTTACCTCAAGTATCTCACATGGCTACACCTCTTTCTTCTAAACCAAGACTGTTTAATTACAGCCTATCAAGCAGGAGACCAACCACAGCCAAGCACTTCATCTGCTTCTGTGGACCACCACCAGCTCTTCAAGAATTGTCATCTGCCCCTGACAAGGCAGTTGTCCTCCACTCCGCACCTGTCATGGACAACTGCAGATTGTTGAACAAACTCCTTAAGAGACTTGCCCAGGAATTGTCTGCTTCCCTTGAGGAGGTAAAGGAGTCTTCACATAAGATGTTGAAGATCTTGCAAACCCCAACACCATTGAAAATAGCCATTCCACTAGAATTTTTCACTGATAGAACCTACAGAGGTAATCTGGGTGACTCCGGTGCCTATCCTTCCCACTGATAAAAGAAATGACAGGAAGCATGTAATTTCTTTTTGCCCACCCAAATACAAATTCTTCAGTAGTGGATACAGCCACACATAAGGTGAAACAATCCCCCAGTAAATCGACTCCATTTGACAAAGAATGGAAGAGACTGGATCTTCAAGGTAGAAAAGTTTAATTATCTGACACTCATGATGAGGGTTTCTAATTACAAAGTCCCCCTTTCCAATTATGATCACTGCATGTATGATAAACTCTCCCTCATCTTGGATGATCTTCTGGACTCTTAGAGAGACCAGTTTAAATCCTTAATCAATGAAGGTTAACTAGTAGCCCAAACACTGTTAAAAGAAACTTTTGACATGACTGATATGGTTGCCAGAGCAACAGCAACAGCCGTAGACATGTTCGGAGTCTCCTGACTCCTCAGCACAGTTGTCCTCAAGGAGCTCCAATCTAAGATCAAAGACCTACCTTTTGACAAATCACATCTTTTTGCAGAGAAGACAAATGACGTCCTCCACTCAGTGAAGGACTCCAGATCCATACTCCATACTTCAGGCATTTACGCTCCCACCATCAAGAGGAGGCACTACAAATTCCAGCCTTATGCATGTAAATGTACAACTGACACTCAATACAGATATTGCAAAGAAAGCAAACACTATTCTGGATTGTATTAACAGGACTATTGTAAATAAGACATAAGTAATTCTTCAACTCTGATTAGGCATCACCTGGAGTATTGTGTTCAGTTCTGAGTGCCTCATTTCAGGAAAGATATGGACAAATTAGAGAAAGACAAGAGAAGAGCAACAAGAGTAAGTAAAGGTCTGGAACACCTGATTGAAAGGAAAGATTGAACTGCTGGCCTTTCCATGGCCCCGAGTGTCTTCTCAAAAATAAATTGCAACAGTCACGGCCTATCTCAGGAAATAAGGGATATTCATCTTCCCATACCTAGACTACTGCCTCCTAAGAGCTTTGACCCAATAACAATTAGAGCTATTGATTCAATTTATCATGAACACCTTCCAACTTCTCAGCTTGGGGATAAACTTTGAAGAAGCTTCCATGATACCATCATAAAAATCCAATTCATATGTGCAGACCTCAACTCCATTATAGCCAGGGCGCCTCTGGCACATACGAGATACATAACACAATCACTCATCACATCAACTTCATGTACACACTATGTTATGATGAAAGCAATACAGCAACTTCTTGGCCCCATGGTGGCGACAGCCTCTGTGATCCATTCTCAGCTCTGTATGAGATACTTCCAGGCAGGGTTTTCCATGGCGCAGAAATCTCACAGACATCCCTTTTCCAGACCCTTAAAAATACTGGAAGCTATCAGACTCTTTTTTACTTAGTGAACAATTGAATCAAACCTGATGAAGGGTGGCCCCTTTTCACAGCCTTTCTGTAACAATTACAACCAATGTGTTCCTCCTGGGTTGGGCAGTACATATGCAACATCTGACTCCACAAGGCTAGTGACTGAATTTGAGCAACTCAATGCACATAAACATCCTAGAACTCCAGGCGGTACACAATGCCTGCGGGTATTTCCTCCATCATGTAAAGAACAGATCTGTACTAATAATGGTGGACAATGTTGCTTTGATGTTTTTACATAAACTGCCAAGGGGGAGCCAGTTCCCACAGCCTGTGTGCAGAAGCAGTAAGACTATGAAACTGGTGCATAAAGTACAATATAAACATATCTGCTGCATATGTACCAGGAAAACAAAATGTCATTGCTGACACCTTAAGCAGACAGTTACACCCAACCATGAGTGGGCACTGAATGACGCAGTCCTGAAAGAGCCATTTCACCTGTCAGGCCACCCAATCACTGTTCTGTTCACCACCAAACACAACAGGAAATGCCATTGGTAATGCTTAAGGTCAGACTTAGGCTCCACATCACTGTGATCCCTTTCTTATCAAATGGAACATAGGATTCCTGTATGCTTTTCCGCCAGTTCTACTACTACACAGAGTCCTATACAAGGTCAGATCAGACAAAGCACATCTAATACTCATAGTGGCAGCTTGGCCCCGGCGAACATGGTATTCTGATCTCCTGGCCCTCTCAATGTGCAAACCCATAACACTACTACGCAGATATGATCTTTTATACCAACACCATTATCTCATACGTCACCCGAGCATTCCTGAACTGCATAACAGTCTGGATAATAAATGGTTCTTGGCAACTGAAATTCAGCACTAACAGGAGGTGCAACAAACCCTTACGAACAGTAGGAAGCAATCTACTATAAAGTCATGCTTACACAAATGGCATAGATTTATCTCATGGTGTGAGACCAGAAATGTGTCACCATCATCTGTGACAATCCCCACTATTCTGAACTACACCTTGCATCTGAAGACTTCCAGTTTCTCGATTAACTTGTTAAAGCTGCATCTTTCTGTGATTTCTGTCCTTTATGATAGAGACCTAATCCACATCTTTTATCCAATCCAGTTGTCAAACAACTCTTAATCCGCCTTCAAAAGACTTTCCCAACACCTTAATGGGACCTGAGCATCATTCACAAAGCTCTGACAAAACCAGCCTTTTAGCCCGTAGCTACCTACTCACTCCTCCTTCTTTTAATGAAAGTATCTTCCTTGGCACCATCATCTCAGCAAGACAAGTCAGCGAAATCAAAGCCTTGATGGCAGACCCTCCATATACAATCTTCTCCAAAGACAAGGTCACCCTTAGGCCCCACCCAAAATTCTTAGCGAAGATTATATCTGACTTCCATCTAAACCAAAATATTTCTATCCGAAATCACACAGTGACATTGAGGAATCAGTCATTTACTTCTTCAACGTCCATAGAGCAGTTGCCTTCTACCTAGAAAGAAGAAAAACAAGTCAGAGTCTCCAAAAGGATCTCATCTTTTATCAGAATATGCTACAAACGAATGGGCCAACAAATCCCTGTGGTCACAAATGCTCACTCTATAAGAGCTATGGCAACATATCCCTATCATAGATGTATGTAAGGCTACCACATGGGTATTACCCTCTACTATCATTAAACATTATGCCATAGACCACTTCACTTCCAAGGATGCGTTGCTCGGATTGTCCATTCTTTCTCAGGCAACGTATACTGCTGAAGACCCTCCTCTATTTGAATGCACTGCTACATAGTCACCAACAAGTGGAGCTCCCACAGGGACAACACTCGATGAAGAAGGGAAGGTTGCTCACCTTATGCATTAACTGCTGCTACTTCAAGATGGGTGTCCCTGTGGGTGCTCCACTACCTGCCCTCCTCCCCTCTACTTCAGAGTCTCTCTTTTTCTAGATGGGGTACTCTGCAGTGGAGAAGGAACTGAAGGTGGTGGGCAGGCGCACATGCACTGCCAAGGTGCCAATGGCCACGAGACTACCAGCGCATGTGCTGCTCTGGAAATCTATGATCCAAGGTGCTGCAACATGCGACTCCAACAAGTAGAGCACCCACGGGAACACACATCGCAAAAAAGTAGCAGTCGTTGCACAAAGTGAGCAACCTTCCCTTTTCCTTTCTATTTTTTATATTTTCAGCCTTCTACTTTTATATTCATTTATCTCTGGATGCAGATTTTCAACCAAAGCTTTTTTCATGAGCATGCAGATGTCAGTGACACTGAAACATTTTGCAAATGTATGCTAAATTGTTCCTTTCTGGAATGTGAGGAAATCCCAATATCCTGGTTTGACGCTTTCTGAACAAAACTGTTAATTTGAAATTACCTCAATTAAAAACTTTTTTTTAGTAAAATAAGTCATATTTGAAAAATAAACAAAATGTTTAGGCTGTTCTGAAGGACTTTAATTATATTATTTCTTTTACTGTTCAAAATTATTGGATTTATAAAATAAACAAAGATAATGGCCAAATAATTTATATTTAGTCAGTATTTAACGTCTGCAAACTTAGTTTATATTTGGAACATCTGTTACTTTATTTGCAAAAACTAAGGATGGGCTCTTTGCCATGCTAGTAACTGTAACTTTTTATGTGTTTATTTCCACAAAATAGGCTTCATCAACTAGTAATCTATCCTCATGCTTCAGAGAAAAAAAAATCTTTTCACTTTAAAGTACCTTTAATAATAATAATTAATAATTTGAGTAACTTTAACCACAGTTTATCTGATCCCAAGTTTATCTGATCAACAAATTCATTTACTGGATTAACTTCTTTTTTCCTTATATTTATTTTTGTATGCAGTACAGCTTTATTTTTTTTTCTGTTTTACTAAGCAGAACACCATTACTTTTTTAAAAATATTTCTATAGTGTGCTATAGGAAGTTTAGATAGCTGAGTTCATGGATCTGTCCCAAGAAACTTACAACACAAGAAGGAAGTAGGGCATGCATGGAAAGTTTAAGGTCACTGTAGTGACATTCTGCATGTTATGTCAATTTTGCTTCATTGTTGCATGGAATATTTGAAGGGCCTGTGAGGCAAGGGAGAAACAGTGTCCCTGAGAAAATGAATAGTATGATGTACAGTGTTATGCTTGATATTCTAGTAATTAAGAATTCTTTGCTAAAGTTATAGAGGTCTTGCACCAAAAAGAAATAGGGACAGTTCAAGGAAAATGGAATTGGCAGAGTTCAGAGCTAAAATAGCACAGAAGTCAGTGCTGATAGGAAAATACCAACTTAGATATAGCCAAGCAAATTCTTTGCCAACAGAAATTTAGTTTCTGCTGTTCCTTTCAAATCAGTACTTTTGATTTTTGGTAAACGAGATTATCAAATCCAAAGTCTGGATCATCTAGTAGTTTATATCACTTGAATAGCAAAGAATTGCATGTTGTGACAAAACTCCTCTTCTACTTTGGTGGTTCCCTCTAGCAGTGGGTCAGAAAACTGTTTCACTCCTGAGTATTCTTGTAGGCCCTTGCTCTTTGTTTGGGCTCTTGTTCCTCCAGCAGCTGGCTGGTGGAGGGGGGAGGGGGCAATTCCACCCTCAACTTCTGGCACCATCCCAGGCACTCTATAAGCCACAACCTTGCTCTTCTGCTACAGGGAACCAGCAAGATTCCCTGGGTTACTTCTCCATACTTCCTGAAAGTAACATCCAGACTTTGCTCAGCCAGGGCCTTAACTAGTGGGGGGTGACTGGGGCTTTGCCCCGGGCATCCCAGAGTGGCTCTGTTTTGCCATTTGATCAAAGGGTGTCTTCGACTCTGCTTACTCCGGGCACCCCTCATTCTAAGGGCACATTGTGGTTCGGGCACGCCCTGGGCTCCAAACTACTTAATTACGGTGCCGACCAGGGCACCTTCCTGGCCTCCTTGCCCAGGGGAACTCTTGATCTCTGACCACCTCACTGGACGTGGGGGGACGGAGGTAATCTTCCACTTCTAGCAGGATCTGTTTCTCTCAGGCCTCCGGGCTTGGAAAGGTCCTTTACCCCCTTTGTGCAGGAGTGTTTTCTTCCCCCAGTCTTTGTATCTATGGGGTTCTTCCTGACCCACATTCTGCTCCTTCTCATAGATGTATGCTTTTCCAACCACATCTGGCTTCCTCTCACACACTCCAGTAGCTCTTCGCTCTCTTGCACTCCAGCTACACATTTCTCTGGAGGAGAGGCTTTTTAATCAGTTCCAGGCAGCACATTGATTAGGCATCCAGGTTTCCCAATTAGCCTGGTAGCCCCCTGCACAGCTACCAGGGGAAAAGGGACTTGCTGGGCCTGGGGCTCACATATTGACTTTCTAGTACTTTCCAGAAACCCTCTATACTGACTCTGTCACAGCGTACAGACCATAAACATGTCTTGACTGTATAATAATTGTCAGAAGCTCAACAATTCCTTTATCTGAGCTATTTGTGGGTATTGTTTAGGTTTTTTGTTCTCACAATCTATTTTAAATTTCAATATTAAGTGATTATAGAAGAAAGACTTCTAAGCTTTGCAAATACTGTGCCTTCCTCAGAAAACTGTAGTACACAGCCTTATTTATGAAAACCAAAATTCACTTTTGCCTTTGAACGAAAGTCCCTTTTTTGTTTTGAAGGCAGCACAACTTTTTAAAATTTTGAAACTTCATTCCACCAGTGTCTGCAATATACATTTTCACTTGAATTCTAAGGGAACTATAAAAGGCTTTATAATTTGTGGTTGTTGAACTGGAAAAATATCATATAAGATTCTAAATCCATTTTACATAATCTACAGAGCCCACAATTACTATTTAAAAAGAAATGGAATCCCAAGCTCCAAATAACTTAACACCAACAAGGCAAACTCTAAGACAAAGGCTTTAGTGGAGCTAAAATTGTACTCACTAGCCTAACATGATGTAGTTTGCTTGCTATAACATTAATAGATTGCTTTAAAACAAAAATCTTGCATACTGCTATTTAAATGGCATATTCATGCAATTTTAATAAGGCTGTAGATGGAGCCAAATATAACCAGTGAAAGGAAACTTTAAAAAAATTCTAAAGACAGGAAAAAACTAATATATATGCTATTAAAAAGTGAGAGTGAGTGTGTATTCTCTGAAAACAAAAGTTTAAAGAGACGAGGCGAAAGGATAAAAACATCTTGTCTTTAGACATTGGGATATATTGTTTTTAATAGTCCATGAGGGAAGTAAATGTTTCTTCTATTCTAAAACTATTTTTCACAAGAAGACCATGTCTACGTGGACTAATTTAGCCTCTACCTGTACTAGCTTTTGCCTAGTTTGAACTAAGAAATTTTTTTTAGTTTGAACTAGGCAAAACTTAGTCTCAAATAATAAGTTTGACTTGTTAGTCTGGACTAAGTGCGCAGTTCAAACTAGGCGTGGTATAGACATGTACTATGACTTAGTTCCAACTTAAAAAGTTCAAACTAAACCATTAGTTTGAGCTAACCACGTGTCCTTGTTTGAACTAAAAAGTTAGTCCAAACTAGGATGTGCAGCTGCTTTGAACTAAAAAGCTGCAGTTAGTCTGAACTAGCCTGAGGCTAGTTCGGACTAACCTTGGGCTTTTTTAGTTAGGACTAGCAAGTCTGAACTAAAAAATAGCTGTAGACGTTGCTGAACTGAAAACTGCATACTGCATTTAAACTCTTGACATTTAATTTTCGTGTTTTCCTATTTTCTTTTCATTTTAATTCTCATTTATCAACTTTATTTTACATTTCTTTTTTCACTAACTTACTCTTTCACAACTGAAACTGAATTAATGTGGCATATCTTTTTATCAGTACACAATTAAAGTAACTATTATATAAAAACTTCAAATCCAGTTTGTTGTTTCTGTTAGTGTGTGTTTTTGATTGGCACAGGGAGATGTATGCTTTACATCTTATTGCCTCCTCTCTATTTTACTATAGGACTTATTGTTGTTGGCAGTGAGATGCAGTTGTCAAATGAAAACATATATTCCAGATTCTGAGCTGAGACTACCTTGATTCAAGATGTTCAGGGCGAATGCTGCCATTCCCTTTTAAGTTTTACAAAGAGAAGAATGAACAACAATTTAAAAATGGATGAAAACAAGATAGAAGGGAAGGGACCCAATGGTCATTTTCAACACTATTTTTCTTTTGTTACATGGCACCTTCTTCATCTCATATGTTCACTATCCAGGATTATACAATTACTTGTTTTTCAAAAGGCTTATTTCTGCTCAGATGAATCTGAAAAACATCCCTCTTCCCATGTGATAATCAACTTGGGATACATAGTCATATTCTCGCGTTGCTCTGACTTGTGCTATATTATGTAAACTATTCTAAACAGAAGTTAACCTTCCTCTCAAAATATTTAGAGAGAATCATTTTTAGCCCAATCATCTTCATGTGAAGTGCTGTCTCAATATGAAACCTGATGCTTTTTAGTCCCTTTTGCTGCCTGCACCATTACAATATCAACTGGATTCTTAAGAGGAAAATTGAGCTCATTCTCACTTGAGACCCTCCAAAAGGAATATACACACCATGTTTTCACCCAAACAGAAGTGGAGCCCTTTTAAATAAATACAGCAAATAATGGACTCACCAAAAGAGAACCCTTTTCCTTGTCTTATCAGGATCTCAGCTTTCTATGTAGGTGTTGTAGAAATGGAGGTTAGTGAGAGACTGCCTTGTAATGCAAACTGGCAAGCTATTGCAAGAATCAAATAAGTTCTGATTCTGTGCCTCTTACGGTTTTATATCATGATATCTGAACACCTTCTACTTCCCCATAGTGACATATGTCTGGAATTCAGTTTCTAGTCTTCCCCAACCAGCAGAAGATATCAGCACCCCCAAGTGGTGCTTGGTTTTTGTAGTTATTTATGTAGCTATTATACAAAAACCTGGAAATCGGTGGGTGAACTATAAAATTGCTGTAGGCTTTGGCTGATGACACTGTAAGTAGCTTTTAGAGGCTCTTCCTCAAAAAGTATGTTATTGGGAAGCAAGTGGCCACAATCTTCCCCCTAGTCTCTCCACCTGTAGTGAAACTGATTACTTGAAGGATGGAGAATGGACTGATGTCACTTAACGGCTGTACACCTTTTGAATCTTCAGAAATCTTTAAAGCTGTTTCTTCTAAGTATTTTCTCATCAAAGATGGGAAGGAGGAAAAGATAAAAGGCTTGGCATTATACAGAAAGCATATCCTCTAGTACAGTTGCTTTTCAGAGAAAAAATATTTTATCGTTTGAGTCCATATATAAAATAGTTAAGTAACAGTATTTCAACATCTTTGTTCTATGAAAAAAATCACCTTTAATTTCTTTCTCCCCCCTTTACCTTTCCCAGGTTACTTCCCAGTTTTAAATTACCTCTCAAAAAAACACTCTTTTTCTCCTTCTCCTCAAACACATACATGAAATATGAGGAAGACCTTACAGAAGAATTGTTCTCTATTTTTACTTTTTTTTAATGAGTATTTTATAAATCACATTTTTATTTGCAGGAAAAGCATGGACAGCACCAATTTTTTACTCAATACTTCATATTTTATAAGGAGGAACATTTCATTGTTGTTTCCAAAGCTATTGTGTCCCTACTGATGGGCTATCTCTAAAGCTGTTAAATTGCTTTTTCTCTCCCATCCATTTTTTTCACAGTTCTGTAGACACTGATTAAATGTACAAATGAATCAAGGTTATTTTTAAATTACATTAGTAAATCTTTTGTACTTGTTTATCCAGATACTTATAATAGCCCTCATCATGGTAGTCTTTTCACTAATTCCACGTGCCATATATTTCTTATACAAAATAGAAGAACTGCAACAGATGGTGACATTCTGGTTGTGTTTTTCCATTCTTGAAACAGTAGAAATGTTTCAAGAAGTAACATGGTATACTGTAAACACGCCTACTTCACTCCTGATTCTACAGTTCAAAACTAAGACTCTAGCTTCAGGGTTTTACTTCTTAAAATATATTTGTCTCTGGTGGTGCTCTCATAGGTTTAGGATAATCTGTTAACTGTAGAATTCTGGTGGTATTCAGTAGTTTTATCTGCTAATACAGGAGGCGGCAACCTTTGCTGGCCCTTATGTAAGCCACACCCACTGTATGCTCAGCAGGTGCAGGGTGGAACCAAAAGGGAGCGGAGCTAGGCCTCTGGTTCCTGGTCAGGACCTGTACTGGGACTGGGGCTGGCTTCCACTGGCAGGTGGCCTCTGTTTTCTGGCCAGGGCCAGCTCCTTCTCCTGTCAGCAGGCAGCATCTAGTTCCTGCCATCAGCAGTACCTCTGAGCGAGTTGACCCTTCCTCTTCTGTCCATGGTTGGGACTGGATCCTACCAGCAGCAGCAGCTCTGGGCTGGCCAACCCACCTTGCTCCCCTTCAGCAGGGGCCATGAGCCCCACACTACAGCTTCTTTTTCCCTGCTGGCAGCAATCCTCAGCAGTGAAGCATGGCCAGCAGGGGCCTAGAGCCACAGCATGCCACTCAGGCTCAGCCTGCATGCTGCATTTGGGACACTTGCCAGAGGTTGCTGACCCCTGTGCTAATAGGAATGGATACTGAGCTATGTTCTCACTTAACTTGAGGCTTCTTTACACTGTCCTGATTTTTCTCATTGTTGTAGAATCAGTATTCTTGAGATATAAACCTAATGCAATAAAGGTAATTAAGCTCAGATGAATACTTTATGAACCCATAGAATCTATTTGCATACTATCCACACTAATCCATGACAGACAGGCCTGTTGTACCCACTGAGAACTGAAGCACTGCAGCAAAGTTAGCAATCTCTGCAGAGACACTACTTTCTTACTTCATTCAAACACCAATTGAAATGCATGATCCAAGTGTCAACCTGTTTTCATAGGGCTATCTCACAAGAGTGTTGACCATCATGCAGATAGAAATACAATATTCTTCAACTGTTGTTAGGCATCTTGTTTTCTGTAACACCACTTCTATCTCTTGGCAAAGAAAACTACTAAGAGACATTTTTCCATCAGTATAGACTATTTGATGAGTGATGGTAAAGGCATTATGGTGAAATGTACTAAGGTTTTGCACACTGAAGTTCACTGATGTATAAATATGGAGAATGATATTCTTCATAGAAGGAAAACAAACAAGGAGTCCTGCGACACTTTGTTTTGCTGAACTAGACTAACACAGCTACCCTTTTAGAATGTCATAGGATTTTGAGATGTCATGTAATGACCACACCCAGAAAGAATATTCTGATAATGCTTATGTCCAAAAGAAATACCAGATTGCTGACTTCACAAAATAACTTGCAGGCTTCAAACTACTGCAGAAACAGTGGGCAGTACTGAAACATAGTACCTTCCAACTCTGGAAAATGAGAAGTAATGCAATGTAAGTAGGGACACCAATTGTGAACTATGGACTTTACTGTAAACCAATACTTGTTCTAGTCATTTGCCAGTGGCATCTCAGCCTTGCACCAAGTGACTTCCAAAGCTGGAAATGTTCCAAAACATGAATGTTGCTAATCACCTCTTGACACAGAAAAGATGACGACCAGAAAGTTGTTAAGGGTATAGTTGGGTTCTTAGACCTTTCTGAGTTTCTTTTATATTAAGGAACAGCTGCACAAAAGAAATATTCATGTCCATGCCACCTTTCCAGGCCATGCAGTTTGAGGAGAACATTGCATTGTTGGTTTCTAAGATCTGTATAAAATGTACTACTTTGTGCATCCTTTGGTACTAGTTTGCCTTTTCTTCTGTCAGGTTTTTTAAAGGTCTCAGGATCTATTTTTTTTTCTTTCTTGTTCTCCTTCTTTCCTTTTTAAAGTCTTAATTTTCCAGACAAATTCCAAAGAGGTACCTGTGTTAGTCTAGTTCAGTGAAATAAACAAGGAGTCCTGTGACACCTTTAAAGACTAACAAATTTATTTGTTGCATGAGCTTTCTTGGGAGAAAATTGGCAGAGGTGGGATTTTGCCCCACAAAAGCTCATGCAATAATAAATTTGTTAGTCTTTAAGTCCCCAAGGACTCATTGTTTGTTTTCCCAGACAGCTTTTTCTCTCTCATTCAGTATTACTTAGTCATTGCTATCACACGTACTCATAGGAAGTTTTGCTACAGATCGTGAGAGTGGCAAAAAGGTACAGTTTGTTTCTAAGTAGTGGGGATTTGAATGAGATCAGTTTGTTCTGGAGATAAGTAAAAGGCCAAGGTAGTTGCTACTTCGGACAGGAAACCTGTACATCACATGAAGGTTTTTGTTGCTGGTTTTTTCCTAAGGGGTATTACTTTGTTAAATTTTTACCACCTCTGTACAAGGGAACAGATAAATTAAGGTAATTTGATGATTTACCAAAGGTAAACAAGAAAATATCTGAATTCTGTGTCACCAATTTGTGACTCCACCAAACAGGAAATTGACATGTGAGCCATGAGAATCCTTTGCCATTTGACACAGAGGCAACAATTTCATAAAGTGCTATAATGTATAATTAACATCATATTTATGGGAAATGTAATAAATGCAATGATCTTGCAACAATTGATACTGGATAATGATTGTGGCCATTTAAATGTTTGTAAAACAATAGGTGCCAATTAGAAAAATTGGCCATAGATGTGCTATGGCAATCATTAAATGATACCAAATGAGAGAGGATGAGACTATCATCTGGAAAAATAAGGTTCTAAAGAGAGAGGCAGAACGAGGGGAAAAAAAGTGTGTGCATGTGCGCACGTTCTTGTTTTTATGTATATTAATATTTTTGTATTCATAATTACTTCCTATACATGTCGTGTGTGTATGTCAACTGCAGTTGAATACCAAGAGGAGCATTAATCTGGTTACTCTAAAAATGAATCTGGAACAGAGAAGTCCAGTAATAAAATTTTCCTTCCATGGGAAGTTCTGACACTTTGTGATTTCAGTGCAAAACCAAATTTTCCTAAGGAAATAAAATTTGTAAAAATTATATATTTTCATGCAAGTCAAAAGGAAATGTATCAAATCAGTAAAAGTGAAATAAAACACTTTTAGCTTATCAAAACAAAATAAAATTAAACATTTATTTTTGTACTTTTTTCCTGTTGACAATTTCTTTCTATGCTTTCTGTATCATTCTAGAAGTAATTCATTTTGCGGGCACAAACTAACCATCTATCCCAGGGCTCTTTTAAACTCCACTATATTGAAGTATCAAACATTTTTACCACCTGCTTGTATTACTCCTTCCTGAAATAAATTGACAAGTACACAAAAAAGGTGACAGTAAAGGTATCCTATTTCATAGAATCAGAGAAACTGGAAGGGACCATGAGAGGTCATCGAGTCCAGCCCCCTGCACTCATGGCAGGACCAAGTACCATCTTAAACCACCCCTGACATGTGTTTGTCTAACCTGCTCTTAAAAACTTTCAGTGATGGAGATCTCACAACCTGCCTAGGCAAATTATGCTGGTGGTTAATCACCTTGACAGTTAAGATTTTTTTTTTTCCCCCTAATGTTCAACCTAAACCTTCCTTGCTATAATTTAAGCCCATGACCAGTTAAGGAGGATGATTTTTCTCCCTCCTCCTCGTAGCAACTTTTTACATATTTGAAAACTGTTATCATGTCTTCTCGGACTCCTCTTTTCCAGACTGAACAAACCCAGTTCTTTCAATCTTCCCTCTGAAATGTTCCAGACCTTTAATCATTCTTGTTGCTCTTGTCTTGACTTTTTCCAATTTGTGTGCGTCTTTCCAGAAATGAAATACCCAGAACTGGGCACAGTACTCCAGTTGAGGCCTAATCAGGACTGAGTAAAGCAGAAGAATTTTTCTCATGTCTTACTTACAATACTCCTGTTTATACCCCCCACCCCCAACAGTGTTACACTATTGGTGCATATTTAGCTTTTGGTCCACTATGTCACCCAGATCCCTTTCTGCAGTACTCCATCTTAGGTGGTCATTGCCTATTTTGTGATCCATTTTGCACAATGAATTGTTCTTTTGTAAGTGGGGTATTTACCTTTTTTCATTGAATTTCACTCTGTTTACCAGCTTGTCCAAATAATTTCAAATTCTGATCCTATCCTCCAAAGCACTTGCAATCCCCCTCAGCTTGGTATCATCTGCAAACCGTATACATGTACTTTTTATGCCACCATCCAAATAATTGATGAAAATATTGAACACAACTGGACCCAGAATCAGTCCCTGCGGTTTCCTTCTCATTATGTCCTTCCAGCATGACTGTGAACTGTTGACTCTTTGGGAGTGGCTATGCAACCAATTTTGCACCCATTTTACAGTAACTCTGTCTAGATTGTACTTCCCTAGTTTGTTGATGAAAAGGTGAGATGAGACCATATCAAAAGCCTTACTAAAATCTAGATATACCACGTCTACCACTTCCTCTCTATCCATAAGGCTTGTGACACCATCATAGAAGGCTATCAGGTTGGTTTGCCATGATTTATTTTTGACAAATCCATGCTGACTATCACTTAGCACCTTATTCTTTTCTAGATGTTTGCTAATTGATTCCTTAATTATTTGTTCCATTACTTGTACAGAGGTTAAGCTGACTAGTCTGTAATTCCATGGGTTGTCCTTATTGATGAGTACTGTATTTGCTCTTTTCCAGTCCTCTGGGATCTCTCCAGTCTTCTGTGATTTTTTTTCAAACATAATAGCTTATGGCCCAGATATCTCCGGAGTCAGTTTCTTGAGTGTTTTAGGGTGCATATCATCAGGCCCTGGTGACTTGAAGACCTCTAATTAACTAAGTAATTTTTTTTACTTGTTCTTTCCCTATTTCCTTTGTTCCCTATATAGAATGAGTCTTTTGCTGTTATATACATATGGTTTTATTGTACTTATGTTTCAGAATCACATTGTTTTTCCTTTCTTGTCGCTTTGAGTGATTCATGTGGAGGCAAGTAGAATTGCAAACTGGCAATTTTCTATCTCAGCAGTGGTTTTGAATTTAGTTTTATATGAAATTAAAATATTCTCAAAATATGAATTTTGATTTTTCTTGGCAACTTCCAACAGCATCTTTTTACAGATGGTTAATATCCCATTGAGAGCTTAACATTCTCCCTGAAGCAAAAGGAATGTTTGAGCCAATCTTTTTCTTTTCTAATGCCAATGTTCTGCATTTATTTTCATCTGCAATATACTGTAAAAATATATGATCTAGCTTTAAATCCTCCAGGCATTATTATTTAGTGTCAAACTTGTAAACTCTCTTGCTAAGAGGAAGAAATACAATAAAAATTTAAATGTCTTCCTGCTAAGTGGTGGAGTTGAAGGCATTGTGGAAAGGAATTGCAGTAGGCTGAACAGTAAAAGCAGAATTCTAGCATTAGCTTATTGAGGTCTCTCTTCAAATGAAGTGTTTTAGATTACCTTTTTAATAGAAACCTGCTACACAAATGCTGTCTCTGTTCTCATCTGAAAGGCTTTGTCTGTTCTGAAATATGGCCATATATGAGATGAGAACATTGGCTGTGTGTAAGATTTATCTAATTATTTTTTAAAGTCACTGAGAAAGCATACAACATTTAAAATAATGTTCAAGTGTACTGTTTAAATTTAATTAGTAAATTGCTATTTTAAATTACAAAATTCAAGTGGACACGTCATTACTTCAACAGATGTAAAGCTAGCTAGAGTGTTGCTTGCCTGGCTATCTAGGTTTTGCACAATGCGTTGGGTAACTACCCTGCAAGAGGCTTGGGAGTGTATTTATTAACTTTTGCACATCTTACTGTGCTGAAGAAACTGGTAATGCTAAGTTTCTGTGTGTGACAGAGTGGGATATTTCTGGGTGAAATTAAAAACTGTTTTGTATTGAAACTTCCATGTTGGATTCAGGTATCTATTTTGTGTTATGCGATGAGCCAATGTCTAGTCTTGTCCAAAGGAAAGTTGTGTTGTGTTCCAGTCTGCCATCCTGTCCAAGAAAGGTGCTTGACACCTAGTAGAAGAACTATCATGAAATATGTCTACACAGAAAGCTGGATCCCATGGCGGTGGATCTCAGAACCCCTGTCTACAATCTTTGGCTCATGCTACAGTACTCAGTTTTGAAAGACTGATGTGGTATATTGGCTTCAGAGCCCAGTCTCCATCCTGAGCATAAATATCTATACAGCTGTTTTTAGTGCTGTAGCACAAGCCTGATACTATAGGCTTGAGCTCCTAGTCTTCCTGCCCCAGAACAATGCTCATTGTGTAGACATGTTCCAAAACAACATGAGCCTGTCTCTCATGGCCATCCTCACAGAACAGTAGGAGCTTGACCGGCAGAGGAGGGTGAAGTTAGTCTTCCTGGGCATAAGGCTGTAAAGCAAGCCTCTATTTAAAAGGGCCAATTCCTTTTAAGGTTGTCCACATGCAAAAGAGGTCTAGAGAGAGCAGTGAGGAGTGATTCTGCCTAGCCTGAAATACTAATAAGACATCAGAGTCACAGAAAAGTGAGACTGGACTGAAGGGTGGGGTTTTCCAGGATTTTGGTTAATTTGCAAAGATCTGCAACTCACAGACTCTAAGGTCAGACGGGACAAGTATGATCATGTAATCTGACCTCCTGCACAATGCAAATCACAAAACTGCACCTACCCACTCCAGCAATAAGCCTCTAATTTATGACTGAGTTATTTAAAGTCCTCAAATAATAATTTAATGACTTTAGGATACAGAGAATTCACCAGTAGCTGAGCCATGCCCCATGAATAATATGGTTAAGAAATTCTATTGCTAACCCTGTTTTCCTGTTGTGTCACAGTGTCCCCGAAGGGATTAAATGAGAAGCCAGAGCCCTAACAGCTAAGTGGATCTTTGGGGGAGCATTCGCCAGCAACTATGGAGTGCAGGAAGTCTGTGTTGGTTCCCGGGTCGGGGGCTGCTGAATTCCAGAACTCCAGCGTCCCATATTCCCTGGTTTGGGCATGTGCACTGGAGATTCAAAGCTAGGAACAGTGGTCAGATTGTGCTCAGACCAAGATCCAGTCGTGGCAACTCACAACAGAGGAAAAACAAGCCTGACTTTGTAACAATCTACCAGCTTATTATTTTTTAACTAGTCTTCTAAAGGGCAAATATATATTTTAGTAAGGTTTGAGTCTAGTGTTTTGTGACTTTTACATACAAAGGGATTGTTTTAATTTGACTTTTTTTTTTTTATCCTATTGTGCATTATCCTTTAGTGCATTGTGGTGAAAGTAGTGTTTGTTGCTTGGTTTGGGAAAAAGCCAGAAGTTTTGGTTTATTAGGAGGCTATGAAGCAGAGCTTTCAGGGATACTAAGTATTTCAAACCCAAGATTTGGATGACTAAACTATATTCCCCACCTGATTGTTGCCTGACACAGAGAATACAGTAGACATGGGATTCCATATTTGTGTTATGAAAAATGTAGTCACTGTTCCTCCTCCTTAAAGAGGATTTCTGTTTATTTCACAAGATAAGCTGGTTCCTAGTACATCTGGGACACTACTGCATTATAAATAGTATTGTTTTAGGTAGTTTTATTCTATAAGACTCTCTAAAATATTTATTATTAAAAAGAAAAACAGACTTAGTTATGGGAAAATAAATTAAGGTACAATTTGTGTCTCTTACATGCTAATTAAAGTAAATTTCCTTATCCCCTATAAATATCTGTTATGCTAAATGTTTGTAATCTATAAAACCATCTTTTTATTAATAAGATTTTGTGAAAAAAATAATAAAAATGACTATATTATTGCCTTTAAAAAAAGGTACAAAATAAGATGATCCTCTGAATTTTAAACCGAGTAGTCTTCATATCTCTAGGAAAGAAAATCACAATATAAAATGAAGAATATTAGAAAAGGTCATAATCTTTGCATCTAGCTACGTTTAAGTATACCTGAGGCAAGAGAAGGAGAGTTGCCTTGGATAAAAAAAAATATTTGCTTACTTTGTGAGATTGCTAACATAGTGATTGTTTGAAAGGGTTGACTTTGATTTTTTTTTTCAAAAATATTACACAATAACAAAAAGATCTTTTAAAAAGGTATTTGGTAAATGTAACTGTTGCATGTAGAGGTTATATGGGTTTCAATATACATTTTCTTTCATTTGGCTGAAAAGCTTTGGTTTGTAAGATCGGGTTTATGTAATTTTTGTACAAGTGAAACTATTTTCTTTAGGAATATAATTTTTTCTTTTTTGTTTAGCTTTGGGTTGTTTGTTTTCATTGATTTATCTATAAACCCTAATGTGAGTGTACTTATATCAGTCTAAATAAAACTGCATACATGCTAGGGGCCTTGAACTGCTTTAACTATTTTAGAACAGTTGTCACAGGATAACTTTGTGTGTAGACAAGCCCTAGGAACGTAGGTTCCTTTTCCTCTTGATCATCGTGATATTCCAGTGTGACTCATTTGATCCGAGCGCAGGGAAAAAGAGTTTTTCCTCCTTGTATTTGTGTGCTGTTGTCGTCATTGATATGTTCTGTTTTGGTCTCAGTGGAAGCTGAGCTAATAGGTTTTAAAATTCCAGGAAGCCAGTTGCAAAGCTAAGGAAGAGTGAACGAGACTAACCCAACTAACCCTTTGGAAGTTGCAAAGTGCACTTTTGAGCAGACTAGCAGAAGTTTTTTGAAGTGTAACTGCATAACCAATGGCTGCAGATAAAGTACTCACCAAGTTGTGTACATGCCCTGTTGGTGTTTCTGCAGGGGCAATGTGATCAGAGTCATTTGTGCCTGTGATCCAGCTGGGCGTTTAATCTAAAATTATAAGGTAATGTTGCCCATGCAAGAGAATGTAAAAAGTTGTAATAATCTTCCTGTATCTGCTTTTTTTGTTCTCTCATTAATGCCCAAATATACCTCATTGCCTCCCAGTCTTTTTCAGTATAAAGATGAGGGCAATGAATTCAAACTTTGCTACATCTCTTCCCCCTTCTTACATTGCATTTCCAATTGCTGCACCCTTTCCCAACTTCTTGTCACATACTTTCTGCCTCCTTTCCATGTGTTTGAAACTGCTTGTTTTCCTCATTCAAATGAGTGCTCAAAATGCCCTTCTCCATTGATGTCTGCTCTTGTGCTGTTACTTTCTTGTACATATGCAGCATGGTGAAAAAGTCATAAATATTTATGAATAATAGTAATAACGTAGGAGCTTCATGTGTGATGTTTTTGGTGATATTTTATAATAAAACTGAGTATAATTTTCCCTGTTGGTAATTCTGAATGTCTGTTACTTTGTGAATATTTATATGGTCATAAGTTCTATTTTCTGTAATTTGGGATGTTCAGAAATTTTCCAAATCAAATACATGACAAATATAATGGTTCTTCTGGTCAATCTGGAGGAGTTTGTAAAAATATCTAACAGGGTTGTTTCTAATGATTTTGCACCCAGTTGTGAAGCTCTCAAGTACCTTGTGAATTTTGACACCTATTTCAGTCTTTGTGATGCAATTAAGTATCTGGTGCATCTCTAGCACCCCTCTCCTGAAAGATGGTAATATTGTATTTGATCTACCCTCTTGAATTTTTAACTCCCCTTTGTTTCTTCAGTTCCAGTTAAATACACTTAAAGGGTTTCTTTAACTAGCTTCATTCCTATAGTAACAACCCCCCCAAAGCAATATTAATCCTTTAATTTTTAATTTATGTTGTTTCAAAACTAAATACTTATATGACATTTCTGTGTGAGTTTCTCAGGTGTTTTTTTTTGGGGGGGGGGGGGTCTTTCTTCCTTCTTATCTCTTTCATCCATAAATTCCTGGCCCTGTTAAAACCAGTGGCAATCCTCCCATTGACTTCAATAGGGCTAGGACTTAGCTTACAAGTATAGGAATCAATAAACTTTCCTAAGTTTAACTTTCTTTTAAAATTGATTAGCCTTGATATTATGCAGTGCTTTATGAACATCTGTATTGTGCTATACATAGAAGGAAATATTTAGAATCTCTGCAGTCAAAACTTCTGTTCATAATATTTTTTTCTGTACATTGATCACTCTAATGTGTTGTAATTCAATAATATAAATGATGTGGTGTGGAATACTTCCACCATATGCTCGTAAATATTTCAGAACTCTGTAGAAAGTGACTTTTAAATAATGTATGTTGCATATCTATGCAAAGAAAGCAATGAAGACGTGTTAATTTAAAAGTTATCACTGTTAGTAAGATTCATTTCAATGCGCCATTATTGATTTGGACATTATGGGCAGGACATTCTTATGGTATAAAGATGTCAAAGCAGCACACGTAGTTCATGTTTTTACTTTAATACATAAATATGACACATTTAAAAGGTATGATTAAAAGCGCTTTTGAAGTATTTCCAGAAATAGGGGAAGCTTGATTTGGGAAATTATTAGCCTGGACTCACTAAAATAAACAGCAAACTGTTTATCCCTCAGTGCTGACAGCAAATATTAATCTGTGTCCTAATCTGGCACCTAAAACTCCAGGGAATATTATTAACACGAAGTATTTAGTGTTAGAAACCTCCAAATAAGTGCATTAAAGTTGAAAAAAATTGTCTTTTTAAAACTAAACACTATTTTGGCATGCAGCTCTATAACAGTTTGCAATGAGAGAGCCATAGTTTTGTTTCATTTGAGTTTTATTGGGGGCTAGTAGAAGGTACTCTGAATAATGCCTATTAGGATGACTGCAGTTGACTTCAGTGGACATTGGATCTGGCTTTAAAGGCTATTCTGTTATCGCCTGTTTTGCTGTTTAGATGAGTCATAAGTCACTGGCTCTATCATGTAAAGCTATTATATAGATTAAAGATTTCTCAGCTGATTATTTTGTACCTTAACAGATAAAATGAACGCAATTATAATCACCTGGAATGTGAGAACATGTGTTTTTTGTTGTTGTTTTTTTTTTTTAATTCCTATGCAAGGCAACCTGTGAAGTGGTTCTGACAAAAAACTAGTTAGTCAGAAATAAAATGCAAGAAACTGAGAGATGCTTGGTAGGACAAGAATATTTTAAAAAGAAAAAACTTGTGAGGGTATTGATTAAAATAATCCAATAATTTCTCCCCCCAGTCGAGTCTGACAATGAAGGTAGAGCAATTCTCATGAGAAAAATGGTAGGAATAATAAGTAACTTTTTTTTTTACTAAAAAATAAAAAAACCAAAACCTCCCCCCCCCCCCCAAAAAAAACTGCAGAACTTATTGTAAATGAGTAGGGAGTGGCTAAAGAAATTCAGATGCATTTAAAACAAGATGGTGTCCTGTCCTGAACAGACAAGCACATTCATCAAGTTAATTTTAACTTTCAAACCAACCTTGATTTGTAACTGGGTACACAAGAACCCTCCAGCAAGCTACACATACTTTTCAGCACTGTTTAGTGCCCATAATGAGGACAGAACTAAATTATCACACAAAAGATCTAGAGCAGTGGTTCTCAAATATTCTTTTTGTGGACCATTTGAAAATTCCTGAGCATCTGTGCAGCCCCCTTAATGATCTTCCCAAATGGGCCCACATCACATGGGGAAAGGGTTGGGAAAATGGGCAGGGCAGAAGTGGGGGGGGTGGCTGCTGTGCAGCACTGCTTGGGGCCAGGAGTGGCTCTGGTCAGGGCACTGCTAGGCTTGTTTTGGAAGGAGAGGGATGTGCAACCACTACACAGCACTTCCTGGAGTCAGAAGCAGTTCCACTCAGGGCATCACTTGACCTATGTGGTGGGAGAGGGGGCATGGTTGGGAGGGTGGAGCAGCTGCTGCCACACTGCACAGCTTGTTCCATAACATTTCTACAGACCACCTGAATGGAGTGCTTCATGCACCACAGTTTGAGAACCTCTGATCTAGAGAATTAAAGAAAACCCTCAAAATTGCATGGTCATAATTATTAATGCCATAATGCAGTTTGATTTAATCTGGTAAACAAATTCAAAGCACAGGGCTACAATTATTTATTAGAGCACAAGGAGAAAAATTGTAAAAATTGGAATGAAATATTTAGGAAACATTATGCCAATGTGTATCAGGAGAGGAGGAGACCTCACTGGAAAGGACACGAGTTGTAGGAGGCAGAATGAGTAGCCATACTTCTAGACTACCGGTTCCCAATCTGTGATTGGTGGGCAAAAAATGGCTGATGGGAGTCTTTCAAAGTAGCCCACCACTCCTGCATTGCTGGCTGCAGAAGGGATAAACTACCTAAGGAGTCACACAGAGCCTGTTGTGGGGCTACAAGACCAGTGCAGGTTCCTTGCTGCAGCCAAAAGCATAGGAGATCAGCACTCCCGTCCCCGCGCTCCAGCAGAGACAAAAGTGCTCTTCCTGGTTCCTAGGCAAATTAGGGTCACTGGTTGAGTCAGAGGCAGGGGAGCACTGATCTCCCATCCCCCTGGCTGCAAAAGGGAGCCACTCCCTAGGGACCCAGGTGGAACACATGGGGCTACAGATGTATGCGGTCTCCCTGCAGCAGCCAGGAGGATGGGAAATCAGTGAAGAGGCGGCTTCCATGCTGAAATGCTGAACTCCTTCCATCTGTCTTTGAGGGGGTGGGGTGGAAGCTCTTGGCAGAGACTAGTGAACCTTCAGAGTTGTAGAAATAATATTGGTGGCCCTTGTGAGAAAAAGCTTGGGAACAACTGCTCTAGCTAGAAGAAGTTAAGGGAATGGAAACTAAAATCTGCAGAAGCACAACAAGTAGGGTGGGGAGTATATGTTTTTCCTCTGTAATCTTTTACTGGAATTAAACAAAAAATGAGGAGAACATGCTATGATTATAGAGAAGTATCTTTAGTGGTATTTTGTCTGTCTCTTATTTGCTAAATGGCTTTGTCAGAAGTGGCTTGCAATTAGTATGATTTGCAGAGAGTATATTAAAAGTCCTTATCACCATGAACTTGAAAAGTGCTGTGTCCAGCCAAATGTTTACTCTGGGGTAGGGGGGAACCTTAAGAATTGCAGACATTAATATATGTTAAAGAAATAATGAGACTTTTGGGAGGGAGGGGCACTTTATAACATCTAAGCACAATTAAATATTAACTGTATTTATCTATGCTGACAACCTGGGTACCAAGAAATAGCCTATGCTTTGAAATATCCAGTATATTAAACTGGAAAATGAAACAGATGGACCTTTCAACAGTAGAATAAATATTAGATTAATACATCATCTTGCAATATTGCAGACTTCTAAGAATCCTTCTGCGGGAGATGGAGACAGCAACCTATGAAGTCTCTTGAATTTAAATATAATCTTTGATATCAAGTACAGCAAATGGTGTGATAACGATTTTTTGTATTAACCTGTGACTACTTGCCTTTACTACTGAAGGAAAAATACAACAGATCTGTCTGCTTTGACAAAGTAAACATTTATTGTAAGAGACATGTATTTCAAAAGGATCTCTTTGGAGGAGAAAAGGTCAGAAACAAGTAAATGTCATTAAGAAAAAAAAAAGTTTCAAAAGCAATAAAAGCCACAAGTTAAACTCAGTATTTTTCTTAGGCAGTGTACCATAAACACTCTGTGAAGACACATTCCAAAGGGGCAGCTGTGTTAGTCTAGTAAAGCAAAAAAAGCAAGGAGTCTTTTGGCACTTAAATACTAACAGATTTATTTATCGGATGAGCTTCCGTGGGAGAAAATCTCACTTCATCAGAGCCTTTGAAGAGAAGGAATTTACAGAATGGGATGAAGATAAATGAAAGAGAGTGTAAGATATGGGATCAGGTCATAGTGCAATAGCAAATCAGAGCATTTGTAAGGGCTTGGCTGTAGACAATGGATCGTCTGGTGTCTTTAGGATGGAAGCTCGAGGGATGTAGATAACTATACTGATCAGTAGGTTTTCAGTAATAGAGTGGTGTTGATGTGCCCATCCCTAATTTGTACTGTAGTGTCCAGAAGGTGGATCTCCTGTGTGGAGTGTTCCAGGCTCAATTTGATTTTGGAGTGAAAATTGTTGAAATCTCTGTGGAAATGTTCAAGCGCTTCCGTGCTATGGGTCCAAATGATGAAGATGTCATCAGTATGGCGTAAGTAAAGGAGAGGTGCTTTGGGGTGAGACTTAAGGAAACATTGTTCTAAGTCAGCCACAAAAATGTTGGCATATTGTGGGGCCATGCGGGTACCCATAGCAGTGCCACTGACTTGGAGGTATAAATTGTCCTCAAATCTGACATGGTTGTGAGTGAGCACAAAGTCACAAAGTTCATTCACAAGCTGTGCTGTGGCATTGTCTACAGCCAGGCCCTAAGATATAGCCGCACTTGCTCTAATCACTCAGACAGAGACAGATATCTTTAGGATCTCTATCAAGCTTTCTTAAAACTACAGTACCCACCTGGAGAAGTAAAGAAACAGATTGACAGAGCGAGATGGGTACTCCGCAGTCAACTACTACAGAAAATGCCCAAAAAAGAAAACAATAGAATGGTACTGGTCACCACATACAACCCTCAAGTCAGACCTCTTCAACAGATCCTTAAGGACCTCCAGCCTATTTTAAAAGATGACCCCCTCACTCTCTCTAGCCTTAGGAGGCAGACCTCTCCTAGCCTACACAGCGCCCCCAAAACTTAAACAGATGCTCACCAGCAGCTACAGACCTAACAGAAACATTAAAGTAGGAAAATATCCCTGCAATAAACCACGCTGCCAACTTTGTCCTCATAGCTGCACTAAAGCCACCATCATAGGATCTAATCAAGCCAGCTACTCCATCAAAAGGTCTTTCACCTGCTCATCCACTAATGTGATTTATGCCATCATGTGCCAAAAATGTCCCCATGCCTTATACATTGGACAAACAAGACAGTCGCTACGCAGAAGAATAAATGCATACAAAACTGACATTAGAAATCACAACACACAAAAAAAACAACCATTCGTTGAAGTGGGATTTTCTCCCACAAAAGCTCATGCGAAAAATAAATCTGTTAGTCTTAAAGTACCACACGACTCCTTTTTTTTTTTTTTTGCTGGACTAGACTAACACGGCTATCCCTTTTGGAAATTGACAAAAAAAAAAACCAGTTGCTGAGCACTTCCATCTTCCTAATCAATCCATTGATTATTTGTTAATGATGGTCCTCAAGAAAATCAATGGGACATTAAGACTTCAAAGAGAAACAGTAATAATTCAACTAATATGCAGATTAGATTGTGTGAAAGCAGGGCTGAATTGTGACTATGGATTCTTTTCACATTATAACAGGTAATTTGACTTCATCCTCCCTCTAGACTTGCTGTTTCCTAGAGTTAGAATCCTTACAAATGCTCTGAGTTGCTGTTGCACTATGACCTGATCCCATGTCTTACACTCCCCTCCATTTATTTTTACCCCATTCTGTAAGTTCCCTCTCTTCAAAGTATGTGATGAGGTGGGATTTTCTCTCACGAAAGCTCATGTGATAAATAAATCTGTTAGTCTTTAAGTGCCACAAGACTCCTTGCTTTTTTTCCCTGTGGTGACAAAATTCTTCTGTTGGCATGCCCGGGTGCAGCTATGTGTTGTTTTTCTTTAACTGGACGGGAAGTCATTGCAACTAGATGGTTATGGGAACCAATACTATTTAATGGTTTAGAAACTTGTTAAAACACTTTGCTCATAGGTTTTATTACATAGAATGTGACATATTCAGGTTAGAAGTGGGATTTTTTTCAAAACAACTAAGGAAGGCTGGGTGCCCGACACCTATGGAAAAACAATGGGAGTCCCACACCAAAAGTTCATAAGCATTTTTGAAATTCCTCCCTACATGGGTATATGGTGTGGTCTAAAGACAAATGAAGTGATCTGCATGAGACAAAACTCCTTGTGAGATATGCAATCACCCTAAGCTTATGCCAATTCTTGTGTCTATTGGAGAAACTGTGTACATCATAGTGAACAAAACAAAGTCAGGTTCCAGAACATGAGATGAGGCAAAGATGCATCACATATTTGTCTGTCACTTGGTAAAAGAACAGTTACATTAACAGAATAATCCAGTATATGGTCTATGAATCCTCTAGGCCTTTTGTTCACTAAGATTCCATTGAACATTGTAGGCTTTGTATATATGGATGCTGAAAATCAAACTAGAAGTGCCTCAGAAAAACTCTGGAAAAGGAAAAGAAAATGATTTCTGTGTTGAAGCTGTTCTTCTAAACTATATGTATGAAAAGAGGTCATTTTGATTAATTTTAAAGCTGAAAATTAAGACTAGCTTTAGCCATTGGGTAAGTATAATAGCCCATTGAGACCACGGTCTGTTTAGTTTATTAATTTTAATATTATGTTCTTTTTAGGTCAACTTCTAACTTGAACAGAGTTTCTTGGATCTGGATGCTTGAGTTTTTTTAGTCAGTTGAACAGTTCACCCAGAATCACATTTGTGTGCAATCAACACCATTAAAGTGTAGGCACGATGTTCAGGAGGTATACTATGCACACCAATAAAGTCTTGCAAGCAACTGTAAAACTAGGGGAGTCTCTCAGCAGTTGCATCTAAGAATGCTGCAAATCACCAACATTTCTAAAAAAGTATATTTATAATAATCAGTTCTTTAGTATCTAACATCACTACTTTGAATTTTAGTCCCTATTGTATTACACTGAGGGTTATGTGTACCTACCATGCATCCAGAGCTGGAGACTTTGTTTGTGTGTGGCTGGGAAGTCTGATTTCAGTATCACCCACCACTTGGAGAATATGCTCTCTGTTTGCAGCCTGCCCTTATCTTGGCCTTCTTAGGTAGCTATCCCGGGCTGTCTGTATTGGGGGTCACAGCCTCAGTATCCACTATCAGAACCTTCCTGTTCCATTTGTTAGGAATCTTCACTCTTGCCTCTTTGGCTGTTAGGTGTTCCAAATCACTGCTGGAAAATGCATCTCTTAGTCCTACTCTCATGGCAGAACAGAAACCAGAGAACTTCCCCTCATCATCCCCAGGCATTGAAGTCTTTGACTTCTTCCTCATGCCCACATCACTACCGTCAGTTCCAAGAACTGCTACATAAGGATGCTGATGCCTTCTACATCCCACTGGAGGAAATGTAAAACAAGCCGCACCAACTGCTTGATATCCTATATGTCTCAGGACTGGCTAGAGTGGCCCTACTGATCAGTTATTCTTCAACCTCCCTGGCATGTGCCAGCCATCTGCACATTCAGTCTTAAAGGGGAGAAGAAAAGGTGCCATATGCCTCCTAAGCACTCTGAGTTTCTCTTCTCTCATCCCCTATCCTGTTCCCTAGTAGTCATTCAGGCAGCGATTGAGCAGATTCCTCAATAGACAAATGAAGAGGACAAACTCCTGGTTGCAAAATTTTCTTCTCTGCCAGTCTCTGGGTTCACATCTCAAATTACCTGGCTCTGTTCACCAAATACAACTTTCTTACATAAAGCAAGTTGGCAGATTTCATAGACAAACTGCCCCAGCCTGGCTCTCCTGAATGAGGGGAAGCTGGGTGCAATGACAATGCTGTAGGAAATGGTGGACACTTCTTGCATGCAGTGGCTACAGTGCTGGTAATGCAAAGGGAGTCATGGGTGCATTTGTCAGAAGGAAGTCCAGATCACCACAGAGGAGCTCCTTTTTAACTGAGTTTCATCTCTTCAATGAGAAGACTGATGGTCCCTTCACTCTTCAAGGACTCCGTCACCACTCTGCGATCTTTAGGTATTGTCACACTGCCAAAGTGCAAGTTATACCTCCTGTTTCCAGTGCAGAGATTTAGAGCTCCCTAGTTCTTCCACCAATGGTCTAATGAGCATACTCACAAACAGAAGACCCTGCAACCCCATACCTCAGGTTTGTCATCACCACCTTCCACATCTCATGCTGAGTCTTCAGGAATGCATTATTTCTCAGTACCATTGGAGAGCCAGTGAATCCCTTGACTCATGCACTGCATGCCACTCTCCCTTCGGGGGTGCGGGCGGGTTGCAGTTTAGCATTCTTTTATCAGCTTGGAGTGCAATAACAATACTGGATATCATTTGACATGGCTACATGATCTAGTAAAAAAATGATACCTCATCCACAGCCCCAGCCCTGCTTCAGGGAACATTCTCCACATCACTGTCTTCACCCTAAACTACGGTAGATTACCTGATGCAAAGGGGAGTAATAGAACCTGTTCCCATGACTTATCAGGATACAGGCTTTATTCTATCTGTTTCCTCATCACCAAGAAGTATGACAGTTGAAGACCAACCCTAGATTTCTTTTGTCTCAACTGCCGCATATGAAAACCAAAGTTTTTCATATGGTCAGTCTAGCAACTATGATTGCTTCTTGAGAAAGAAGCTTGTGGTATATGGCTCTCAAAGTGAAGAATGTATATAAATACTAAGAATGGTGAACTTGAATGCCTTGTATTAATTTAAGATTTAATAAGCATCACAGAATCCTGGTGGAATGAGGATAATTAGTGGAACACAGTAATGCCAGGGTAAAAAAAAATGTATATATATCAAAATGGCAGAATAGGTCATCCTGGTGCTGCAGTGGCATTATGTGTGAAAGAAAGTGTATAGTTAAATGAAGTAAAAATATCAGATGGATCAAACTGTACAGTAGAAACACTGCAAATAAAAATTCTGTGTTTGAATAATTAGAATATAGTAGCAGAGATCTACTACTTACTATCTGACCAGGATGGTGATAATGATTTTGAAATACTCAAGGAGATGGCTTTAAAATAAATAAATAATAAACTCTCTCGATGAATAAAGGGGGATTTCAACAATCCTCAGATAGACTGAGTACATGTCAGGACAGGATCCAGAGATGAAGTTTCTTGACACCTTGGAGCAGTTTGTCTAGAACCCACACAGGAAAAGAAGATACTTAATTTAAGTAGAGCACAAGATCTGGTCTAAGAGGTTAATACAGCTGAAACCACGTGGTTATAGTGATCATAATACTATTACATCTAACATCCCGGATAGGAGGGGAAAACACGGAAGCCGTCCACCAGAAAAATATTTAATTTCAGAAAGGAGAGCTGAGGAAATTAATTAAACAAATTAAACGGTACAGTGCCAGAAGTGAAATCCCGGTAAGCTGCATTAAATCTTTTTAAAGACACAGAAATAGAGGCTCAGTTGAATTGCATACCTCAAATTAAAAAACATAGTACAAACACTATAAAAGAGTGCCATGTTGGCTAAACAACAAAATAAAAGAAGCAGTTAGAGGCAAAAAGGCATCCTTGTAAAAGTGGAAGTTAAATTCTATTAAGGAAATTAGAAAGGAGCATAAACTCAGGCAAGTGAAGCATAAAAATATAATTAGAAAGGCCATAAAAGATTTGAAGAACAGTTAGCCAAAGACTCAAAGTAACAGCCAAAAAAAAAGAAAAGTTTAAAAACATCAGAGGCAGGAAGCCTGAGAAACAACTGGTGTGACTACTGCATGATCAAGATGTTGAAGGAGCACTGAAGGAGAACGAGGTCATTGCAGGGAAACAGCATTTAACTTTTTAAATGTTCTATTTTTAGAATGTTTAAACTGATTTTTAATTAAACCAATTTTTACATGCCTAGTCTTCACCCACCATTTGACTTATCACAAGGTTTTGGAAGGGCCTCCGATGAATGCATCCTCCAATGCATCCCATTACTCCACAAAGGGGCCTCAGCCTTGTTTTCTCTCGTATCATATGAACCATTTTCCTTATTGTATTCACCTTCTAGTTGGATCCTGTTTTGTGAGAAACTGATTTTGGTGAGCCTTTAATTAGGCTTTCAGGCTGAGAGTTTTCAATGTTGTTTGATTGTTACTGCACTCAGCCTTGCAACTCCTAACTGATTTAGCTGTAGAAACAAAAGTCCTGTGGCATCTCGTTTTTGCTGTACACACTAATAGGGCTAGCAGTCTGGTGACTTAGCTGTCTAAATCTCATTTTCGAAAAGGATTTAGTCACTGAAGACACTTAGGTCTGTTGAAAATGAGATTTAAAGACATAAATCAGTTAGTCATCAAAGGCTGAATGCAGCAACGCCTAAATGCATTTAAAAATCCAGGCCTAAATCTTTGTCAAATAGATGTATTTTCTGCTGTAACTTCACTTTAAATTTTAACTTCATTTTTTTTATTCTTACTATATGATACTCTTTGAGGTAGTGGTTTTTAAGCAGTTATTTGTGTCCAAGTTGATTGTTGTTATTACGAAATACAAAGTTATTATTTTGCCAACATCTGCTTTGTGCACTAAACATACAACAGTTAGAGAGATCAGATCCCTCAGTATTTGAACCTTGAGTGCCCCAAACCCTTTTTACACATGTATTTCAATGGGAAGTGATGTGGGAATTTACTTCATTGGGGGGGGATTCCATGTGGGAGGAGGAGTCTGCCTGCATGGAGCTTATTAGAAGATAAATTTGTTAGTCATTAACTGCTACAGGACTCCTTGCTTCTTTTGCTGGACCAGACTAACACAGTTGCCCCCCTTTGGAACTAAGCTGATATCATCTTTTTAAGGCAATGTGTGGATGTTTTACTTCTATTGTAATGGTTAAGAGCTAAAACAGACGTAGTAACAAAAATGAAGATATTTGATATGGGAGACTTGTAGATTATTTTGATTTATTTTACCAAAACTTCCATAATTTGTAGAGAAAATGTTTGTTTTCTGAAAAGGATGTCATGAGCTACAGGCTCTGACTTCAAATGCTTCAGAATTCCACATTTAAAAACAAAAATTCTTATAGTTCATGTAATTTGAAGCAATCATAAGAATTTATTCCCCGCTACACTAGGTAATTGCTAATGGTGGGGTTGGGGGCGGGGCAGCAATGTTGTGATATCCCACAAAACTGCCCTTTTGTCTTACCAGTTTAACCTTGCTCTTTAGAAGACCATTGGTGTATAGAACTGCTATCAAATCTGTCTGAAAAGGAAAAAGATCAACACAGTTCTACCAGCCCCTTGGGCTTCAGCCAACCACAAACCAGCACTAGCTTTAGATTGTGAAGTAATTTATGCTGAAGGTTGAAATGTATTTATAGTTTAATACACAAATACAGTGATGGGAAAACTGTCAGCAACAGTGAGTAGGGCAGTAATGCATAGGTCCCATTAGAATTGTGCATTTGATAATTTGTACACAGCTGCTTGCCCCATAACGTCAATAAAGAAAATACATATTATCTACCACTGTGTAGGGCAATGGTACACTTTAATTCCTAGATAAAATTATTGTACATTGCAATGTAGAGAAACGAAACAAAACCATTCACTAATCAAAATGTTCAGTTAAAAGGTCCCTCCCCCTCCCCCACCCCCACCCCCAGTTTCATGGTCTTACATTGCATCACTTGTACCAGCTGGCTTCCTGTCAATTTAGAGTTTGGACGGTCATATCACACTGCAAAAAATTAATTACAGGAAAAGAAATCCCAATAGTATTTTTATGCATAAAGGTTTTCACAATTACTTAAACATGAATATTACTGTACACGGAGGAAACAAAACCGGGTGTGGGGGGTGAGCTAACCTCACACTGTACTAGAACCATTCATTTTCTCTAGCACTTCTAGTCACTTGTTTTTCTCTCTGTTTTTGTTTCAGTTAAATTTAAAAAGCCTTCAGGGTGTGTATGTGGTGGATTTTTTTTTTGTTTGTTTTTTTTTTAATTGTTGTCTCAGTGGCTATATCTACATTACAGGGCTCAGGTAAGTTGACATTATCAAGTCGACAAGCCAGGGGATCCACTTAAAGTCAGCTCTATTAAGTCAACTTTAAATGGGTCCCCTGGCTTGTCGACTTGATAATGTCAACTTAAATGGCCCTCCTGCCTTAAGTCAACTTTATTAAGTCAGCTTTAATGGCCACATTTTGTTGAGTCAATTTAACCCTTAAAGTCAACTTTAAGGGTAAGAGTTATTAAGTCGACTTAAGCAAGTGCTTAAGCCAACTTAATGAACTCTAGATGTGGCCCTGGTATTGCTTAAGTCTACTTAAGCCTGGTTAAGTCGACTTAAGCCTCCAGTGGACATACCCAGTGAGTGCTACTAAGATGATAATCAAACATGACATTCTGCAAGATACAATTGTCACTTGAAATGGAGAGTCTTGATGCCTCTCAAATGACAGAGCCAGGATCCACAACAAGTGCTCTTTGAGCCATTAATGGCTCTTTAACATCTGCTTTGTGGCTCCCTCGGTGGGAGCTGGGGCTGAAGGGGTCAATTTAAATATCCTGCCCTGGAAGCAGCTCACAGCTGGAGACTCCTGCTTAAGCACAGGTAAGTGTTGTGCTGGATGGGGGAGAGTCTCAGTAGCTTGGCATGAGCTGGAGAAGCAAAGAAGGGGCTTGGCTTGGGGGCATATGTGGGCTGGGGAGGCTGCCAGGAGCCAGCTGCTCTGGGCTTGAGGCTGAGGGTTGCCAGCTAAGCTGGGAACTGAGAAACTGGCTGCACGGGGGCCCCCAGCCCATCTTAGGTGTTGCCAGGACTTCTGAGTTCCCTGACCTGCCTGGCTGGGATGGGGAATTCTCTCAGCACTACTATATGGTAAGTGAGAGTGGGAAGCCAGGGGGACTCCGGGGGGGGGGGGGGGGGGTAATGAAGAAAAGCCAGTGGGCTAAACTGCTTGGGTTAATTTTCACTGACGTTGTACCACTTAGGCTTTTAAATTAACTTTAGATTTAAAAATAAAGCAGAACAAAACCAACAAACAAAAAACCCCCACTGTTAGTTGCAAATATTAGTGCCCTTTTTGGAGGATTTTTAATTGCTACTCTGGTTGCCAGAGTTTTGTGGAATCCAAGCCTTTAATTCTTTAGAATTGGCAAGCACAGAAAATAGTGTGCTACCTAAGAAGTCTATAATTTTTTTTTTGTAAGGCTATCATGGAACTATTATGGAAAAGGAAAAATAGCCTTTTAATGAAGATTATTAATTTTATTTCTCAGGCTCACCTTTATTCATAGTCTTAAATTACTGGGGGTTTTTGTACTGTTATTGAACTTCAAAATATTCTTGGGCCATGTGTTCCTTCACTGTAAGGTTTCTGTTGCCTCTGGGGGTTGTACTCAGTTCATGTTAGGGAAGATGAGTTATGGTGGAGAAAATTTAAATTGACCTAAGAGGGGAAGAAAACAAGGCAGTGCTGGCTGAACACAGGTTGTTTTGTTTGGTCATTTACGTTTTAAAGGGAAGTTGTATATAGGAAGAGCACTTATTGAAAATTATGACTCAAATATTTCAATTTAGTGATAGAATTTTTTGAGTAAGATTCTAATGAAATTGGACACTTTTATGGGTAACAAGAATATAGAAAGGGGTTATAGTTGACACTAAAAGAATTTGTTAAAGAGGGGATATTCAACCTCCATGCTTCAAGGATTGATCCAGTTTGTACCTATTGGAGGTTATGTGTGGAGATTACCTGACATCTGTGTCCTGCAGTGTTGGTGACATTTTTCTTTTCTACATCTGCTTCTGGGCCAAAGCAGAGAGGGGACACTGGAGTTACTGCCAAATGCTTTGTTTCAGTTCTCTGTGCACCCAAAGACTTCTTTATATCTAATAAATAATATATTTTAATTATTTTTTGTTTGAGAGGGCCTTCCAAGTTTTTTTCAAAGTCAGTGTATATAAATGAAATGAATACTTCATGTGTAGGACCATTACATTTTGTATTTTTTCCAGTACTGAAGGCAATTGTACTTCCTCTCTTCCCCCCTGTTTCCTCCCAAGAATTAGAGCTCACTTTTATTGCTAATGGTTAACTAAAAGTAACTTCAGATTGATGATTTACTTCAACAAAGCCTTCATTCTGCAATGTCATCAGCCCATTAGCTTTTAGTAAAGATCTAAAAGCTGTATGTTTTAAAAAACAAACTGTCATTAAAACACATCATATATTGTTAAAATGTATCTGTAAATTGTTTGTTCACATCAAGAAACCTCATTTTTGTTATTAAAAATCAATATGCATCTCCACTCAGTTACTCAGTTTCTTAACTAGCATTCAAAACCTCATGTGGCTCTCAAACCACTTGCTTGGTGAAGGAGTTTTAAAAAATGTCTCTTCTTATCTTTTGGGTTGCCAACTCCTGTGACAGAGTAATGATTGAGTAATGGTAAGGGTATTCCTGTGCCAAACATGAGCTACCTTTGGCCATACCTCAATCCAAAATCTACTCTTGGTTTCTCTGTCTTAATAATTGATTTTTTTTTCCCCCATGGAAGAGCAAGCATTTTCATAAAGTTCACTCTTCTTTTTCTTCTCTTTTTTTTTGGGGGGGGGTGTACGTACACCATAGCAGGACTGCTTGATGTTAAGAGTAATTTTACAAAACAACATTATCCCACTTTTTGTGATACTCCAAAGATGTCATAAAAAAAAGCAACAGATGACCCAAAAAAAAAACCCACTAAAGTTTACACCAAAAGGGCCTAAAACCCATTTTGAAAACATCTACTGCCTTCACCAAGTTATTTAACATTTTTATTAAATTTCTGCGCTATGAGTTCCATTTTCTGTGTTATATCTTTCTTCTGTTTGTGCTCTGTTTAGTCCATTTTCAGAACGGACCAGTTACTGTGATATTTCTAAGATAGAAAAAGAAAATGTAGAGATTTATATGTACTTTCTTCTATTTTGGAAAGGTGGGATTACAAATTTGGAATGTCATTGTCTTGCCCTTTCATTATTCTCTATAACTGAAATAAATATAGTCTAGTGATTACTTTATCCTACAATGAACAGATTTTGATTTCTTTGTCTGCCTTCATATCACATTTAGTATATGACTTCTGAGGGTTTCATTTTTGTTTGCCATCTTTCACTGTACTATACCATGTGCTCCACTATATTTTAAATAATGAGGAAATCACAACTGAAGAGAATATTAAATTTGATTAGATACATATTCTGTTTTATAACTGTACCTCGATGTCTTTAATTTCCTGAACATATTGTCAACACAGTTGTGTGCTATCTACTATTATTCCAAAGCCATTGTTAACAAAATCCTGCTATGATTCTGACCCATTCATTTCATGTGGTTTTGAGCTGAATGTAGAATTTTATGGTCATGTTTGTCAACATGGAATTCAGTTTGCCATGTGTTGACTCATTTACAATGCAGATAACACCGCAAAATACAGTCCTATATGTTTTCTTGAGCATGTCCCTTTTTGTTTTTCATTTCTTTGACCTCACTGAAGTTCCTGTCACTTGAATCATGGTAATTCACACAAGTATGTGTTATGACCCAAATTTGCATCTGCCATCATGGACCAATTCCTCTGGACTTTCCAGGTGCTCTGTGTTGTGAAAGATTATTGCATCACTGGCACTGGGATAATGTTATAAGTGTACTTAGTAAGTGAGGAGCAGATCTTTCTTTCTTTAATTAAAAAAAAATAAAAATGTGCTTTGTGGCTTTTCTATGCTATACAGAATTTCTGATGGCATGGATGTTTAATGTTACTAATTTCCAAAGGACCAGATTTAGGTGAACCCCAGCCTTTCCTGTTGTTCTTGGATCATATGCATTCTATTAGCTGAACCTCAGATGAGGGAGTGAGTCTCTTCCCCCTCCTCCTCCTAAGGTTTGGGAGAGAGGTGAAAACTGTTGAAATTGTCTTGTTCTCTATTGAGGGCAGTTCATTAGAAGGGGTCAGGAGATTTGTTCTGGTTTCTTTCTTTCTTTCTTTGTTTTTTTTTAAATAGCTTCACTGACATTGTCTTAATGCCTGTGAGCCTGGTTGTCAGTTGTCCTGACTGGGTACTGGAGAACATCGATCCAGTACTACTTAATACTGGGGTAACTCTCCTGTAAGAGGCAACATATCAGATGACCTTCTGAGGAACTCATAACACTTTTGTGGTGCAGCAGTCACATCAGCCTACTGCAATCCTAATACCACAAACAGAAGGTCTGAGAAGATTTTTAATATTTTAAGGAGCCTTTATGTATGGAGAAAGGTGTTTAGAATCTGTGTTTTGAAGAAGGAAAATTGTTAAGGTATATTAATGAATGTTCACCTTCTCAGTATCTCTTAATCATGTCTATATATGTTTCTTACCTTTTCATAATGAATATTTTTAAATACAGGTAATGAATTTGGGCATCCAGAATGGTTAGACTTCCCCAGAAAAGGAAACAATGAGAGTTACCATTATGCCAGGAGACAGTTTCATTTAGCTGACGATCACCTTCTTCGCTATAGATTCTTAAATGCATTTGACAGAGATATGAATAAATTGGAAGAAAGATTTGGCTGGCTTTCATCTCCCCCGGTAAGCTGTATATGCTAAATGTTATGTTTTAGCCACTGGTAGTATACATGTTCAGAATTCCAATAATAGAAAATCTGCATGCAAAAATTTTAAGCAGCACTTTATCATGCACTGTAATGCCCTGTTACATATTTCAGATTGTCAAAACATGTCACTGAAGTCTCTTCTGCAGACAATGAAAATCTCAAACAAGTTCTCTTCTTTCAAGGGGGATGCGGGTCATTCTTTCCACTTTTGCTTCTTCATTTAGAACCTTTAATTCAGATTGGTTCTAACAAATAACAAAACCCTGCATGGAATCCAGTTGAAAGATTTCTTTGGGAATTTTTAAATTGTTTTGACAATTTCTTTTACAGTGTCTTGATTTTCAAGCTGTCTGTATTTTCAGTTATTTTATTGCTTTTCTTATAAAACTGACATTACAAGATATTCTGTTCATAATTGTTCTCTTTAAAGGATTGCTTGAAAAGGCCATCATCTTTGTTGTGGTGTTTAACAAATGGGTAGGGCAAAGGTATTATATATGGGGAGGGGGGGTTGCTACAGCTCAAATGTATTCTAATATGGTTGATCATCAGTGAGGTGCAAAATAACCATCCTTCCCCAGGAGCACATTATGCAGTACAAAAAGCATCCTGCCTCTTTCGAGTGTTCTGTTCAACTTATAAATGACCCACAATAGCAGTGTTGCTGATCCAGACTAGCAAGAGTTTGTGAGTTTCCTTTAGTTAAACAAAAAACAAAACAGGTTTTATTTTGGGAAGAAGCCTGTGGATATTGCTAAATAATTTATCTTTGCTTATAGGGAACTATCTTCAGTTTTTAAGGGTTTTTTTTTCCTTCTTCCCCATAGCCAGAGTAAAATGTATTTGACTTTTATTCCCTTTTTTCTTTTATATCTTACCTAGCTGTTTAAAAATTAAAGGTATAGTTTTCTGATCTGAAATCTTAGATGATGTTATATGCCCTGTAAGGGAATTTGAGAATTTAAACCTGTATTGACACTGACGTTAAACTTTTTTTTTTTTTTTTTGCATGCTAATGTTTTCCTTTCAGTTTAAGTCAAGCAGTGTTTCAATGCAACTTCTTATTGCTGTATGTATTAATGACAGCGAAGGAATATATTGGTCTTGCAACAACTAAAATGTAACAATGTCTGTTTTCTTCCCAGGCTTTTGTGAGTGAAAAACATGAATCAAATAAGATCATCATTTTTGAGAGGGCAAATCTAATTTTTATATTCAATTTCCATCCATCTAAAAGCTACACTGAATACAGAGTAGGTGCTGAAACTCCAGGAAAATATCCTTTCTTTTGCTATTATGGTCGGTTAGGGAAATTAAAAGGTTACCTTTTTAATTTTATTTTTAACTTGAATACAAATTGGAAAAGGTCAGATGTTTTGTTTGCTTTTTTTATTTCGGCAGTAATGATAAATTCTCTGTATTTTTGTTTATTCATTATTATTTGATATATTTACTATTTTATTTTTAAGAATATAAATATAACTTTACTGTACACTATATATGTAGTTTTTAAATATAATGTACAATTAATAAAAAGCTCTTAGCATAAAGTGAGTATAGGTTCCTAACAATCCTCGTTTATGATAATCTACCAGGAAATGCAAGTAGAAGTAGCAATTTGAATGTGTGCAGTCCCTATTCTTTTAATGAGCTGTCTTTAATAAGGGTTAAGTGTTGTTGTTATAGTATAGAAACTGAGACACTAAAAGGCTATGAGGAGCCTCCTCACACTGCAGTCCAGGTTAAGCTTTGGCCTGTAGGTCAGAACACAACTTCTGCCTCTGAACATTTGTTTTGTAAACTTGGACACCTTATCTGTAAAATTACACTAGTCTGTACTACCTGATTTTTCATGATGTCTTTTGAGGCCTGTAGATGTAATGCAACAATCTCTTATTCATTCCCATTTTAAAGATGGCAAAACTGAAATAGAAAAGTTAGAATGACTTGCCTGACAGGCCCTGTTACAATGAATTTGAGCTGGTCCTGCAAGCCAAATTATCTATAGATTCGCAAAGGAATTTTAAAGATATCTACCACAGTTAAAAAACATACTTAAACCCAAATCAGTGTTACCTCAGGAATGTCGCTGCCCCGGAAAAGACCTGGGACATGGACCCAGGCCACGCCCCCTTGGCCATGTTCCTGGGCCTGACAATTCATCGGGCTCCTGCCGCCTCCAACCTGGCACCAGATCCCCAGCCAGACTCAGGGCACGTGCCCCGTGTGCCAGGTGCCAGTGATGTCCCTGTGTTACCTTATTCTCTCCTTGCTTCCAGGTTGTCTTCTCCAGTTCTAAAGGTTCTCAAATCTGGTTTTGAGCTAATATGAATTATCTGATCACTGTTGTAAGAATTACTGTGATGTTCAGTTTAGAGTCTCTGGTCCCAAGGAAAATTGTTTTATTTGATCTAATTCCTATTGTTCCTTCCTACTGCAGTTTTGTATTCAGTGTAATACTCTGTCAGTTAACAGTCAAGATTTTAAAAAATGAACACTACTCATAGTAACTCGGAACTCTGCTGTTGGTATCAAGCCCTTTCTCAGAATGGGTGGGGATTTGTCGTCATGTACTTGTGAAAGTATCCTAGCTTCCTTAAATTTATAAACAAAACTTCTTTTTATGGCCAGTCATTTCATGGGTCCTAACATTATGTAGAAATATTTCCTTTTTCCACTATTAGCGTCCTTTGTTTTATAAGTGAAACTTTTTTCAAGCCTCTCAAAATTATTCCATATATCAATTTATAGTGTTAGAAACTCCTTTCTCATTCTAAATAGCACATTGATTTGTACTTGTAAGATCCAAGATGTATTATTCTGTTTCTGACACTGGTTTTAATATGCAAGTCCATGAAGGTTTCAATAAGTTGGCCCCTTCCTACTTTGTCCTGGGAACCTAGATAGGTTCAGTACCGTATCTTGGCTCCATATATAGTCAGAGTTAATTTGTTGGGTTTTATAGAAACAAATTGTAAAGGAAAATTCATTTTAAGTTGTTCATCTGGGAGTAAGATTTTTCTCCTTTCTCATGTGTTTGTGCAGGGGAAGGGGGCTTCTTCCCAATTATGGCATTTCTCTCAAAGCATGATAACTTTGGTTTGTCTCCTCTACTAGGAATTTGAGACTCTCAATGCTTTTTCAGGACTACTCATCTACAATACACAATCTGTCCCATACTTCCATTGGTAGACATCCTGCTTCTGTTTGCTGAATTAGGTCAGGACACTCTCCTGTTGTGACACAACACTCTCCTGTTGTGTTGTGCTGGGTTGAAAACTTGGGAGGGGAGGAGTAATAAATGTTATAAGAAAAAAAAAAAACCCAACCAGTACAAAGCACCTTTTGATCTCTGTCACTTACCTGCTTCCCTTCCTGCTGCTTCACCTGTGTCCCTGGATGTCCTCCATTACTTCCCTTTCTCTGCTAGCTATGGCAGCTCAGTCTAAGAAGCAGAAGTCCAGAAAGTTGTTTATATATGCCATTTGCTTATATACAGAGAATAAATCATGGTCTTCCACTTCTCATCCTGGTTAGCTTTGGGTTTCTAAATCTCATCAGGACTGAAAATCCCCATTTTCTGTCTTCTGTGGTAGCTGTGATTCTAAAGCAAACAAAAACAATATACAGCACCTCCAATGCTTGGGCAGGGGTGCTCAGCAGGAGGACAACCACAAACAGCTGACTTACAAAGCTGGCCCAATTATTTTTGGATTCCAAAAGCCGAGTGTCTTTCTGAGCCATTCCAAAGGTAAATTAAGCAGTTGCTCACCTAGGCAACAGCATGGTGGTTTCTTCAGAGAGAGATTTCTTTCACAAGGACCGTGCTGAAGAAGTTAAAATATCTTGTGAAGGGGCTTTGAGGTCACTCAGTTTTCACTACCTGCTTCATAAGGGCCACTGTATCGAAGTGCCATATCCTGAAAGTTTTATGGATCTCGCTAATCACCAGGAATTTCTCTTCTCAAGAAAATGTTCCCAGTTGCTGCCTTTATGAAGCTGGATCATTTAAATACATTTGATTAAACTGCACGGTCTATGAGTTTTTGTACAGTAACCATCTCTGACTGAGACTGTGGACAGCATAGAGTCACTCTGATCCAGGTCCTGTGCATATAGAAACGTTGGTTCCATTCTGCCTGGGGAAAAAGTTGGGTGAGATGTGTCAGGAAACAGTGGCAGATGATGAGGATCTCTTCTTCCTTCAGAAAAGGTAAGGAAGACAAAGGTTCTCCCTTCTCAAGCCAAAGATGCCAAAGAGATTCCTGAGAAGAGTACTGGGGTCAGAGAGCTAAAATTAAGCCTAAAAGTCTCAACAGACTCCACCAAGAGCTGTATAGTATGTTCCATAAGCCAGGCATGTGTCAGCATTGCAGGATCTCCCATTTTCAATGAAATCTGGGCTCAATAAACCTTAAACAGGTGGTACTAGAATCCAGAAGCACAAGCATCTATTGGAACATTCCTGGAACTGAAAGTTCCTCATAACTGTTCATAGCGTTATCCAGTTGCAAAAGATGAAGAAGGGTCACTGGCTGCTACCAATGTTTTAAATATCCTGGATATCAGCTAGATGTGCTCTAAGTAGCATTAGCTTACACAGGGCTTAGAATGCAATTGGTACCAGTAGTCAATCTATACTGTTGCTGCAAATATTCCTCATGCTGGTAAAGGTTAGTGAAGTTGCAAAAGTTTTACAGAATTTGCTTAGTGTAGAACAAGCTGTAAAATGCCTTTTCTGCTTTCCGATTCTAGGGGAGTTAAGTTTATTTTTTGGACCTTTAAGCTATGCAAGTCAATCGGAGGTCCTTAGTGCTGCTCTGTAGAGGCAGAGGAGACATAAATTATGTGCTTTGAATTCTTTTAGGAGAATTAAAATATTATTAGCTTAGGTTTTTTGAAAAAAAAATTAGTCAACAAGAATAGGTGACTTGAATGATACCTCAGATCAGTTTATACCCCCCCATCACAGAGAAGCTTTTCTCCTTGCCTATTTTAAATTAATCTTGTATAGCAGTTTCTAACATATTATATGTAGGAATCTTTTAATGCCCATTTTGAATGAATATTTCTCTGTGTTAATAGCTTGCACACAGTTGTTCATTTACCTTAACCCTCTTGATCTCTTCTCCTCAACCACAATAATTCCAAAATGCTGAGGTGTTTTTTGTTTTGTTTTTGTTTCTGTTCTTTAAGCTATTTTTTTTAAATGTGAAATGGCCTTTTTTGTTAATTTTTTCAATGCAATCAGAGCCATGGATTTTTGCATTCAATTTCTGGTAACTTTACTCTTGTAAGAAAATATTTGAGGTTCCATAAATGAGAAATAACCTCATTCTTTGTTTTTATATAAAAATGTTACCATGGGTATGTGGGTTGGTTTTTTTTGTTTGTTTGTTTCATTTAAAATGTCATTTAGGAATCCTTGAATCTTCTTCTGAACATTTCTTCCACTGACCATACCTTATTCTCCATTTGGAACACCAGGGGAAATTCAAGTATTTAAGAACTTGACTTTGGAAGTCAGTTGGTTTTTATATTGGCATTTTCAATAGAGAGGTCAAGAACTGAATAAACTTGATAAGTAAAAGTTTCTCACTCACTGATTCAGTTCCTCTAGAACAGACTGAGGTATGTTGGTGGGAAGTGTGAAGAAGCTTATACTACCCAGGCCTATCAGTATTAGGGTTTATTTAGAGGACTAGATGAATGCAGAGTTCCCTTCTGGCTTTATAAGCAATTATTGTCTGATTGTGCTAGTGCTGTCAGTCCATCAGCTTTTACGTGCATCAACTTCACATTTGTTAAATAGGTGATTTTGGCTAATATTATTGCCACTGAGTATATTGTTCATTTCTCTATGAAAAATTAGAAATCCTACTATGAATTCTGCACATATCCAGAGGTCTGCCTGTTAAGAGTTCATTGAAGGATTAGCTGCAATTTTAAGAATGACTTTGGCACTATGTTGTGAAACGTACATTGTGAATCTCTGTTAACTCATCTATCCCTAACTAAATATTTGTGTTTTTTTCTGAACTCATGTTTCTCTCATTGCAAGTTTTCGTTTACTACTGAAGCATATTTAGAAAAATAAACACTATTTTAATGTTGCAGAGAGAAACGGTTATTAATTACAAACCCACCTTCTCCAGATGGCATGAAGTATCAAAAGCATCTACAAGCTAGAGTGAATGAATACTAGTACAGCGTGTTCATTCTGGGCATGGATTTAGGAAGAATAACTACAAATGAAGTAAAAAATATAGATGAGTAAATAAAATTAGATGCAATGTGAAATTTCAGGAATATTGTAATTAAAATGCCTCAAGATGTACTTTTAAAAATGCAAATTCAGGCTGTGTGACATTTGCAACCTGTACCTAGAGCTTCTAATGAGCAAATAAGGTCACTTGAATGAGTCACTGGAGTGTGATTGCTGAAGGCAAAGATGTTGCTTTGTAGTTGCTTGGTTTGCAAACTGCTTTGAACTGCAGTTATGTAACTGTCCCTGTCTATTAGAATTCATGCTTTATACAAGAAATGAAGACAAAGAACTTAATTTAGGATCAACCAAATGCCAGATTCCATCAAGCTTGTTTATATGTTAAGGTTACTATCCATGAATAAGAAATATAGCATACTATATGATAATGTATCATGAAATACTTTGATTTGGTGGGTGAAAGGATAAGATTCTAATATGTATCTGTTGGACATGGGAAAAGTACGTAGTATTTCCCAGTTTCTGTTTAATACTGTAAGTGAGAGGAAGAAATGTTGTTCCATGAATTGTACTTAATATATTGTCCATTGCAGGAGCTGTTTTAATGAGATGCAGATAGTTTGGACTAGCACATTTTTCCTGTCTAATTTGCTTCAAGTTGGAGATAGATGGATAAGAACATCTGGGTCAGTCTCCCCTGGCTATGAGATTGCAGTTAGACTTTTTAAAGTTAACATGGAAATGCTTTCATAATTTTCCTTTGTTGAAATATCGTCAAATTCTTCTTGCCGTTTAATGGTTATGACAGATTAGTGCCTCAAGCTCCATTTGCAATAAAGAGTCTACGAGTTAACCTTGTTCTCTCTACAGAAGAGGATTTTGACAAAGAATGAAAAGAGGAAAAAAATCAGTGAAGAATAGTGTTTCATGAGTTCTAAATTATTTCATCAACATCAACAGTTTCAATTTGATTTAGTATTTATTCACAAGACAGATATGAGGCTATTTTCTGGATGACAAATTCTTTTGGCTCTAGTTTTATGTTATGGGCACTTAGTAGTTTCTCCAGTAATATCCATAAGCTATTGCAGATTGCAAGGATGGCCAAACCATGGCTCATAAGCCACATGTGGGTCTTTTGTAGTTATAGTGTGGCTTGCAGAGTTCTCCGTACATCCCTCTCCCCATGCTCTGCCTACCAGACTGGGGTGGGGAGCTCAGAGTATCTGCCCTATGGGATGGTGGGGTTAGAAGATGTGGGCCTGCTGGGAGAGGGTACAAAGGAGGGTCATTAAATTTGGGCGCCCCAGACTATAAAAACAATCAATTCCAAGGACACCACTGGTTAGCAGCTCTTTTTTTGAGCAATGCATCAGCAGAGGTCAGGAACAGAACATTCTCATGTTACATAAATATAAGAAGTCTGAAAGTTTCATGTTTAAAAACCTAGAAATAAACTGCTAACATCCAGCAGTGTCAAGGCATAAACAAAGTAGGTGCCCTTTGTAATTAAAACGCTGCCAGTATGTTCCCTTCAGAATGGTGAAGGGAATGTCTTCACTTTTTTTCTTCATTTGACTATAATTTTGCAGGGAAAAAATAATCACTTAAAATTGAGAGTGGCATTTTTTATAGGCATCTTTTGCCTGGAATTTAACAAGTAGAACATAGCACAACATATTGTGTTGAATCTAGTCAATTTATGAAAAGAAAAACACTAGCTGTTTATCACAAACATTTAAATAAATAAGTTGTGACTTCAAGCATAGGAAAAACAAAAGGACTGAAACTTCAGCTGAAGTTAGTGGGTACTTTAGTTTGAAGTTTTGGATGTATATTCATAGAATCATAGGGTTGGAAGGGACCCCACGAGGTCATCTAGTCCAACCCCCTGCCAAAAAAAGCAGGACCACTCCCATTAGATCATCCCAGTCAGGGTTTTGTCCAGCTGGGCCTTGAACACCTCCAGAGATGGAGATTCCACCACCTCCCTAGGCAGCTTATTCGAGTGCTTCACCACTTGCCTAGTAAGGAGATTTCTCCTAATATCCAGCCTGGACCACCCCAGCTGTAACTTGAAACCATAGCTTCTTGTTCTCCCCTCTGTTACTATTCTGTACCTTATTTCAGATACTGCTGTAATGTGTGATATTTTTGTTGATACTCTGCTTTGGGGTTAAACAGAAAGATCAGAACATGTAGAGGGAGATTCTAGTGTGCATTTAGCCATATTGCTTGTACGGATATGCATCCAATGTTCATGTAGAAAATATGAAAGCAATATAGGTCTGACTGATATTCTATAGAATGAAACATTTAAAACATATGTAGGTAAATTCAAGTAACATGTGTTCCAAGAGTTGTAGGTACCTGCAGATCCACTTTATTAAAAACAAAGAAAATTAAATTAACTCAATGAGGTCTTCTGAAGCAAACAAAACTCATGTCATTGCCAGTGCTATTTGGTGAACCAGTCTCCTCATAGCAGACCTTGGTCATTCTCTCAAAGTGAGCAACTGAACGCTCTCTCAAAGCAAGGAGGACAAATACATTCTAGAGGCAAGAGCTCTCTAGGGTGAGAGTTTCTCCTTTACTTTGTAGGCAAACTGGACAATTGATAGCCAGTATAATTTTGAATTTCTGGTTATAACACAAGGACAGAGGTGGTCCCTAAGATAAAGAAAAGTATACTTATTTTCTTGAACATATTACATCTTGACATAAATGGCTAGCAATTGCTAACTATTGAAGCTTTCATCAGAGCATCAGAACAATGTTAGGAAATACGTTTGCTTAATATACTTTCTCATTTTAAACTGCAGTTGTATCTTTAAGGTGTTTAATGAAGTAAAAAATGCTGGGAACTGTGTGTTTATGGGAGACTTTAATTTCCCAGATATAGATGGGAGGACATGTGGTAGAAATAGTAATAGGGTCCAATTTTTCCTGTATGTGATAGCTGATGGATTCCTTCACTAGATGGTTCCTGAACCAATGAGAGGGGATACCATTTGTGAGTAGTGAGGACCTCATAGAAGAATTGGTTTTAGGTGACAACCTTGGTTTGTGTGGTCATGAGCTAATTCAGTTCAGGCTAACCTAGGATAAACAAAAATTGATCTGTGAGTAGGGTATTTGACTTCAAAACTGTTTAATTTTAAAAAATTAAGGGAATTAGCTGGGGAAGTGGACTGGACTGATGAACTCAGGGATCAAAAGATGGAGGAAGCTCCAAATTACTTCAAGTCAAAGTTGTGGGAATTATTTGAAGCCTGCATCGCAAGGAAGAGGAAAAAAAATTCAAAGGCAAGAGGGTAGGGGTGTAGACCAAGCTGGATGAGTAAGCATGTCAGGCAGGTGATGAAGAGAAAGCAGAAAGCCTATTAGGAATGGAAGGCAGGAGTGATCAGCAAAGAAAGCTGCATCTTGGAGGTCAAAGCATGTAGGAATGCCAAAAGCCAAATAGAAGTGAGAAATGCCAAAAGCCAAATAGAGTTGGACCTTGCAAAGGGAATTAAAACCAATACTAAATGGTTCTATAGTCATATAAATAGGAAGAAAACAAAAGAAGGAGTGGGAGCGCTAATCTCTGAGGATGAGGTGAAGGTTAAAGATAATCTGGACATGGCTGAATATTTACATAAACTCTCTGCCTCTGTTTTCAATGAGGGTAATGATCGGCTTGGAGATCATGGTAAACTGGCTAATGGGATTGAGGATATGGACATTGAAATTACCACATCTGAGGTAGAAGCCCAGCCTGAACAGCTTAATGAAACTAAATCAGGGGAAGAGGGAGGATCTCCATCCAAGAATATTAAGGGAAATATCACATGAAATTGTGAGCCCGTTATCAAGGATTTTTAATGAATCTGTGAACTCAGAGGTTGTACCATATATGAATGGAGAATTGCCAACACAGTTCCTATTTTTAAGGAAGGGGGGAAAAGTGACCAGGTAACTGCAGACCTGTTAGTCTGACCTCCATAGTATGCCAGGTCTTAGAAGAAAAACTGAAAGGAAAAGTAGTTAGAGATATTGAGGTCTATATTTGATGGATGCATATATGTATACAAACAAAACTTACTATTTACTTCATTTCTCACAGGTTTGAGGAGGAGGTAGCAGAAGTCACAAAACATTACTGTGATTTCTGAGGAGCCTGGTGCCATTGAAATGCAAAAAATTTCATCCTTCCCACAGGCACTTCCCCTGCATCACATAAGTCATTAACAAAGCTATAAAGACAATTCAGCGAAGGAAAACAAAACTACATGAACATTGAAAATACAGGACAATAAGTGTACTCTTAGAATGCCTCCCATCTTTGCCTCTTCCCCCAACTAAACTCAGCGCTGAAAACTATGGTAGTAATCATGCATAGCACTTCATAAATTCTGTGAGCAAAGCATTGTGAGGAAGGAACTTATGAAGTCCCTCTCAAAACCACACAGTTTTTAAAAATTACTATACCAATACTTAAGGACTCCCTGTAAAGCAACCTAAAACAGAGCAGTTGACGTATAACGGAAATGTTCAATGGTGCCCTAAAAGTGCCTTAAAACTCTTTAGCATGAAAGGTACTAACCTTGAGGACCCTACCACAATCGTTTGCTTTGTTTTGCATTAATGTCAGATGTAGGAGATTGAAACCCACTCAAGAGTCTTGCAACAGAAATCTGTGATGATGGTCTGTTGAACTTTTTCTTCAGCATCATAGCATCACAGTAGTATCTCCTAGGACAGTCCCAGATCACTGTTGTTCCATGATGTGTAGGCATATAGTAACACAAATTTCTTGGCCTGCCCTGAACCAGATGATGTGCACATGATTCAGGTCTGGCTGCTGTTTTGGCTTTGAAAAACTGAACTGTCCTTTGCTTGCTTTCAGTGGAAGTGTTCTTCTTTAGCATCTCGTATGTCGAGCAAGGAAGAACATGCCATGATAATCTGAACTGTGTTGGCCACAATGGCATATGCATGGTTCAGAGGTTTCAGTAACAGGACTTCACTCACCCCAAGATGTTTCTGACCATAATTCTGCATCTACTCAGTCTGTATTTGAATTCATGTTTTTCATTGTTGCTAATGTCAGAATATTACTTCATGAGCCAGAGTAGGAGCAGGTATGAAGGATCCACAAAATAAATATCAGCACAGACACAACATATATAATCATGTCCTTTCCAGGAAATGAAGTCCTTTTTTCTCCACCATTGGTACAATCCCAAACTCCTGACCACACTGATTATAGACCTTTATCCTGTATTCCATTTTTGTGTCTGTGAACTGACATCTGTGGTGCATAAAGCCTTGGAAAACAAGTGAATATTAATTTTTTTGTTTACATATTATTTACATCGCTTCTTCTACATAATCAAATGCACCGAATTGTTAATTGTCACTACATACAGTATTATTATACAAGTTATATTACTGTTAAGTTTGCAATACATACCAAGTCTAAATTCAGAGCATATAATGTTTAAATGATGGCTGAAAATAAACTTAATTTAATGCTTTTAGATTATTCTCACAGCAGGTCTTTACTTTTTCCATTTCTCTTTCTCATTGTAAGAATTTAGACCCTCATATCTAGTTACTAGTGTTAGCTGGGTTAGGTAGAACTAAAAAAAATTCCGAGAGTTAGCTGAAACTTTCTATTTCTATGTCAGCAATATGCTCCTATCTGGTACGATCCAACCCCCCTTGTAATTAGGGAGTTTCTTTTTTTCTATTCCCTCTTTGTTCCTAAAATCACTCCCTAAGACAGTGCAATGATTGTTTCTAAAAATCAATTATCACACTACTCTAAGGACTTGTACCTAACACGCTAACATGAGAGGGACTCAACCCAGTTGTTCATGTGGCACAGTGAGTGCCATATAAATTTCTAGATAGATCCAACTTAAATTATTGTGTAAATGCTACTTTAGAAAATCCTAACCCACTCAAGCCAACTCATCTCCAACTGCATTGGCAAATAGAAGGGCATGAATACACCCATAGCCCAACAAGGAAGAGAACGGCAAAACTGAGTGCCCGCCATTCTCAGCTGATATTAAAACTTAAGGGCTTTAATTGCTCCTCTAGACCATGAAGAAAGTGGTGGCCTCTTATTAATGATTTCATAGATTAAATGTTAAACAATTAGGCAGACGCTGGAAACAGACAACTTTCAGCATAACAACCTTTTTACACTTATCCAAAAATATTGAGTTGAAATTTGATCTAGAAGCATTTTATGACAAAGAAAAACAAATCTTTTACTGACTGTTTTCTCTGTGTTACGGTGATTTTTTTTTTTTTAAGTTGTTGGAATAGCATTATTGCTGAACAGGAAATCAGTCGATATAATACATCAGCCTCATTGTGTCAATCAGGACTGTTAGTGATTCAAAAGGATTCATTTTATTTAAAAACATGTCTTTTTTTTTTTAATTGAATGACATAAGAGACTTCACATTGTCGACTTGTAGAATATAGTGTTGAATAAAACTGGTACAAACCTATTTTCTTTTTTCCTAAGTAACCTTTGGAATGTACAATAAACCATTCCATTTTCAAGTCTCTTTAGTTACTTGCATGTATTTTGCCAATTAAGAGATTTGTATCATAGATTACTTTATAAAATCTCAGGGGGATAAATTAAGTTTGATCCAGTTTAATTGCTGATTTAGGGATGAGTCAGACAGTATATGCTTCTTGATCTTTAAAACTAACTGCAATAATTTCTGCATCTCATACTTTTAAAGAATAGAAATGTTAGTTGTCAGAATTTTTATTCATTATACTTAATGTTCTGAATTAAATCAGGACTTCTGTTATATAGCATTCTAATTAAGAAATTTTGATCATTTTGTAAACAGGTTTTCTAGATACCTAGGCAGATGTTTCAAAAACCTATTTCTGGACTGATGGCTTTTCAGCCTTTTCTATTAAACTTGGTTCCTAGTCTTAGGTTACACTTACATATCTGATAATCCACCTGCATCATTTCTGAAGAATATTATTTCATCGCTTTAATTTTTTTTTTTGCACATAAACAAGGTTTAAGATCCAATACTCTAAGTAAATGGGGCTACGCAGTGTTGTAAAATTCTCTAGATTTTCAAGTCTGATTGAGAGTAGGTAAAGACTTCAAGTATTTTATCTAAAGAGATACTGGATGATATCAAAATAACAAAGTATTTGAGCAAAAAAAGCAAGGAGTCCTGTGGCACTTAAAGACTAAAATTTATTTATCACATGAGCTCTCATGGGAGAAAATCCTACTTTGTCAAACTTTGAAATGCCACAGGACTCCTTGCTTCTTTTGCTGGACTAGACTAACACAGTTGCCCCTTTGGAACTTGGAAAGATTTCGAGGTACTGCTAAACAAATCTATGAGGCCATTAATGGAAATATAGCAGAGTCTTGTAAAGGAATGTTGAGTAACTTTTTTATATTATAATATACAGTACATCCAGTCTGTTTTCAGGCTGGAATGCAATTTAGTGATTTCATTCAATGTATACATGATTTAATATTATGAAAGATACTGACCATCACATAGTACGTTCCCTAACTAAGGAAGGTTGACTATTTCTTATTCCCATCTAACTTCTTTAAACAATCTTGAAATGGTTAGAAAAAGTTCTATATAGTGCCAGCCAAAGGAAGTAAAACTGTCAAAGGCAGATGCTAAAATCCTCATTTCTGAATACATCTGCATAAGATCTGTGTTGATGCCCACTCTGCAGGACAAAGGGGGAAATGTAAATAGTAGTTAAGTTGCTCGGAAAAAAGAAGTCTACCTGGAGAAGTCACAAAAAGTAGGCACTTTTTGGTGAGGGGCAGAGAAGTTTGAGTCCAGAGGTGTAATGGATATGATAAAAGGCAAAGTTACTACTACTGCCTACACTAGCTACAGGAAGCCAGCTGACCCAAGGCTCCTTAAACAATCAAAGACTCCTTCACCTTCCCTCTTCAGCTCTCATTGTGGGTATGTCCTCTTTGCACTCATTTGTCATGACTCTTGCTCCCTAATCTGTTCTTGCAGAAGCACTAATCTGGCTTAGTTTTGTTGTGGTTTTCTTACTGATGGCAATTTCTCAGCATAGTTTATTTAAAATTTTGTCTGCTGATTTTTCTGTCCACTTTTGACCTCAGGACAATATCCCTTCTGCTGTCAGTCAAGAAGTCGTAGTGAGAGCTGGGGGAAAAAAGAAAGTATTACTAACCCATCTATTATTTTCAAGGTTTTAAAAATGCCAGCAGAGATTGGAGTTTATCATATCTAACTATAAAATGTTATTAAGTATGGAGAGAGAAAAAATACTTATGATTGGCTCCATGTATATGAATAGAGATGAGCAAGGATGACAGAGGTATGGCTGTTACCTAAACTTTAACTGAAAATTCTGACTTCTGTATGATTAAAATCTAAATTCCAATGTTGCATTAATCTAGATTTCTTGCATTTCATGGTCTCTCTTCATATGACTGTCAGGCTGACCTATAACCTGAGCCATAGTTAAAGGTTATCTTTGAACAGTTCCAGTACTGCTCAGTCTTATTGAAGATAACTTGGAGAGCATAGTGATTATGCTCTTTTATTCATGCAAGTCCTGAATTCATTTCCTGCATGTTGCTCTCCTTACACATCTTTATGCATAGATGCCCTAACTGTATTTATTATTATTATCATTATTATTATTTATTACTGCTGTTGTTATTTATTCACTGCTCTTGTCTTGAGGATCAATCCAAAAGGAACACTGAATTTATTTTATCTTGTGTTTGAAATAGAAGTGAAACAAAATGTGGCAGTGACCCCCACTGCGTTCAGCCTACGTGGTCAGCCTGTGTAGTGGGATTCTTCAGGTCTGGAAATGAATTCTCTTCCTCTTCAGTCCAGTAAAATGGATCTGGAACTTTGCTGTAGCCTGTAATGCAGACCTGAGTTCTCACACCTCTTTGCTATTCTGCTGGGTCACGTTTGTCTTTTCAGTCACCTCCCACATGACAGTGCCCAGGGTGGACATGCAGTTCTGGACTTCAGCATGTAGATTCCACAAATCAGCCATACTTCTGCATCTGGTGACCTCTAAATGTGTGGGACTAGTTGTTGGGGAAGGGAGCAGAATTTGTCCCTAAAGGGATACTGTTGATATAACCACACTGATTAAGAGAGAAGCTCTCCAATTTGGTGAGTAGCTTGTCATTAAAAAGTTTGTGTACTAGTGCTATTTTATATCTGACATAGAACCACCAAGTTATTAGTGTTTTTGACTCTCTTTATTTTGTGTCGTGTGTCTACACGAGTGAAACAAGACAGTGTGGAAAGGAATAGTTATTTCATGCGGAGTTGATAAACTATGGGTTGTGTCATTTAGTAGTAGGTCAGTTCAGGTTCTGAAGAACATGTCAGGTCAAACACTGCTTCCTTCCTCACAATTGAAGGAAGAGCTCTGTGTAGCTCAAATGTTTTCACCTTCCTTCAGCAGAACTTGATCCAATAAAAGATATTCTCACTTTTGTGTGTCTTAAAAACAGCACTGGACTTCTGTTTCAGTGTTAGAAGTTGAACAAAATACAAATTATTCAGTTTTATATGATTTACATTTATTTAGTGGTTTTTCATGTGTCATTAAACATGCATAAGATTAAATTTAATTATTTGTATTAAACTATGTTTCAAAACATTATAAAAGCATAGTAATTCAGTAATTACCATGATAAATAATGACAGCCTTTCTATTTCAAGCTCTCTCTAAACAAGGGTTCACTGGTTTTGCGGCTCTTCTCAGTTATTTGTTTTAGGAGATTTATAGTCAAAGCATCAAACTGAACAGAAACGTGACTTTCTTTCATAGTCTGGATACAAATTAATATTTCCAATGCTTTATAGCTGAAACAAATAGACTATAATATGAAATAAAATATTTGTTACACACTTAACTACAAGGTATAGCTATCACGAAAGTTTTAATGAAGGCAGAGCTCACAAAATGCTCATTCAGCTCTCCATGACATCTAAAGTGGAATCAGAATCCATTCATAAAGAAATGTGAATTTTTCTAGGATTTTAAAGCACATTAGTTTGAACCACTGAATGTATGGGATAGGGAGAAATAGTGGTGTTTACTTTCTTTCTTAGAACATTGCCAGAGATACTTCCATATCCTCAAATTAGAAAATGGGATAATTTATCTTAATAGTAACATAGACATGAAGATTACATTTGCTGTAAATAGTTTTAAAAGACTCATTAAAAATGTCAGAGTTTTTAGCAACATCAATAAATTATTAAATGTAATGTATCTTGTAGCTCACAGAAGCAAAAAGTGAAATGCTTGAGAGAGACATTCCTCCACCATGTTCATAAAATATACAGAAGCATAGCAGCGGTCTTTTCTGTGGCTAGGCTTGGGAAGGTATCAGAGACACCTGCTAAAAGGTGTAATTTATGGTTATTTATGAGCTTCATGAAATTGAAAGAGGGGTAATTTAGACTTTTTTTTTATAAAATAAAGGGGCAGATACATTCGTGTGAGTATACAATTGTAACCTAAGACTTTTGTTCATTGTAGCTGGCATCCGAGTATCATTTAGCAAACTTCCTCAAGAGAAAAAAAAAGATTTTTGTTAGGGTATACTATGATAGCCTGTGCTCACTGATGGTTCATAGCTGGTTAACCCTTCTAAAAAACACACATTGTTTAGCAATCTTGGGTCCCTCTTCTCTTCCCACATCATTGACAGTGGGTATTTCCTGACAGGGAATACATGGAAGTCATTGGTGTCAAGAATTAAAAGCTTAATTCCTTTTGACATTATATAGACTTTCTGCTAAAGATCACTCTTCTTTCCAAAGAAACTTATAATCATTGAATGATTAGAATATCTCAAAATAGCATTTAATTTACTTTTAGTTTGGTTTGCTTTTGAATCATCACTTTCTAAAAACACTGCCTTGTTACTGGGCACTTAAATTGAGAGGTTTGTAGCTTTGAAGAAAATTTCTAAGCTTCATCAACTGATATAAAGAGAGTAGTACAGAAAGATAAATGATAGCAATTCTCCTAACATCAAAATCCTTAGAGTTTTTCAGCAGGCACTTTATTGAAAATCTGAGCAAACACAGAAGCCTTAGAGCAGTTTAAGAGCCATTTAATGAAAGAGCATAGTTTCACTCTGCTCTAATCCTGGGGATGGAGGCCTCCACTGAAACAAAATTCTTTTGTGGTTCTGAATTATGGGAGTGGATTACAAAACATTGTTTCAGATGTGTTCCTATCTGCTCTATGTACTAAAATATAAAAAAAATGCTAGCTGTTGGACTGAAAGTATGTTTCTGTAACATGGCAGCCAAAAACATTAGAGGTTTTACAGTTATCCCAAAATGAAATTTAACAAATTCTGGAAATCAAAAGTTAGTGTTGCAGCTAAAAGAAATTTAGATCAGTTAAGGTACAGAAACATACAAGTAAAGATCTCCAAGAACCTAAATTTGTCCATGTAGTGTATGCAATAACTGTACAATTGTAACTAAGGCATTTTACTAAATGTGATCCCAGATTATAATCCCAGACTGATTTTAATATAATCTGGACCCACATCCAGTAAAATGTCTTAATTGCAATTGTATGCCTATAGCACACATGCTATAGGGTGGAATTAAGGTCATTCATGTATTTTTCTCCTCCTTGGCTGTCGGTAAGAGATGCAAAGTAATGTCTTCCTTTCTCATCTAGGTTCATTTTTTTAAATTATTTTATACAAAATATCCTGACTTATGTTGGTAACTTCATGTATATAGCACTCATTACATACCTCAGTCCATCCCTTAGTAATTGTTTTTGTGATGCTGCCAGACCAGGTGTCAGGTCTTGCCAAAGCTTCAGGTGTCAGATGAACAGTGACAAATTCATAGCTGGAAATCAGACCAAAACAGCTGTATGTTATTGTTCAAGACAGGTGTTAGACTTGTAAGAATGTGTTTAGTGTTCAGACTCTATAAAATGTTTGTAAGTTGCTGCATGTATTAATCTTATTTATAATGTCTGTATCCAAAGTTTTGTTTTACAACTTTGAAAATGCCCGCTCTGAATGTGTGAGCCCAGGCAATGAAGGAGTGGTTCCTCCTCCTATCAAGAAAGATGGTGAGAACTGAATTAAACCATTGTGCAACATCATGATGCAAAGGCTTGGTTAATGGCCTTCTCACAGCGATGAGGATGCATGTGCAAGAAAGCCAATCCCATCAGCATGAATGATGGAAGAAGGAAATAAAAAAGGGGATCAAGAAAACTTCTTTTAGTGTTTGGACTCTGAGGGCTAGAGGTGGGAAACAAGGCAGAGATCCCTAGAGTCAGCCTGGGTTACCCCTAAAAGACATTCAGTTCTGATAGACTGCATGTGTCACCTTTTTGGAGCCATAGCCTGCAATTCATTTGTGTGTATATGTTGCTTGCTATACACTGTGAATAACTCTCCATTCCTTTTTTTAGTTAATAAATCCTTAGTTTATTATAGGATTGGCTACAAGCATTGTCTTTGATGTAAGATCCAAGGTACAAATTGGCCTTAGATAAGTGATTGTCACTTGAGTTGCTAGCAACCTGACTCTTGTGCTCTTTGATGTATGGCAGCCATCTATCACTAAGCCCTGCTTGCTTGGATGGCAAGGTAGACAGGAGTGCCCAAGGGGAGTGTCTGTGACTCCATGATTAAAATATTATAGTGCTTCAGGAATTCACATTTGTTTCTGGGTTGGTGAAATCCAACTACAGAACACACAACTAGTTTGAGGTGTCTTCCCTGCCCCTTGACAGCCTGCTCTGAGGTTGGCACTCATGGTCGTGAGCCACTCCAGACACTGTGAGAGTTATATCTTGGTAATAAATTATGTCCTTGTATTTATAGGCTTGTGGCCATTCACACTGTTTTTTTTAAAAATGTTTTCAATTAACAATAAACTTTTGTCCCCTAATAAAAACTCATGTTTCTGTACTTTTTCCTCTGCACAGAGTTGTATTTATTAACATGATATTAATAGACTAAAACTGTATTTTTCATTACTAACAGGTTAACACACCTGATCTAAAAGTCAATGAACCCCGTAATAAAAATGAAAATATACCACCAAATCACGGTAGTCTATACTTTTTGGTAATTCATCATGCTCAAAGTAATTTAAGAATTATTGACTATAATCCAATTCACTTTTTGTTTGCTGGTTTGTTCCATTGCATGATAGGTGTAATTAATCTCCCTAAATTAAAGTATTAAGAATATCATTTAAATATATATTACTGACAGGAAATTGCAGAGAGCAATAGATCATATTTCTTTTTCCTAAAAATCTATGTCATATGATGGAAATTTCAGTAAATAGGGCATAGAAATTTTGGAAATTAAGATATAAAAAAACACTAAGAAGTGTGGACTTTCTGTTGCTGAATAAGTATCTCTTCCCCATCCTACTTCTTTTCTTATTTTGACTGTTCTTGTTTGTTTGTTTGTTTTTTCTAATTTTTGTAATGTATTGGTGCCATGCAGCATTAGTCTGCATTTCCCAAGGATCTGTGATAATTCCTTAATAATTTTTTTAAGTATAAAATTGTGCTGGATTCTGATGCACCTGAGTATGGAGGACATCAGAGACTGGATCATGATACAGAATACTTCACTGAACAATACTCACATAATTTTCGACTCAATTCTCTTTTGGTAAGTAAAAGTTTTCATTCTGTTTTTAATTATGGAACTTATTTCTATAGCAATTTTGATATGTGTGGAGTCTACAATAAGCAACTCTAGATACTTTGGAGTTCTTTGTGGGGAGATACTAAAGTTTTCCAAAAACAGCCTTTGCATGAAAGCAGTAGGTGAAATTAAAGGTCATCGCTGATGGTTGTGATTGTTTGGATTTTAGTACAAATTATTTTCTTTTTGACATTCCACTTGAATTTGCTTACACCTTCATAGAATAAAATTGTTATAGTCAAATATTCTTTCCGGGGAAAGATGCCTGAAACCATTTTTCATGTGCATTTGAGTTATCACTGTGATAAATCCTCATTTTCATTGCTTCATTTTCATGTCTGAATAACCGGGCATGCTTACCTTATGAGTAAATATATGATGAAACTCACATTTTTCCACTTCTGCTTCCCCACCACCACACCTCCACACATTCACAAATTTGGATCAGGGCAGTTCATGCGTTTGCAAGAAGCTTCTACCTACTTAGCAGGCAAACAAACTATGCAAGGTAGAGTGGACATTGTACATTCCCACAAAATTATTTGAGGGTGCTCTAGCTGTGGGTAGGAATAAGCAAATGGTGTTCCACACAATGCTGCAGATGGGGAGAGGTATATATTGTACATGACTTCGGATGAGGTGTTGTGTAGCAGAAGCTTCCTTTCACCACAGTAAAATATGTAGTTTGAAACCACAATCATTGACCATTTATAAATCTGGAGAGGGCTTTTTGGTCATTTTTCCATTCTTGACATTTTTTGTTCAATCTACTTTTGATGCCTTACACTGGATACAATATATTTTATATCCATTTTCTGTTCCTGAGTGGCATATGTGAAGTGACTTGTTTGTCTTAGCCAAGTTTCTATGAGGATAAGTAGCTACATCACAAAAAAATACTGACACAGCTGGCATTCTTGTTTACAGTCTCAGTAAAAACTAGGATTTGAAAAGGCCATGGATATTATCACACTCGTTCTTGGATGTGAGCCATGTGGTTCAGGACTGAGCAACATTGGTTTGTCAGCATGAGGAACTTTGTCCTATATCTCTCTGTAATAGCTTTATATAGTAATAGAAGAATGTAATAGATGATGCTGTATTATCTGAATGTCAGTACTCTTTCTGCTGTGCAATACCTGTTCTGAGGTTAAATGGAGGACTTTAGTTTCAGGGCTGCCCCTTTTAACCTCTTGTGAGCACTAAATTAATTTTGTAGACTAACAAGGAGTATTTCGTGGTTTTATGTTGGGATGATATGTTTTTCAGCAGTTTTCATTGCAGAAGAGTTGTTTTTGCTTCATTATGTCTTTCACCAGAGGATCATAAAGGCTTTTCTGAGCATTTATATGTCTCATTGTGCCACAGTTAAATATTTCTACTTATTTTTTTTTATGGATAGGGAAACTGAGGCACCATGAAGATGTGATTTTTTTTTTCACCCTTAAACAGCACTTGGTTGCTCTAGCTTCCAGAGCTCTATTCCCAATCCACCCCATAGCCATTGGTGAACATTAACTGTGTGTTACTGACTTGTTTATGATACCCATAATTGTTGTCTTTATCTTGGAATGAAAATACTGTTTTCAATTCTTATATTAAAAATATGGTGAACGCAAAGTTGAAGTCCAGACACAAAATGAAAAAAAAAAGGGGGACTTAATAAGAGCAGGTGGAGGAAGAGCATGTAAGACATGTCAGTAAAGCAAAAGTACCTAATATTTTCTTTGAGAATAAGCTGTGGCATGGCAGTGGCACTTCTATATCACTTAGAAACCTAAGAGTTGTCAGCCACATAGCTTTTTTGTATCCCCCAAAGTGATCCAATTTCCAGAACAACATTAAAAACAACCTTGTAAGAAGTCCTCAGTTAGAGCTAAGGTGCCAGTAAAAGGAAACAAAGTTGATGAAAGGGATGAAAAGAAAACAAGGTGAATTGTTAGCATTTAATAGTTGAAGAACCAGTTTGGTAGCTGGAGCCTTCAATCCCTATTTTAAAATAATGCATATGTAAATATCAATTTAGATCCCAATCTTAGGATAAACTGTTCTCTTGGGGGGCATCATTACAAATTAGTTAATATTTTCAAAGCTAAGTGGTTTTACTGGGGAACTCTAATTCAGAATAATTAAAACTGCATGGGTACCTTTTCCAGTTAGTATTGAAATTTTCAGCCTTGATTTGGCAAATCATTTTGTCCTCTCAAGAAGATGCTTGAGGACTTCAAAGCCCTCATTTCAAAAGTTTGAATTCATCTACACTATAATAATATTATAGGTGTACACAATCTGCACCTCATTTAAAATTGCATCTGAAAGACTTTGTTTAAATAAAACTACCTGTGTAAGTGATGTGCAGCAGAAAAAAGTCATACACAGTATAACATGTTCCTTAAAATTTAAGCCCAAATAATTACGGAGGATTAACTTTAAGGAAATATATAAAGAGCATAAGTCATTCTAAAAATATTATATAAAGAAGGAAAAAGGCAATCTTGAAAGTGGTATGAGAAAATGATCAAGGATTAAGGGGGACATGGAAGGATGATAGGGCTGGAGATTGTTTTACAGTGTATGGACTCACTGCAGTAAACTCAGACTACAAGTGGAATGATGATGTGTGAACCCAGATATGTCTTATGAAGCAGGTTTGAAAACTATTAAGGGCTTCAAAACAATCAATCTTCTCCATTTTTTCCATTCTTAACTAACCTAAAAATACTGTCATCTGCTAATTTTGTCATCCCATTGCTCGCCCCCATTTTCTATTCATTTAACAGATGCATTAAATACCTCTTATCCTACAGTGGTATTCTATGGCATTCCATTTTGCCATGATAAAAATTGATATTACTACTGTTTTACCTGCTATTAGCCAATTTTGAATGGGCCAGTACTTAATTCTTGTATCTGACAACTTTCACTAATGGCCTCTTGTGAGGATCTTTATCAAAGCCTTTTGAATATCTAGGTAAATTATGTTGGTTCACCATTTCCTTTTATGAGGAGGAGTTAGGAGCTAATTACAGTGCTTGCTCAATATAACTGCCAGTATCATACTTGTGGTTTCTGCTTTTTTCAGGTATAAACCTAGGGACTTGTGTGCATGTGTGTGTGATTGCAGTTTGCCTAACATGCATTTTTCTGGAGGGAGAGAACAGTCTGTATGACTTCAGGTCAAATTTGGTGAACAGTTTCAGTCCAGTTACCACCACCACCCCCTTGTTTAGTGTTCATTTTGGTTTTTTCTGTACAGAAAAAATTTAAAAAATCTGTTTTAGTTCATCCCAAAAGAAACAAAATCAGATTTTTCAATTAAGCCACTGAACTGAAAAATCAATTATTCACTGAGCTCTGTTGCTCATATTCCTTACCTACAGAACAGGAGAGATGGAAGTTACTTGATGGAAGTGCATGTATGTGTGACTTCGAGTTTCAAATGAAGAAAAGGATAACATATATCCAAGAAAGTATTGCAAACTGTGCCTACCAAATGTCTGTTTTCTCTATTGAAATGCATTGCATTCAGGGCACTTTACCTTTATAATGGAGGTTTATGACTGAAATTTTTAAAGGAACAGTAAATCTGGTAGCTGTTTAAAGCTTTTGTACAGTAACAACACTGATGGTTACTCCTGTGAGTGCTTTACTGAAAATCTAAAGCCATTGTTTTTATACTAATTCTATTTTTCCCTGCTTCAGAGCATCAGCAGTATCCACACACAAAAAATGGTTGCTTTCTATTATAACTGCAGAAATATGAGCAAATATTGCAATGCGTTTTTTGTCCACACTGACATACTGTACTATAGACTTCTGTTATAACTGGGCTGCAGCAAATATGCCTTTTTGGTTGACACTGGATTTTGTGTTTAACAAAAAAAAAAAAAAAAAAAAAAAAGTACAATTTTTATAGCTATCATTAAAACTTAAACATAACTTTATTTTTGTTTTAGTTATGTCAAATTGGCTTGAAAAATCACCTTTTTAAGACAATTTTTTTTAATTTCCCTCATGTACTTATTATATGAACTGATATTCCCAATATTTATTTATTTACTTTAGGTTGGCTGGTGAATGTCCTAAATTAAATAGACCTGACTGTTGTATCTGGGGGTAGGGGAGAACCTTATAGTCCTTTTTTACCTTGGCCCACTGCTAGAATTCAATTTCCTGCATTCACTTAGACAGTTGATAGACTAAAGCGTTCTCATAGACTGAAATGATCTAAAGTGACCCTTAGCCTTGAAAGTAGTCATTTGCCTAACTTTCATTATAAGGATTTGTGCATTGATTTTTTTTTAAGGGTTTTATGTAGTCTTTAACTGACTTGGTATTTTTTTGTACCATATAGATTATGTAGAATAAGCTTTGTAGTTAGAAATATAACTGTTTCTAAGAGAGAGTGGGATAAAATAAGGGTTAGATCTTTAGTATCTGCCAGTTTCTTTGATATCTGTACCAGCTATTGTGTACCTGATGATTAAAGCTTTTTTAATTTCTAGTCACACATGCTCATAGATGATTTGACTGCTGAAAGGTGGGAGGGAGGCATACAGGGGAATGGCTTTGAAAACCCATTGTACTTTTTCAGTAGTCTGCATTAGTGTATGCTAGTCTTTAGTTCCACCTCATTCCTTGCTTTGCCTTTCTTCTGTGAACAAAACTATAGAAAAATGGTGCAGGAGAAAACTGAAGAGAAATGTTGTGGTACAGTCTATCCAGTAGCTGAAGTTACTTTACAGAACTGAGCTGAGACCATTCTTGAAAGTTGCTTTCTGCTTATTTATGCCTTCGAGCAGATTTATTTTTAAAATGGCATTTAAAATGTAATTTTATTTTGAATGTAGCATCTTAGTCTTCCAAAGTAACCGGAGCCAAATATGTAACAAAAATTGTTATATAGAGAACTATATTTGAGTTAACACGTATGCAGAAAGCAAAACCATCCAATATCTTAGTATTTGGTAATTGTATTAATGCCTGCTAAAAACAGTATAGAGACGTAAGATGATTTCCAGCTAAACTAATTTTACTGTCACAGTCTTCTGCATCCTCTGACTGCAGTACACAGTAGCTGCCTATCAAGTGTTTTAGATAGTGCACAATATCTACCTCTGAACTCTAGTCATTACTACATCCAGTGCAAAAATGAGCATGAAATAACTTCTTGGATTAAATTTTGAGCCATCTGAATGAGTTATAGACTGCTTTCACTGTAGCTCCAGCCAATTTTGATTGCTTTTGGATGTGTTGGCAGATGTTCAGTGTTTCTGTTGACAAATAGTTACCTAATGGTGAATGTAGCCTGAATGGTCAGGAAGTGCTGAATAGGTATTTCCAAGTAGCAGAGTTTCTGCTTTTCTGTATTTGGGGAATACCATGTGTCATTGCGCGCTCCCAGAATCTATGTAATTTAGTTGATCGTTTTGCACAGTGCTTTGTCACTGTTGCCATTTACTCAATTTTGTCCCTAAGCAACCAAGTAGCTGAACAGATTTCCATGCAGATCACTTTGTTTAGTGCCAAATGGAGGCTGTATATTTGCATCCTTTAAGTATAAGAACAGTAATGTGATCCAAATGTTAGGGGGGAATTTAAGAAGATTTCCCATATATTGGCTTGTTTCTTGATATCACCTAGATGATAAAAGGAACAAACCCAGAGGTCAGTATCTGACCAACAAGAACAGAATATCTGTGTCCCTTGCCAATACCAAGAACATCTGTATGTTTGTACATTCCTCTACTCTTATTGTGAGACCATTGGCACCAATGAACCTTGCCTATTGAAGCTTGTGTACTCAGGTGGAAATCCACTTAACAATTATACTAAATGTTTAATGTGTATATTACACCTGTGCCCAGAAGTCTCTATTGAGGTTGCATTGTATTAGAGACCATTCAAATATGTATAAGGAAATTGACCCTGCCCCAAGAAGCTTACAGTCTAAGGAGATAAGTAACACGAAAAGATAAATTAAACATCAAAAAATGACTTTTTTTGTTGTTCTAATAAAGGCCATGGTATCACCATATCTTTTATGTTCATCTGTTACTTAAGGCATGCCTTCACGAGGACACTTGGGCAAATTAATCCAAATTTATGTTTATAATAGATGAATAAAACTGCATTAAAGCCTTGTGTGGATGCTCTTATTCAGAATTAAAGGGGCCTTAATTAGGTTTAGTTCAATTCAGTGAAAAAATCCTTAATTCACTGAATTAAGCTAAACTGCTAAATAAGAGCATCCACAGAATGGTTTAATATGGTTTAAAGTAATCCATTTTAAACATTAATTTGGGTTAATTTTCCTGAGTGTCCCCATGTAGGCAAGCCCTAAGGCTACTTTCTGCTTTTTCTAACAGATGGTCCATTGAGGATACAAAGACTCTCCAACAATGATTAATAGCTACTTTTCAAAGACTATCTTTCACAGAACAGTCTGCATGCCTTTGTCCCAGCCAGTTTCATTATTGTCCTTTCAAATAGGTATTTTCCTTAATACAATTGCTCCTCATCCCACAGTGATTTTCTGTTATGAAATGTGAATTAAGGACAGAGGTCTAAACTCTCTGCAGTACATAATTGATTTCTTATACATTTTCTGCTGGAGGTGAATTTTGGGGATGGATTTAAAGAAGAGGGTAGCCAATTTATGGACTAGTCCAGGGAAGGTAATGTGAGAAGCTGAAAAACATGCAGAGGAGATGGAGGACCAATGTGATGAGACAAGAGCTGACACATGGGGTAGGACAGAATGATGAATGGCCTTGAAGGTGAGTACCAAGAAGATTGAAATTGATCTAGTCTATCAGAAGATAAGAGTGGGAAGGATTGAGAGTTGGGTGAAGTGATTAGAGCAGGTGAAGATGATCTTAGCTGCCAGTTTTCTGTGAAGAGTAAAAATAGGATACAGGTGTTTGGGGGCCTGGATGTGGAGGAGATTACTGTAATCCATTTCAGGGATGATAGGGTCATGAATGTGGTTTGACATGTCAGATAGAAAGAAAAGGATAGAACTTACAAAAATCATAGAGAAAGCAGCAACAGGATTGGGACACAGCTTTATTTTTGTGATTCAAACAAGAGGGAGAAGTCAGATGTGTACCTCGCATAGTTGGTTTGAGTAACAGAGCATGACTAGCTTGGAGAGTATTTTGGGAGGTCAGTTCAGTTTCATTTCACTGGCTTCAACTGATGATGAAACGTTAAAGAGGAGATTCAGAGAGAGGCTCAGATTTTTGTATTGGAGGGAGAGAGACCAGTCAGGAGTGGAGATAAAGATCACAGTGGAAACCATGTGAGTGGGTGAATTTACCCAGTGATAGGGTCTAAATGCAGTATAATAGGCCAAAAAGAGAGTCTTCTGGAGCCCCTGCGGGGAATGGAAAAGGGAGAAGAGGGCCTATTAAAAATTATATCTGATAGCTTAAGAAAAGAGAAAGAGAGGCAAGACTTTTGAGGGGCATGATCATGGTCTGTGCTGATGTTAATCTTTGAACTCACCTGAAATCTGGGTAAGTCTTGTCCGATTGCACAAGCATCACCTTAGGTCCATAACCTTTGAGCAGACACAAGCTGGTTTACAAGACCAGGAAATGACTCCTTCACTTTTACAAATCTTATCTTTGTTGACCACTTTCGGAGCATCTTCCAGGCGTCCAGTGCAACTTGGCAATGTTTTTGTGTTAAGGATGGGGAAGCCACAAAGTAGATTGAGTACCTTTCCAGTTCCTAAGTAATCTCTTCTGCCCCCATCACAGCAGGAGAGGGGAGACATTTCTCTTTCCCACAGCAGTGGACTCCTAAGCTAATAAAGTGATGAGAGAACACAAGATAAGGCTTCATGGTTGGCCCTGTTTCTTGGAGATTGGGTGCTGTGAATCCACTCAAATGGGGACCCTGCAAGGCTTAGTGCTTGAAAACACAAACTGGATACTGCAGGGTTTGCTCAATACTAATGAGGACACATTTAACACCGTTTAAAACATTTTTTTGGCATCAACAAATGTAAATTTATGAGAGTGACACCCGATAATGCTTTTATGCTAAAGTATATCTGATGTTTTGCCCAGAACATCTTTCTTTGTTCCTTGTACCACTTAAGACACAGCAACTGATAGATGTTTCCAAAGTGATCTTGATGCTTTAGTCTACATGCTCTATTAAACCATTGAATAACATCTCTGTTCTTCATAAGGAATTACAAGTACATGTATTTTGAAAGAAGGAATATAAATCCTACAGAGTGAAAGAGATGCCTCCATTTGTCAGACTACCATTGTTTACGTATAACCTTCTGTTCTCTCAATTCCCAGTTGAAATATTTCTGTTCTCATAGTGCCCTTAAGAAGATTAAAATTTAAAATTAAAACTCACATTTTAGGAATTAGAGCGTCTGTGTATGTGTGCCTGTGATTAAATACGTTTTTGACCACCTGCAATGGAGCAGTACAGTGAGAAATAGAGTTCCCAGCCTAAATTACATAGGACTCCAACAAATAGTAATTAAAAAGAAAAGGAGAGAGAACAAGGATTAAAAATAGAAATTTATTTAGCATATCATGCCTCCATCTTGATTGCTTAATTTTTTTGTTACGTGAATTAATACATTTTATATATTCAAATGGATTTTTAAGAGGGTTTCAAATTAGAAGAGGACATCTTTGAAGGCATTAATAAAAAGTCAAATTTATATCATTAATGTGAAGTTTTTTAAAACCTAAATATATCCCGGCAAACTTATCTATATTTAAGAATATAATTACAAAATAATGCATCAGTCTACGATGCTCTGTAGCATGGCCATTACAGCCTGGTTGAACCCCCCTGTGGACAGTCACAGAACAGCTGCATTAGACTCGCCCTTTGGATCCCTGTGCTTTCAAGCTAAATGATTCTGAACTGCATCCAGACTCTGTTGCTGGTCTCTCAAGCACATGGCAGGGGTGCAGACTTCTGATGTAGGACCTTGCAGTTCAGTTCTCCTTGGCCCTGATTCTGATGCTGAACCCCTGTAAGCTTCCCAGTAACATATGCATGCCCTCCTATAAAACCTGTCTTTGTGGGCACTCTGGATTGTGGTTCAGCTGTTTAGGAATATAGTGACAACTAAAGAGGACAGTCTTTGCGAAAGAACTTCTTAAATACATGGTTGCCCTTTCCTCTAAGGCAGTAAAGAAGAGATCTAAGTCAAGCGAATATAAAAACCCAATATATGTCTCCTTTCCCACCCTTAACTCCATTTAGGGTGCTCACAACTCCTGAGAGTTTGTGGTTGAGGATTGGTCAGTGTTTTGGGAGGAAGGTAAGTTTTAATTCCCGCTTCTGCAATGCTGGCCGTATGGCTTTGTGGTATAGAGACCATGTCTACTTTAAACTCTGTTGGCTGCATTTCTTGTTTTTCTTCTTATTCTGAGGGTTGAAACAGAGAAAATCCCAGGAGTGGGATTGGTGACAGAAATTGTTAAATCAGTGACTTCGGCTGATGGCAATTTCAGTTGGCTCAGCTGATCTCTTCAAGGTTGATGGCTGTTTTCTGGCTTCTCAGTCATAGCCTGTTTTCTCTGGTTATAGTGTCATAGTTAATGTGGTACTGTCTTCTATCACAGAGGGCACTAGGAAGAACCAGCTTGACTAGGAGAAGCCAAGACTGAAACAAGAGGGTTGATGGGAGTCAGGGTGAGATTAACCAGCCTCTGGGCCCCAGGCTACCTTCCACAGTTCCCACTCCTGACTTGCCCCCCTCCACTGTGGGGTCCCTAGCAGGAGCCCTGGCCTCCCCACCATGGTGGACTGCAGGCAGGCTATCACTGGAAGGGAGGCCTTGGGGCAAGAGGTCCTGCCCTGGTCCAGCTAGTTTGCCCCAACCCTAGCCTCCATGGGTTCCGCAAAGCTGCACCATGTGTCAATCAACCCCACCCCCAAAGCAGAGCAAACAGGCCTCAGCCTGTCCTGCCCCCAGGGATGGGCCAGTCATTCCAGGGGTGGGAGCACAGAACTAGGTCTCTGATCCCAGGACCCCACACTCCCACAGGGGTCCTCCCAGCACTCCCTTAAGTCCCGCCAGCACTGAATGTGATGGAAGGGGAGTCAGGTCAGGGAGGAACCTCAGGGGGCTGGAGCCCAGGGCCCGCTTTTAGGCATCCCAATAATCCATGCATTAATCCATCCCTGATATTAATGAGTGGAACTCAGGAGTAGGGTTAGGATATAGGCAGGGAGGAACACTGTAGCAGGAGACCTGATTTGGAGAAACCAGAGAAAAGTTGTGGAAAAGAAGCAAAGCTAATTCAGGGACAATTAGGTGAATAGCCCAAAGGAGAGAAAAGGTTTGGAGATGGATTCTCAGGTAGGTGAGTTGGAAATGTTTTTTGTTTTGTTTTTTTTTCCAGGAGCAGACTCGCATGCAGCTGTGAACTAGTTCTCCTTTGGGAGAATGATTTTATCATGGGGGTTCTTTGAACTATTGAACATGTACAGGAATAAATTATGCTTACAGGCTTGAACTGGACATTGAGAAACAAGAGTGTTGCTTTTATGGCTGAGGGGAAACTGAGGGTGGCACACTTGTCTTGTTTATCCTGTTGCAAAAGGGCATCTGTGATAGGGGTTACCTTATCACGCTTTGCCAACCAGCATATCTCTTTTCTTTCTTGAGTTCAGCTTCAACCAGCTGTTCATCCATGAGCTGATCTCAACCAAGCACTGGATAAATTTGATGAGTGGTGTTTTCATATCTGAAAAAGGATATACATCTGTGTATTGTCTGCATATTGTTGGCAGTTGTATGTGAGTTGTCCAGCCAATTTTGTTAGTTGGTGAGGATGGATGTTGAATAGCACCAGAAAGACAATTGACCCAGTTTTGGGAATGATTCATGTTAATGGAGTCCCCTGAAAATTTGCAACCTCAGGAAAGTCAGTAATATCTCATTGTCACTACCATTACATGCTTCAGAGAGATCCAGGTAGATGAGACTAGCTGTCGGGTCTCCATCCATCAACAACAGGAAATCATTCAAGAGAGCCACTGATGCTATTTCTAGCCAATGTTGCTGCCCTGAATTGAGATCGTGCTGGTCTAGGTCTTGGCATTAGTTAATGAACTCATTCATGGCCTTTGACAAGCTTCTCTTTTGAGTTTGATCCTAGATGAATCTGGGGCCAGTGTAGAAAGAGTGGATAAACATTGGCCTAATCTATTTTCATTAGGCTCTTATACAGCCTTGTTCACCATAGTATCTGATCAAACTATTGCAAGTTTTAAAGTGAGCCCCCCCCCCTCCCCCAAATCCTTCACTGAATGAAGATCTACTTCCTTAAAAATTGTTTCATTAAATTAATAGATACTATACTGGTTACCTGGAAGGATTTGAAGATAGTTGCAAATTTTCTGATGTAGGGTCAAATTCACAGTGGGTTGTAACTAAGAGAGGCATAAAATCATTTTACACTACCAGCATTTTGCAAAGTCACTTATAAAATATCTTCAAGTAACAGCTGAGGATTTCCCTGACACCGGGGAACTCACCAGTGGCATGAAGATAGGCCTTACAAAATCCGCTTCTCACCTGAAGTATAGAATGCATGGTGACAGCCAGAAAGGGCAGAGCTGAAATGCAAATATGTTGATACACAGTAAGCAAAATGATTACTAGGGAATCATTCTAGCAGAGATAAGTTAGAACATCCACTGGTTGAGCTAACTTGCACCAGGGCCAGTTAATGATGTGAAAGGTTGACTTCAGCAAACACATCTTTTCCTTGTCCATCCACACCCCCTGCAATCAACACAATCTTTGCTAAACTCAGTGGGCATTTAGCACAGAGTTTAGGTAACTCAGGCCCATCATTTGTAAACCCACATTAGAAAGTCTCCTATTTTCTTTTGCTAATGTTCTCTTCACCTGTTGGCTTTTATTGTGCAACTTGCTGGGAAAATCTTTGGGTACATTTACACTGGAAGCTTACGTTGATTTAAGGAAGTTTAAGTTGACCTACAGACTCCTGCGGCCACACTGAGATTTTTAGTTGACTTAAGCTCTTCCTTAAGTCAGCGTAATAACACCACCTCTTAAGGTCAATAATGTTTAAATCAACCTTATTAAGTTGACTTAAGCCAATGTAGACAAGAAAGCCAGTAAGTCGACTTAATTAGCCTCTAGGCCCCCTCCCAGAGTTCCTGGCCACCAGGAAGGGTCGATGTAGCACTTGCCAGTGTGGATGCAGAGAGTCAACAGGAGTTTTCTATGTGGACTCTCTAAGTTGACTTAACAAGGTCAACTTTAAGTCGACTTAGTTAACCTTGTTGGGTAGACTTAACAGAGCCTCCAGTGTAGACATACCCCTTGATACTACAATGATTCTGTTGCATTCAAATAGTTGTAACTGTGCTCTGGGGTTTCTATATCTCTGTTAGTGAAACATGACTTCCTTCTACCTGGACACATTGTGTGTGGAGTTTGTTCCCCCCGCCCCAGATGATCAATATTTCAATTCAGAAATTGATTGCTATCAGAACAATCTCACTGAATTTTAACTGTAAAACTTCAAAAGATCAGTCAAACCCTTCGTATTCGGTTATAGCGTTTATAATGGGTACCCATTAAAAAGTGAGCATGTACTTACAATTGCCACACAAGTTTCTGTGATAGAAGGGAAATTACGCTAATTCTTATGCAACAATATATTTATGATACCTATGGCTATCAGTTGGAACAAAACTTCTTCAAAATAACTTGCTCTGTAGCACTAGAGTGAATTTTGATCTATATTCATATTAATTCTCAACTGTTGTAGTACTATTTAACCTTATAATAAAAACCTGATGGGTGTTTGCATAACCTGTGTGAAATCTATCAGTGTGATTGTAGTTTGCAATGAATAGGTGTTCATATACTTGTCATTGTAAAGATTCAGCAAAGAGATTGAAATTTGAAAAAGCATGGAGACCGTAACTAGAAATAATTCCTCTAAATTAGGAGTCTAGCATAGATGTAGGATGGTGTAAAGTACAGAAAGACTCCTGAGCTGCACCTCTTCTGGGAATAAATGGAAGACTTTGGTAAGCTCTCTAAATATGAGACAATTCCCAAATACTAAAACAGCCTTTAAAAACGTGTTTAAAATTCTGATTTGTAAGAAAGTGCAGTGATTTCAAATTGGGCCAGTTCTTCAGCCAGAGTTAATTGACATAATTTCATTTAAATCAGTAGAGCTATACAAATTTACTTTAGCAGAACACGTGGTCCATAATATTTTGAATGACTTGTTCTTAACTTTGACACTAACTTGAAGAATCATTATTTCCTTTGTCAAACATTTTTTTATCATAAATGTAATAACTTGTCACATCTGTGAAATCATTTTTATTTGGAAAGAGATTGGAAAGTCTCTCAGGAATTTAAAATCATATAATGAATTTCTCTGTAAATTCACAATTTCCAGACCTTATTTTGTGAGCCAGCTGACTCTAGCCAACTTGATTTGGTATTTCCTTTCCTACTGAGCAGATTTGTAGGAGTTATTTATCAATGAAACCTTAGGGGATATCGCTGTGTTGACTGAGAGCTGAGATACATTGGACATGCTACGGTCTGGTTCGATGAAGATCAGCTGTTCTTTTCTTTTTCCTAAAGCTGTTTGCTTTACGCCTTTCAGTCTGTTAGCCAAGCTCTAACTTGAAGATAACATGACTGAAAATAGCAGAATACTGAGAATGAACAGGCCATCTTTCCTTCCCTTGAGGGCTTAAACAAGGACATTGTCAAGCTGAAACCAATAACCTTTAATCCTCTGTTACTTCTCATAATTGCATCTTAATTAGTTCTTCAGCATACATAATTAACTGAACTTGGCAATGGTTGGAGTGCACATAGCAAAGTATTTGTAAATAATACATAGACTTTTTTCTATTATGATTCTAATCTGTGATTTGAAGGCATGTCATTTAAATATAATATTGTCACAATTCTTAATCTTTGAGAAATCTTTTTGAATAAGTAAACTTGTTTATCATAATCAGGTTGAAAGGCTAATGAAAAATCATGTTAATAGAAAATCAAAATTTCCCAATGATAAATTGGAATCAATTCCTATGTGTAACATTTTGTTCTATCAGATACAGATTTTCCATAGATGAGTCAGAGTGGATAAGAATGCATTGCTGTGTTATACTGCTTGTATTTACCTGTGTGAAATGACATTATAGACCTTAGGGCACCTTTAATTCACAACACAGTACTGTTCAAATGCTGTGGTAAGAGTTTGTCATTTATCACTGTGCAGACTATCAACCTACATGTCCTCAAGGTTCTTAAATTGGCAATTGTAAATCAAATGCAGCCCTCTAGATAAAAAGTATCACCCTATGATTGAGCTTAAGGACGGAAATCCTACAATAAGCATATGATTAAGATTGGCTTTTATGACTGACATGGCAGACTGTGCGGTCAATAATTGTATTTTAAATGTGGTTCATGTTAACTACACATTTAAAAAATGTTAAATGGGCTTTAACAACCTAAAATGTCTCAAATTTGTGTTTCTGTAGTAATTTGTACAGCCCTGTTGAAAAATAATATCAAGTGTGATTCATATTTTTTCTTGTTTTTATTAGGTGTACATTCCAAGCAGAGTGGCTATTGTACTTCAAAATATGGACATCCCAAATTGAAGAGCTTCATAACTATCTCTGCAGAAGCAAGGCATGTAGAAGAAATGCTTATGTAGTGTACCAACACTCAGCATCACAGAACTAAACATAGTAATGTTAGGTCATCAAAATGTAGGATTAATATTTACATATAATTACAGAGCTTTCAAGTTTCTAAAATCTAATTCAAGGAAGTAATGTATAATAAAAGGGAGAAAGAAAAATGCATCCTTTCATTTCTGATGTCACAGCATTACACTTTAGAACATTTCAGAGCAGCTGGCATTCTCAGTTAAGCTATCATATCCAGTGTGTTATCAGGAACAGTGTTTCACCAAGAATGTTCTTGCTCTGATTTCAGCAATTTCTTTGAATTCTTTTGATCATTTTGGTATTGAAGTCAAATATTCATTACAAACCATTGGCTCCTGCTAGGATAAAAAGAAACAATATGTTGAAATGAAACATAATCTGATGAGGGCCAGCATTATGTGTTTGTGGGACCGCCTTTTGTAGCAAATTTCAACATATATCTAGGGTGTCCATTTTTCAGGTCAAATCATAAAGGAGAAAAGTCCTATAAGAATACTGTCCTCTGCCATTTTTATGTAATAAAAATGTCACAGTAAAGTCTTAACAGCCAGTGGATAAACTGAGATGCATGTGATTTGGCTTCTTATCAAGGCTCTCCATCACTTATCTGTTGTGTGATCTTGAGCAAGCTATTTTACTCTGTGCCTCAGGGTCCATATCTGAAAAATGGGGATCATGATACTGGCTTACCTCTTGTAAAACATTTTGGCTATGAGAGAACTAACCTCTATTATGTTTTCTCAAATGGCACCATAATTGAAACTATTTTTAAAAGAACATTTATTCCTTTTACACACTTTCATAAATCCAAGGACTGGTTTCACTGTTTTGTGAAACTGCCATTTACTTTGGAGCATTTGTAATGTTGTTCTTGCATTTTTTATAATTAAAAAAAAGTACTTACCAGGGAAGAAACAGTACTAACAATATAGATACATGTTAATCAGACTAAGCTATTGGGTTAGTTAGTGGTTTGGAGTGCCAGCTAAAATGATGAATTCCTTAGTATGCTGGATTTTTTACAAAGAATAAAATTATCTATATTCAAATTGTATCTGCGGAGTATTCATCTTTATTCTGAAAATGTCTTATAGATTTAAAGATGTGCTTTATTTTGTTTCACTAAATTAAAAAAAAAAGATATTTGTTTGCTCCAAAATGAGGTTTTATTTTGGTTTACAGTTTAATTTGATTTGCAATTTTAAGTTCTCTGGTTAAGAAATATTCAGATAAAATGTCTCCAACAGGTTTTATTAATTCAGAATTCTACATCTTTTATGTAACTGTGTGTTTTAAATAGCAGTGCATTTATGCCCACACTGAGAAAAACCTTGCATATTTTTTATTATGCTTAATGAAACTTTAATTTGGAAATATTTCAAAAACAACAAAATAAATGAGCGGGACAAAGTAATGTAACACGATGGGAAGCCAAAGTCTTGTGATATATTTTACATTAAAAGTGGTTCATGGACATACAATTCTTATTGTACTCTGTGCAATAGACATCTGAAAGGCAAATATCATATGCAACAGTGCTATTGAATGTCAGAGCTCTTCCCCCACCACCACTTAATTCATTGTGCATTAGTGAGCTATAAAAGCATTTTGATACACTTTATGCTTAAAAAAGTACACTGAAGTGGTATAATAACTGGAACCAATTATTGTTTCCAAAGATGTAAACTTTGTAGTGAAGTAAAAAGCAATGTAATTATCTGCTATATTTACATTAAACTGATCTAGTAATATATTCTGCAGATTTTGCTGGCAAAATTTCCAGTGTTCCAAAATGTAATGCAAGGCAATTGCCCTTGTCAAACTTTTGTGCAAGAGAACCAATAAATGTGTGATGTGAAGTAGAAACTGTAAAATTACATGCAAATAAACTGTGAGAAGGATAAAACATAAATGCATATGTGGTTTTCATCACTCATAAAAAATGTGCAATAGTATAAGACTTGAGGCTAACACTAGATATTATTGGTAGATTTGACATCAGGAATTTGCCTCCAGCAGTCAGAAGCATTGTAGTGAAAATAGTTTGCTGCTCTAGAATGGTACGGTGTTCGTTTTACATCTTGAATACTTACAGAATATATAAAAGATTGTATTTAAGGAAACAGAAGATATTAAGGTTAAAAATAGGCAGTCAGTTTAAGAAATGCCAGAAATAAGAATTGTGTTTGAAATATTTTTTCTCATTTATATATGCAGGGGCATGGCTACAGGTGGCATGGGTGGGTCAGAGTACACCCAGTCTTGTTGTTTCTGCTGTCAAAGCTCTGCTGAAGCTTGGAGCTTCAGGTAGCTTTTGGAAGACTGTTACCCCAACTTCCTGCCTCTGGTCATGTGGTCAGAAGCAGGAAGTTGGAGTTCCAACCAGCCAGATCTAAGGTACCTGGTACTCCAGTTACCATGGTAACTGGACCATCCACAGTTTCCCAAACTTCCTGCTTCCAGTCATGTGACCAGAAGCAAGAAGTGGTCTAGGTTCACCTGGGTGAATCACAGGTCCTGACAGAAAAACACTTTTTGACTAAGCCTCTGTTATATGCATTATAATGCAGTCTTGATTACATGCTGTTTTTTCCACAGAACTCCTGCTTCATTCATTGCCTGGGAGGAACATGCTCTGGGAGTTAATCAGGGTTATGTTACGAAGTAAGTGCTTTCTGTAGGACAGACTTCTGCCTCACTGGTTTCAGAAGTCGGAAAGTGTACAATGAATGAGGCAAGAGATGAGAAGAATAGAAAGGATGGTCCCTTGTACCTGAAGTAACAAGTTGGTTGAAGAAATGTTTTATTTGACTAACAGAATGTCCAAGAGTCTCTCCCTATCTGAGCCACAGAAATCCTAGGTGATGTTGGACACGTCATTTAAACCAAAATTTTAAAAGTGGGGACTGCATTCCTCATTTTCTGGATGTCTGTCTTGTGGTGTCTGGCGTGATTTTGCTAAATTGCTGAGCATTCCCAGTTGAGGATGGCAGCTGTGCTCTAAAGAGAGAAAGTTCTAATGCTAAACATTCTGAGAAGTCAGGCTAGAGACATCTCAGATGAGTCATCCAATATTAGGTGACACATTTGACGATTTACTCTTTAACCTCTGTTGTACAGTGAGAACAAGGAGAGTCCTGTGGCACCTTAGAGACTAACAGATTTCTTCAGGCATAACTTTTAGTGGGCTTCAACCCACTTTGTCAGACACATCTGTTGAAGTGCGTTGGAGCCCACAAAAGGTTATGCCCGAAGAAATCTGTTAGTCTTTAAGGTGCCACAGGATCTCTTTGTTTTTGCTGTACAACAGACTACCATGGCTACCCCTCTGGAAAGTCTGTGCTTCAGTTTCCTATGTGAACAATCAGAATTATATATCACCTCATAGAGGTGCAATGAAAATATATACGTTAATGTTTTATAAAGCAATACTGATCGGTATAGTTACCTACATCCCTTGAGCTTCCATCCAAAACACACCACATTATCCATTTTCTACAGCTAAGCCCTAAGATATAACCACATGTGTCTCTGTCTGAGGGATCAGAGCACATATCTTAAGGATCTCTATCAAGTGTTCTTAAAACTATTGTACCCACCTGGGAAAGTAAGAAAACAAACTGACAGAGCCAGATGGGTACCCCGAAGTCATCTACTGCAGGAGAGGCCCAAAAAAGAGAACAATAGAATGCCACTGGTCACTACATACAACCCTCAAGTCAGAACTCTACAACAGATCACTAATGACCTTCAGCCTATTCTAAAAAGATGATCCCTCACTCTCTCAAGCCTTGGGAGACAGAACTCCTCAATTTCCAAAGGGATAGCCGTGTTAGTCTAGTCCAGCAAAAAAAACAAGGAGTTGTGTTGCACTTTAAGACTAACAGATTTATTTTTCGCATGAGCTTTTGTCGGAGAAAATCCCACTTCGTCAGATGCTTCGAAGATGGGTGAACTTACAGAATGGAACTCTCCTCACCTACAGACAACCGTGAAACCTTAAACAGATACTCACCAGGAACTACAGATCTAACAACAGAAACATTAAAACAGGCACACACCCCTGCAACAAACCACGTTGCCAACTTTGCCCACATATCTTCACAAAAGATACCATCGTAGGTCCTAATCAAGCCAGCTACTCCATCAATGGCTCACTTGCCTGCTCATCTCCTAATGTGATCTACACCATCATGTGCCAGAAATGAGAAACAGCTGAATTGGAATTAATATGCAAATTAGATTGTGTGACAGCAGGATTGAATCGAGACTATGGCTTCTTTTCGCATTACAACAGGTAATTTGACTTAAGCCTTCCCAGGGTTTGAACCTTAACGATTGCTCTGATTTGCTGTCACTATATGACCTGATCTAATGTTTTACACTCCCTTGCATTTATTTTCTTTCCATTCTCTTAAGTTCTCCCATCTTTGAAGCATCTGACGAAGTGGGATTTTCTCCCACGAAAGCTCATGTGAAAAATAAATCTTTAAGTGCCACAGGACACCTTGTTTTGTGGGCTTTTTTTACTACAGGTAGACCACCATAGTAAAGTGCATAAGGAAATTTATAATTATGTATTCAGTGGATTTGGACTATTTGCACTAAATATTTGGGGATTTGTACTTTAATGTTGAGGACACAAAGAAACACAGATATTCAATATCTGTTCAGTGAATAGTGTCCATCCTGTATACTGAATGGAGAAGCAGTTCTGAAGGGAAAATAGTATGTGATTGTGTAATTAGACTGTGTTATAAAGCATAAGTACAGTAAGGTCAAATTAAGATCACACAAGATGGCATCCTTAATTTTGGGGTCTACCAAATTTCAAGTCCTTGACTTTGCATCCTTAATGATTTAAAATGTACGGGGTATTTTTATTGTATTTTTCTAAGTTTTAAAAGCTTAAATGGTTTTTAAAAAAATCATGTGAAATCGTATTTATTCATTGCCACCATGCCCAATTTGTCTTCAGCAGGACTTGGAAGTTTAGATACCTAACATTGTCTTTTACCATTTGAAATAGCAAACAAACGGGTAGCAGTTGAAGTCTGCTTTTTGTGCGGATCAGTAACTGAAGGAGATGGAGACATCTGCCAGTAGATTCTAGAACTCACTAGACAGCAAAATAATAATAGGATTCAATTCTAAGTTCTCTAGGGGAATGCTCTCTAGTAGTTTCTTCTGTCCCTAGCTCCTACCCTTATTCTCTTCTGCTCATATCATCTCCCTTTCTTCATTAAGTTTTGTCCTTATAGGGGTGCTCCACTCTAGATGTTCACTGCATCAATGCACCAAGCTCTGAAATTTTCACTGTAGTCCCCACTTTAGCCGTGTTTGTGCAAGCTGCCTTGCAACACCATTGGTGCCTTGAGTAGTGTGTGTGCAACCAAGCTCTTTGAAAATGTGCATGGCCAAGCTTCTTAAAAATACTCCAGTAAGTGACATTTGCAATGTAGCTCCATGGAGTTCAGTGCACACCTTCACAAAACATTATGCAATAGATCAGGCATTGAAGTCAAATACATCTCTTTGGTCTACTGTGCTCTCTACTGCAGAACACACACACCCTACGGTGACCTTCCTTCCAACATAAAGGGACTGCTCCATAGACATCGAGTGGAGCACCCTTACAAGGACACCATTCAACAAAGAAAGAAAGGCAGCTTACCTTGGCAGAAGCCGATGTTCTTTGAGATGTGTATCCCTGTTGGGGTGCTCCACATCCTTCCTTCCTCCCCTTTATTTTGGAGTTGTATAGATGTAATTCAGGGTTGAGAAGGACCTGAGGGAACTCAGCTGTGTATGTGTGACTCGAGGCACCAATGGTTTTGCGAGCTTAGTGTGTCAATGCAGTAAACACCTAGAATGGACCACCCCAACAGGGGGACACATCTTGAAGAACATTGGTTACTACCAAGGAGATCAACCTTTCTTTCTGTTCCTGTCCCTATCCCCTGCTCTTGGTCTTATTTTCACTCCCCTCACCAGTGTTCTGTTTTCCCTTCCTTTGCTCCCACTCCTCCTCCCTCATCCTGCAACTCTTCTAAATCTCATCTGTTCTTCACCTTCTGCATTTGAGTTGGGTTGTTCCATCCTCCTCTGTATGCCTCAGTACCGGCACCATCAAGAGCACAGAAGCAATAGACTTCCTACTTTCAGTTCCTGCACCCTTCATCAGTGTCCCCCTATAGTTCCAGGATGGAGCATGCTCAGTTGCTCTCTGAGAATGGTGAATGTCTGGTCACCACATACAAACTGTGAAAGGATGAAGCATTATCAGTACAGATGGTATTTAACTGCTAAACTAATAAGTCTTCCTTGGGCATGTGCAAACAGAATTTTTAAAGGTTTATAACTTGGCTACATTCATGTGATTCCCCCACCCCCACAAATAGCTCCAAAACCTGGAGTGTTACAGCTTGACAACAAAACAATTGCAGAAATTTAACACAGGCAAAATGTATTTTTCCTTAATCTCATTTTCAAAACTGGCTGAATGATTTTGGCTGAATTTTTCCAAAAATCTTAATCTTAATTCAGTTTTTTTTTTCTGGACATGACCTCTTTTTGATCCTCTAATCTCTATCTGGCCATATATGTTTATATTTTAACAGATTTCCTTTCTCCATTATCAATTCTGGTAGAACTGCAATTAACATCATACCCTACAAACAGTATGCATGTTTACTAGTTTCGCACCCTTTCATCTGTGTTGCTGCTTTCATGATGCTGCCTTCAAAGTTAGGTGGTGAGTGGCAACTGGTGGGTGGGCACCAAGCTCTGGAAATACTGCCACTGCCAAGCAGAAACCCAGAAGTAAAGGTGGCATGATATTGACTGTTGAGTCACTGAAGGGGATCCTGCTTGTACAATACAACTTCAGATACTCATCTTGCAAAGTTCTAAAGGGGTAGCCATATTAATCTACTTCAGGAAAATAAGTAAGGTGTCCTGTGGCACTTTTAAAGATTAAAAAATTGATTTTTCACATGAGCTTTCATGGGTGAAATCCCACTTCATCAGATGCTAGAAAATGGAAGACTTACAGTATGAGGGAGAGAAATCTTGTGATCACGTTTCACTGCATCATGTCACGTTACTTCATTTAAATCAAGTTCCAAAGGGGCAGCCATGTTAGTCTAGTTCAGTAAAACAAATGAGTCCTGTGGCACTTAGACTAACACATTTATTTTCTCTCACAAAAAAATATGCAATAAATAAATGTGTTAGTCTTTATGTGCCACGGGACTCCTTGTTTGTTTTTCCAGAAAATCAGAAAGTTGTATAGACAGAAACTGTAGAACAACATATCAGAAAGTGGTGAGGTTGAGAGAGGTGAGAATCACTGTAATGAGGAACAAAGGAGGAGTCCTATGGCACTTCTAAAGACTAATGCTTGTAATGAGAGTGCCAGTTTATGTCCTAGGTTAATGGTGTCAAATTTATATATGAATTCTAACTCTGATTTCTCTTTGAAGCTTTGATTTAGAATTACCCTTTTTAAGAATAGTAACAGATGTTTTTCACAGAGTGACCAGGGAGATCGAAGTGATCCCCTATTGGTTTTTTAATGTTGCCATTTCTGATGTCAGATTTGTGTCCATTTATTCTTTCGCACAGAGACAGTCCAATTTGTCCAATGTATAAGGCCAAGTGGCATTGTTGACATATATATTGGTGAATGAGCCCCTGATGGAGTAAGTGGTTTGATTAGGTCCTAAGGTGGTGTCATTAGTGTTGATATATGGGCTGAGATGGCAAAAGGGTTTGTTGCAGGGTATGAGCCTGCCCTGGTGTTTCTCCTGTGTGGTCTGTAGTTGCTGGTGGGTATCTGTTTTTGGTTGGGTGGAGCTGTCTATGAGCAAGGAGAGGTCTGCCTCCCAAGGCTTGGGAGAGTAAGGGATCATTTTGTAGGATAGACTGTAGATGTATTGGAGAGGTTTGAGCTGGTGATGGTGATCATAGGTGATATTCTGTTATTTTCCTTCCTGAGCTTGTCTGTAGAAGTTAACTTCTGGGTATCTGTGTGGCTCTGTCAATCTGTTTCCTCACTTCCCCAGGTGGGTATTTTCAGTTCTCAAAATAGAGATAATGAAAGTGTCTGTGTCTGTCTGTCTGAAAGATCAGACCAAATGCGGTTATATCTTAGGGCCTGGCTGTGGCCAATGGATTGTGTGATGTGATCATTCGCTATCCAGCAGTCAGTAGGTTTCTGGTGTAGGGTGGCGTTTGTGTGTCATCACTTGTACTGTAGTGTACAGTGTCTTTCAAAGATTTTCATGGCTACTGCTAGGGACGTCACTGCCCTGAAAAAAGAATTGGGGCCCAGGCCCAATCCAGAAGCCAGGTGGGCGGCTCGATCCAGCCCCTGCAGCCAGCCCCTGCCACTGCTAGGCAGCGGGAGGCAGCCCAAGGCCTGGATTTGGCCCCTGTAGGTGGCCACAGCCTGGATCCAACCCATGCCCCTGCTGGCTTTGGGGGGGAAGCCCCCTTCAATCCCCTGGGACATGCTGCCTGGGTTTGGGAGAGTGGGGCAGCACCACTTGGCCAGACCTGCCTGCTCCTCCTCCCTGTCCCCGGCCAGACTCCTGGAGGGACCAATACCTTGCCCGGCCCCCGTAGCAGCCGAACCCTGGGCCCGGAGGGGCTGATCCCCCGCCTGGGCCCCTGCATCTGATTCTTCACCCAACCCCCACAAGCCTGATCCTGGGGCCCCTCAGCTCCCCCTTCCTTCTACCCCAGCCCCCACCACAGTGCTTACCCATTGATGGCCCAGAACTGAGGAGTCATTCACTTGCAGGCAGTGTCTAGTGCAGAGGGATGGGGTGGCAGCTGAACCCTAGGCAGGCAGACTGTGCCTGCTGGGCAAATATTAGTCGGGGCTGGGCCTGAAGTTCTTGGGGGCTGATACCCCATGGGCCCAGATGGAGTGACACCCCTGGCTACTGCATAAGCAATGAACCATGTTGAGAAAGATGCACCCTACAGAGAAATATGCATTGGAATAATAGGAAGAAGCACTGTAGGAAAGGACTGATTGCATGTAAAAATGTAGTGAGTGCTCCTAGCCAGCCACTCTTTAGATGATATAACAGAATGATCCCAGTAAACACATGCAGTCCCAGATGCAACATCTCGGAACTTCAGTCTTACAATGCTCAGTGCTTCCCCCTGAACAGTACAAGCTTATATAAATTCATCAGTTTAACAAAGAAATTGATATGCACCATCCTTGTTATTCCCAGTGAAGTCTTCCATACAGTTCAAACCAAGTGCATTGCTTTAGATAAACCAGACAAACAAATTTATTAGCTACAGAAGGATTTTAAATGATCATAAGTCAAAAAATAGCAAGTTAGATTTGGTCAGAGGAAAACAAACAAAATACATTTCTAATTAAACTTAACAACCTTACAAACTTAAGTGACCTTACAACCTTACGCAAGATGCCTTCAGCATCTTTACATGCATCTGATAAAGTAGGTTGCAGCCCATGAGAGATTACGCCCAAAGAAATTGGTTAGTCCTTCAGGTGCCACAGGAATTTGGTTGTTTTTGTTATACACAGACTAACATGGCTACTGCTCTGGAATTCGGTGTCCCTTATGTAGGTCTTATTCCTAATGGTCCACTTAGATCTCTTGAGCAAGAAAAACTCCTCTACAGCAAACTATTCACTGACACTCTCACCCCTCCCCACTGAAAAAAATGTTGTTTTTATTTACCGTGTGTTAACTATTTCTTTTATTGGACTTTTACTGCAAGGTAAACTAAGCAGTGTCAACCAAAGGGAGGAGGCACAATGCTGCTACTTCATTTTGATACCTCACAGTACACAGTAGAAGTGTCTTGTCACCATATAGGATTTTACAGTGAGTTCAATATAGTATGTGAACTATCTTGGTGCTTTTTTTTTTTTCTTTTTTTTTTTTAAGAAAAGGCACTTTTATAGCAATGACGGCAAAAGCCACTGTGTTCAGTCTGTTTTGTGTTAAAACTCAAAGCCCATTTCATTGTGGTACTCATGGCAATGCCAGCATGTGATTATAACTGTAGACAAATGTGAACAACTTCTCTACTAGTAAACATAAGTAATTTTCACACTTAATTCTTGTTCAAAAAGTTTACCCAGCATTTAAAAAAAAACTGGAATTCCCTTCAAGTGACTGTTCTGTATTACAATAAAACTGTGGAAAATTAAATTAACTCTAGTGCAAGCATGTCCTGTATAGCATTTGAAATTTTGTCCATTATATTTCTGCAGAATTTCTTTCATTCATTGACCTTTGCATGCTTCCTTGTATTTTTTGTAATCATAGTGTTGGGCCAACTTTTTTTTTTATTATTAATTTCTCTATATCTGTGACTATCTGTCAGCTTCAGGCAAAAGGGATTTCAGTTTTCAGCAGTGGCTTATAAATTGACAGTACCTTCTTCCAGTAATAATTTGAGAAAAAGTCTACTTGCCTTTTCAGTTCTAGTAATCACTTTGTTCTCAAGATTGGAAACCCTTTTTGACTGATGAAAAAGCCCATGTCTGTAGATTAGCTTTGGAGAGCTAATTAGGAAAACATACCATGTCCAAGTATGAAATGTATTTTTCCATGCTGGGCTGTTTGTGTGAAGTGGGTTAATGTTTGCTCATTCTCTGTACTAAGGGAGCTGAAGGGCTCTATGTGGTGAGTCATTTTAGTCCCAAAACAGGCTTGTAAAAATATCATTCACTAAGAGGAAAGTAAACAAATTTGTATTTTATATGCAAAATGCGGGAATTAGCTTGACTCTTGTGTATTTTATATGTAAGGAACAAATTGATTGTTAGACAGTGCTAACTGGCATGTACAGGCTTGAGAGGGAGTGCACTTTTGTGACTGGAAAGAGATGATGCATCAGTACTGATCGTTGTATTCTTGACTCTGCCACTATCTGGGGGGTGAAATTCATCCCTGTGTAAAGTCAGAGCAAGACTTTGTGCAGCACATAGAGTATATCTACACTAGAGGGCTAAGGTAAGTTGACTTAATAAAGTCGACTTAAAGTAGACCTTATCAAGTTGACTTAGGGAGGCCCCATTTCTTTAACTTAACCTTATAAAGGTGACTTATGCCAGTGGACCCATTTAAAGTCAACTTAATAACATTATTAAGTTGACTTTAAATGGGTCTCCTAGCTTAAGTCGACTGGATAAAGTCAATTTAAATGGCTCTCCTGCGTTAAGTTGACTTTATTAAGTCAACTTTAATGGGCACATTTTGTTAAGATGATTTAATAAAGTTGACTTAACCCTTAAAGTTCACTTTAAAGGTGAGAGTTAAGTTGACTTAAGCAAGTGATTAAGTCAACTTAATAAATTCTAAATGTAGCCAGGGAGTTGCTTAAGTCATCTTAAGCTTGCAGTGTAGACATACTCAATGTGTGTCTTTAGCCCTCCTCTGTGGACTTACATAGGTGTGTGCAAACCCTTTAAACAGAAATGAATTTCACCTAGTATAACCTGGGAAAGTTTAATTAACTGTACTACTTCCCTCAATCTATTAATTAATATCTTCCTTAAATAACATGGTGGTTGGGCTTTAATTTTTGTAAAGCCCATTGTAGTGCAATTATCAAATCTCCCAGACCCCTTTCTCTTAAATTTTGAAAGCCATATATACAGTTGTATATGCATGGATTCCTGATAATTCCAGTAAAATTGGTACAGTTTAATGCCTGAGCAGTTTTTAATTTTGAGTGCACAATTAACACACACATGCACACACTCTCTCTTTCTGGTGACAAGCCTCTTCACAGTTCATGGCTACGTCTTGCCTCCTGCTGTTTTTGTCAGGGATCATAGAAACTGGAAGGGACCGTGCGAGGTCATCAAGTCCAGTCCCCTGCACTTATGGCAGGACCAAGTTCCCTCTTAAACCTAAAAATGAAATGGTGAACAGCTTTCCTGCTGGGCCACCAAGGATCTGTTATTTCAGTTTCCATGATGGAAAAATCTGAATTGCTCAGCAAAACCAGAATTTGCCTGTGGAAAATGTTGACTTTTCTCAGCAGGACTTTTTCTGTCAGAAAATCATTCCGTTGCAATATTCCCAGCCATATATTCTCCAGACCATGGAAGTACTCAGTAGTGACTCCTAAATTTACTCGGTTTACCACTATTAATCTGTTTTCCTTGTCTTACAGCCTGTGCTTTTTTTAATAGGACATTGAAACACAAGCTAAATATACAGAAATGAGGCTTAAAATGTTTACAAAGAATTGATGTTGTGAATCTACAATTATTTTTATAGTTATTTTAACGTAGCCATTCTGTTATAATAGCAGCCTTTAGTCATTGTTCTTCTGTCTGCCAAGGCAAATAATTTGCTTCTCTCATACAACAGAAACTGCGCAGAGAAGCAAAATCTTTAATATCTAATTTGCTACCCCTTATTTTGCATTTTTAAATCTGAAATGTAGATTTATAAATTGAAGCATTAGATGTAACATTTCAGAGCACAAAATCATTACCAATAGGCATTCTGGATGGTTGCTGTTTCTTCTTCCTCCCTTCCTTCTACCATCTCCCGCCCCCATCTTCTAAGATAATATGTAAGAAGCTAATTATGCCAAAGTTCTGTGAGGTTTTTTAAAAGTTTACAAGTTTTTTTCTTAGGTAGCAGATAGTAAAGCAACTAACTCTGTGTTTTGTGAGCATGCTGTTAGCCTAAATACCTACAGCATGAATTATTCTTTTTCTTTAAAGTGCTTTGGTTAGCTTTGCTCTGTGGTTTTCAATGGAAATAAATCCGACCACTGAATGTCATTGAATTTACAGCCTTGCATTTGGTATTTTGTTTACATATAATTGGTATACTTAGCTCCCCAACAGATTTGAGCTCTACAGGAGTTTGCTTCATTATTTAAGACTCATGATGTGTGTGTCACAGTTCCTGAGTCAACTGCACCTCTGATCCTTCCAGGTCTATCCGACTGGGTCTCAGGCTTCTTGCAGTTTCTTGTCTCTGGGGTTAAATCACGTGATTCATCCATTGTCAGAGCAGACCCTAGGTTGCAGTCCTATGTATCAGTGACAATTATCTCAGCAAATTTGACTACATTTGGACACTGCAAATCTTCTCCCTATGGAAAAAATGACAATGGTTAACATAGTGACCAGATAGCCTTTTTAAGGTGAAGTATAAAAACAAAAGCATTTGAAAACAAGCTCTTAAAACAATAAAACTGGCCATGCATATTTAGTTTGCTAGTTATCAAATAGTCATCAACATGGGGATCCTGGTAGGTCTAAGCTTGTTATATATTTCTTCACGCTATTAGAAAATTTTTCCTGGAACATTTGCTACTGGAAAAATGCTGTTTCAATTCAAAACTTTTTTTTTTCCAGTAAATCTTATGTATGCCAATGAGATTTCATTCCAGGGAAAACATTTAAAATTGACATTTTTGGAATAACTGTTCTGAGTTTAGGGGGAGGGTCAAAATTACTCTCTGCGTGTGTGTGTGTGTGTGTGTGTGTGTGTGCACGCGTGCACGCGCGGGTTTAAAACAAATCAAAATCAGAATGCAGTGTTCTGTATTTATCTAAAAGAAATGTGTTAATCTAAAACAAACTTTTTTTAAATTTTGGCTTTTCTTTGTTGTTCAGGATTAGCATCTTGAATATCAAAATTATCCCTGGGACAGAAAATCATTCTCCAGAACAGCTATACTATGGACCCCTGGCATGCCTAGGGTTTGGCTGGCATAGTTCTTTACCCTAACTCACAGCCCATTCTCTTCCTCAGCTTCGGGAGAAAAGTACTTTAAAAGCTGCTCTGGCCTTTTGATCAGCACCCGGCTTTTCCTGAGACCGTTACCTTTTAACTGTTAATATTCCTGTGATCTATTAGTTCCCAGCCTGGGCAGAACAAGGCCCTGCAGTTGACTGGAGACAGTGTGTAAAATAATTCCAGTGGAGTAGTCTTGTTAGTCTATTTCAACAAAACAAACAAGTTGTTTTAGTGTTTGCAGTTTGTTTCATGAATCTGAGGAAGTGGGACTATGGCCATGAAAGCTTATGCTACAAATAAACTTGTTTATCTTTAAAAGTGCCACAGGACTCCTTGTCTGTTTTGTGTAAAATACCTGATAGCTTTGTCTGTTTTCTTTCAAGTGTGTTCTGGATAACATTGTCATCTTCCCACCCCTCTCAAGGTAGAACAATGTGTTCCTATAGGGAAGTCTTATAATAATATATTCTCCTCAACAGCCAGGTCACATGTCACATTCAGAACATGTTAAGAGCTTAGATTTCTTGTATTATTGCATAACAACTTCTACAGTACTCATAGCGTATCAAGTCCACATCTGGTACAGCTTGTTATACAGATTTCCCTTTGGACAAGTAGGCAATCCACACCAGTGGGAGGCTGTGTCACTACTTGCCAATCAACCTAGGCTGTCTCACAGTGCTCTGCTTCTGTAACACTGTCATAGGATGTACATCTGTGCACCCCTGGGTTATGATCGAAATGATTTTTCTGTTCACTTGTGATCTCGGATTGTACGATTTGATGCCAATTATAACATGCAAGGTTTTTTTTATGGATACTCATAACCTATTCTACATGATTGCTATGATATCATGTTTTCTGCAGCATCATGTATGCATATAGATGTGTAGCATACTTTCCATGGCTCAGAGGGGTGGGTGACAGACAGAGCACTCTTCCAGAAACATGTAAACAACCAAAGCTGTGAGCAAGCAACTACCAGAGGAGGTAATGATATGCAAATTGAGTTCTCTCTCTCAGTACAGACAAAGAGATCACCTCCACCCAGCAAGGGAGGATAGAGGGGGTTTGGAAACAGAGAGAGAAACTTGGAAGAATTTGGGGCTTTTTTGTGTGAGAATATCCATCTTGAAATAATTACAAGCAAGTTCTGGGCCCTGCCTGGCCTCAGGCAGAGACTGGCTGTACAAACATCTGACAGCTCAACACCTTGAGCATAAACTTGGACTATGAGGTCAGTTGAGATAGAGATATTAGGTTAGTATCCGTGTTCTACCTTTTATTTTCTTGTAGTCTCTCCTGACTCATTTATTATATTCCTGCCTTGATTGGCCATTTTCTCACTTAGAATTATAATCTGATCAATAAACTAGTACTTTTATCTAAAGCTGTGTGGTTTTTAGAGGGTGTGAGTGAAAAGGGCTGGGCATGATCCATTTCTTTGTTAAATGGATGGATTTGAATGTATGGTAATTGGGAATGGGTCTCAATCCCTGTAAGACAGTGGCTCCCAGGGAGGTAACCGGAAATGGGGGGTTCTTGCTTGGGGACCATCCATCAAATAGCCATAGGTTTTTAGCAACAGTTATGACCATGTTGCAGATCAGGATCTGCTCTCAAGTCCAGTGGCTGGCTCCTTTCACATCTTAGGTGAAAAAGAAAGAGGACTTGGGGTAGTTTTACCCCTCATTTTATAGTTTAGCCATTGTGAAATCTGTTTTCCTGAGAGTGACCCTTTTGATACAGCTCTTTCCAGCTGACAGCAAGGAGATATGGGGGAAGGGGGGAGCAGTAATTCTTCTTCAAGCACTGCTCACATCATCCAGTTACAGATGTCTACATGCCACAGCACATACTAACTCAGAAAGTCTTTAGCCTTAGCCTGTCAGGTCAGGACACACGGCCAACGCAACCGCGGCTATATAGGTGACCATGACCCTGACCCTCCCAGTTCCCTTTGCTACCCTCAACAACAGTTTCAGATCAGCCAAGAAACTTGCGTAAGCCTGTCACCCCTTTTCTGCAAAACTTAATATGCCGGACTTTAAACTGTGTCCAGTGTGTTCTAAAGCATTTCCGCTTGGCGATCCTCATGAGAAATGCCTTGCATGCCTTGGTCAGTCACACCTCACAGTGAACTGCTCTATCTACCAGTCCTTTAAATGCAGAACTCACAAGGACAGAGAGCAGCGCCTACACACCCTCGTGGAGGACCGCATGCCCACCTCTGATGCCGCCTAAGCCACTAGCGCTCCGCCAGTGCCCTGGGCTGCTCCTGCACCGAAGCCCGCCTGGCACCGATCAAAGCCACGGTTGGCATCATCGTCAGTTCCGTCATGGCACCACTCACCTATGGTCCCGCATTACCCCTCATCTGAGACGGGACCAGGACTGTCTTCGGTGCCATTGACTCTGCAAGCCCTAGTGGTGGCATGTGCTCTGTTCCAAGATCTGCCTCTGATAGCAGCGAAGAAAGCCAGGTCAACGAGTAAGCTGGCTCTGGCACCTGGGGAGCAGTCAACACAGGAATTGGCACCACCCCCGAAACCAGTACTATCCAGCCCCCATCTGGCATCACTAAATAATACCGACGATCACTCCAATGGTAACTCTGATCAGCACTCATCCTGTGAGCCCTCAGTACCGTGCTCACAGGGCCCTAGGCGATGGAGGTCCAGCTCATCGTCTTTGTCGTCTCCAGCCACCGTCCGCTCCGAAGATTCTTCAAATACCATCTCTGGTACTAGAGAATGCATGGGTAAGCATCATCAAAAATGCTCCCTAGCATGTGTACCGAGGAGGAAGACAACCCCAGCAGCCCTAGTATGGAGGCTGCAGCCCGGCTCTTCCTATGCTGCCAAGACTTCCCAGGTGGGCAGGGGTCATTCCTCCCCACGCAGTACCATGATCAGCGATTCTTTCAATGACTGGTTGCATGAATGGCAAGACACGACAGCCGATGATAGTTCAACTTCACGGTACTGTTCGGCACCATGTCCGCCCCGGACTCCTTGGATATTTCCGACAATGAGCCCAACCTGGACTCTACCCAGCATAGTACATCTCAGACCCCTTTGTTGTCCTCTCCAGACAGCATACCTTTCAAAGGTCCCTTGCTTATAAGGATGACTCCTGCGCCCAGCAGGATTTGCTCCACTGCGTGGCAGCAAATTTGAACATAGAACTAGAGGTGGTCCAGGATGAAACCGACCCTCTCTTTGAAGTAGAGGATGCTGTCCCACCAGCCAAGATGCCCATTCCCCTTCATGAAGGGGTGTCCAGAATTGCCAGGGCGCACTGGCAAACCTCCTTTTCAATTCCGACGGTGTTGAAAGCAGCGGACCGCAAGTACCATGTCCCTCTGGACAAATTCGCATTCCTTTTCCAACACCCCATGCCGGGATCTCTGCTGGTGGATGCAGTCAACCAGAAGGAGAGAGAGGGCCAACCGAGCTCTACTCCTAAGAATAAAGAAGCTAAAAAGCTCGACTTGCTGGGCAGAAAGGTCTAGGTCACTGCAGTGCTACAGCTGCATATCTTGAATCACCTGGCCCTTATGGTAAGATATGTCTTCAACCTCTGGAGAGCCACGCAGGGGTTCCGTGACCTTGTCCCCAAGAACTGCCTCAGGTATTATGAGGCGATGGTTGAAGAAGGGGCCTTGGCCTCTAAAGATGCTCTGATGGCTACTTGGGATGAATCGGACACAGCCCCACGCACCATGGCATCTACCATGGTGGTGTGCCATTCCTCTGGCTCCAGGGCTCGGGCCTCTCCCCACACATGCCGCTTATCCAGGACCTGCCATTCGAAGGCCCTGGCCTCTTTGCCGAGTCCACAGACACCAAACTACATGAAGGACTCACGAGCCACTCTTAGATCGCTGGGAATGTACACCCTGCAATCTACTTGATGCTCCTTGAAACCTCATCAAGTCTTGCAACAGCAGCTGCAACAGTTAAAGCAGCAAGTCCAGATGCAGAGTTCCTTTCCTCGGTCCTACCAGTACCCCCAACAACAACTCAGGGACCTGGATAAGGACAAAGCCCACTCAAGTAAAAATGGGAAGCCCATGTCTCACAGTCCAGCAGACTCAGGCAGGGTACTGACCACTTGACGGGAAGGAAGCAGTGCTTTTGACAGTTACTCTGAGGGCAGCAAACCCACAGCCTCAACCCCAACCTTTGCCAACTGCCTACACCGCTTCACGCATCACTGAGCCAACATCACAACCGAGCAGTGGGTCCTCAAAACAGTCTTGGAAGGGTATCACATTCTGTTCTGATCAGCTCCTCAGGCCACAAAACTGCCCCCTTGCCCAAACCTTGCAAATTGGCTACTAGATCACCTGCTTGAAAGGGAATGCGAGAAGCTCCTCTCCCTCGGGGCCATGAAAAGGGTCCCAAAGCAGGAGTAGGGAAAATGGGTTCTATTCCCAATACTTTCCGGTCCCCAAACCCAATGGGGACCTAAGACCCATTCTAGATCTCAGAGCTTTAAACAGACACATAAGGAAAATAAAGTTCCATATGGTTTCTCTGTCACAGATTGTCCAATCTCTGTGTCCCAGGGATTGGTTTGCAGCCCTCGATCTAAAAGATGCTTACTTTCACATAGCAATACGTTCTTGCCACAGGAGGTACTTTGGGCTCTCGTTGGTCCCCAGGGTGTTCACAAAGTGCATGGCAGGGCATAAAGATTTACCCCTACCTGGACGATTGGTTAATACACGGGGAATTGAAAGCCCAGGTAGAGTGCCATGTCAGAGCAGTAACCCACCTGTGAAGGTACCTGGGCCTCTGCATAAATCGAGAAAAGTCAAAAATCTGCCCATCCCAAATCATAGTGTTCATAGGAGCTCTTCTTAGATGCTTGGAAGGGGAGGGCTTCGCCATCCCCCTCAAGATTTCAGTACATCTGCACCATTATTGTGCTGCTGCAGGAGTCCCAAGTAACCACAGCCTGTTGCTGCTTACAGCTGCTTGGACACATGGCAGCCTCCACCTCCATGATTTGGAAGGCACGCCTGAGAATGAGGCCCTTACAGGTCTGGTTCTCCACAGTGTACCACCCACGGAGAGACCCCATGTTCAAGATACTGTTGGTCTCCCGAGACATCCTGCGGACACTACAGATTTGGAAGGACCCCCAATTTGTCATGGGGGGAATTCCCTTCAAAACACTAAGGCCCTCAGTGACATTGATAACCAATGTCTCGGACTTGGGGTGGGGGGGCCCACATTTTGGGGGGAGGGGGCTTTCCACCTAGGAACTTTGGGCTCATGCAGACAGCCTTCTTCACATAAATGCAAAGGAACTGCAGGCCATCAGATTGGCTTGTGTGCCCTTCCTGGACAGGATACAAGGCAGGTTGGTCCAGCTTCTAACGGACAACGCTGCAGCCATGTTCTATACAAACCAGCAAGGTGGTGTCCACTCCCCAACTCTCTGAAAGGAAGTGTGCAAACTGTAGAAGCTAGCTCTGAAATATGATTTCACCCCGGTGGCAGCATACCTACTGGGTGTGGACAACAGGCTAGCAGACATGCTCACCAGGAATTGACTAGCGAATCATGAGTCGTCACTCCACAATACGGTGTTTTCTCACCTGATAGACAAATGGGGAACACCCCAAGTAGATCTGTTTGCGACATGGCAGAACCACAAGTGCCAGCGATTTTGCTCTCTCAGGGGTCAGGAGGAAGGGTCGCTACATGATGCCTTCCTCATCACTTGGTCAGGGCCCCTAATGTATGCCTTCCCACTGATCCCATTGATACATAGGGTCCTCCTGAAAATCAGGTTGGATGGAACAAACATGATATTGATGGCTCCGGACACCACTGGTTCACGCTCCTACAGATCTGTCCATAGAGACCCCACTCTGCCTCCCCTGGTGGGCAGACCTCCTGACACAGGACTCAAAGTGTCTGTGGCACCCGAATCCAGGTTGCCTGCATCTGACAGCTTGGAGACTCTCTGTCTCAGCGAGCAGGAAAGACTCTGCTCAGACAGGGTTAAGAAGGTCCTGGTTGGTAATAAAAAACCATCCACCAGGTCCACCCATACAGCCAAATGGAAACGATTTTAAAACTGGGCTCAAAGTAAAGGAGTAAACCCCATACAGGCTCCTTTACACCTACTCCTTGATTATCTGCTAGACCTTAGAGACAAAGGTCTTTCTCTTTCCTCTCTGAGAGTCCACTTAGTGGCAATCTCAACCTTCCACAAAAGGGTGGATGGTGCCCCTGTTTCCTCCCACCCTATTTCCACTAGGTCCCTGAAGGGGTTTGAGGGACTGTTCCCACAACCCCATGAACCCAGCCATCCTTGGGATCTAAACATGGTGCTCCAGGCACTAACAGAGTCCCTGTATGAACCCCTAGACTCGTGTACCTTACTGGTCCTTTCCTGAAAGGTAGCCTTCTTAGTAGCAATCACCTCAGCTAGAAGGATCTCAGAGTTGAAGGCCCTTTCCTCAGAACCCCCATATTCGAGGTTCTTTCTCGATAAAGTGGTACTGTGACCCCATCCCTCTTTCGTCCCTCAGGTAGTTTCTCCCTCTCACCTAAATCAGGATATTTGCTTGCCAGTGTTTTTTCCAGACTCTCAGGTTACGGAGAACCAGAGAAGATAGATGGCACGCTCTGGATGTGAAGAGTGCTCCTAACATATGTTGAACACACACATCCATTCTGCAAGACCTCCCAACTCTTTGTAGTGGTCGCTGAATCCAAAAGAGGTCTTCCAGTGTCCTCACAGTGCATTTCAGAATGGATAGTAAACTGTATCAAAGACTGCTATGGAAGGTCAAATATGCCCCTTCCTGGGACTGTTAGGGCTCATTCTACCAGAGCCCAAGCTTCATCAACAGCCTTCCTCAGCAAGGTTCTGATCCAAGAGATCTGCAGGGCAGCTATGTGGTCATCGGTGCATACCTTCATGATGCACTATGCTAACGTACAATAGGCTAGAGAGGATACCGCATTGGGCAGAGCCATACTCAGCATTGGCAGACTGTAACTCCTCCCACCATCCTTGGGTATGGCTAGCAGTCCTCTGTAACTGAATGATGTGAGCAGCGCTTGAAGAAGAACAGTGGGTTACTTACCAGTACCTGTCCTCCTTCAAGATGGGTTGCTCACATACATTCTGGCCCCTCCCACCGTCCCCACTAACGGAGTTGGTGAAAGTATAACAGATTGGGAGGGGCAGGGTCATGGTCACCTATATAGCTGTGGTCATGGCACAGAGGGGGCATTGACCATGTGCCCTGACCTGAAAGGCTAAGGCTAAAGACTTTCCGACCTTCCGTGCGCTGTGGCACATAGACACCTGTAAGTGAATGTATGTGAGCAGCCCATCACAAAGAAGGACAGTTACTGGAAAGTAACCCACCATTTCATGCTGTCGCTTGCTAAGAGGCAGATTCGCTTTTTCCTGCTCCACTTTTCCCAAAGAATTGCCATTTGACAGGTGATTGCCCATCAGCCTTGATGACAGCTGGCTAAAGACATAAACCTGTCCTTTATGTTTGTGAAACAGGATTATTCACTCCAGCTTTGTTTGAGAAACACACTTCAGTCATGATTTCATCTTCTGCATATAACTTTACATATAGGGTATGCCCACATGAGTCTTTTATTTCTAAACAACACTGATTGTTTCAAAATAAAAAACTGAATGTCCACATGACGTTTTCTTATTTGGAAATGACAGGCTTTGTCATTTCAAAATAAGAACCATCATTTTGAAACAGCTTAAACCCCATTCATTTCAAAACGGCTGTTTATTTCAAAATGGTTATTTCGAAATAACGCCATTTGGACATGTTTTGAAACAACACCATTGTTTCAAAACAACTGTTTCGAAACAACATGTCCAAACAGCCTTATTTTGAAATAACTATTTTGAAATAACAGTTGGTTCGAAAGCAGGCTTTCACTTAATTTGAATTAACATTTTCTTAATTTTAAGTAACTTATTTTGAAATAAGGTCTTTATTTCAAAATAACTCATTTCAAAATAACTTATTACAAAATGATGTATGTGTGGACATAGCCATAATGTTGCTACATATGTTTCATTATGATGATATTGCCCAGTGAGTTACTAGATTTCAAATGATGCCTCACAAGGTACACATTGGAGAAACATTTTTATAGTAATGTGTTAGGTATAAAAACAGGAGTACATTCAGACATAAAGAATGGAGTTGAAATAATCTGAAAACTATGTACAACGTACATTAAACCCGTTGCTGATTTTTAGGGTAAAGAATTCAGTAAAAATGCTTTGTTTTTCCCCTTCCTTCAGGCATCTTGGGTTTTGTTTGTTTTAAATTTCATTGACCTCCCATTCCTGAACAGCTACTAATAGTGTTTAAATACAGATATTGTTACACTGATAATTTGTTATAATATTCTTGTTATGAAGTGCAGTTTTAAAATCTGCAACAGTATTACACTCTGGGGACCCATTCTTTTAAGTACTATGTAAACAAAGAGTCAGGGACCAAAGAACTTTCAATCTACATAGACAAGATAGGCAAAGTATTGGAGAAAGGAATTAGTATTTTTACATTCTACAGGAGATCTGTGGTACTGAGATCAGTAATTTGTCGATGAGGAGTCTATGACTCATCTGGAATTTGGCCCCAGGTGTCCTGGGTTCCAGCCCTTTAACCACTTCATTCCTGGAGTCCTAGAATTTGAAAAAGTCTGGGTTCTTGGCCAGAATGATTTACATCTACACAAAAATACCACAGAAGACAGATGACAGCAGAATTTTCACTTGCCATGCACTGGTTTCTTGGTCTCACCAATGTCTCCATGAGAAGTTGTCAGTCTTTCCTATCTCCTCCCAATTAAAGGTCACAATTGCTATCATAATTTGTGTGCACTTTCTTTGGAGAGGAGGGAATTCTTGTGAGCAAGATAGACAGTAGAACATTTCCTGGAGGTGGTTCTGGGCACTGGAGAAATGGGAGAGAAATAGTTCCATATGCCTACTAAGTAGAAGTTACAGACACTGGCTGGTTTTCCCATCTCTCCATTGCTCAGGATTCAAGGAAACAGGCCTTCTGCAAGTAGTAGGAATTGTCTCAGTGAGAATTCCTTCAGAGTCAGTCTTCTTTTTCTAATTGACTATTATACTGAACAGTAGATTCCCCCCCCCCCCAATCCCCTCTCCTGCAGAGCAAAACTGGTGGGGGCAGCTCTTCATTTTGAATTTGTTGAAAGAGGTAATGTCCCTAAGAAGAAAATTCTTGATCCACAAATTTCAGATCTAGATTGGAATGTCCCTGGAATTAAGGGGGTGCTGCCATGCAAGTTTTGATACACCTATAATTTTTACTACTCTTACTAGCTAATATTAAGCAAATGTAAATGCCTACTGCTAATGTTAAATGATTATTTCCAAATGGCCTGTTTTAAGTCATGCCAAGAGAATGTCCTTGCTATGATGGCTTGTTGGGGGATGGCAGTGAGGGAGAAGGAGATGTGTAAGTTTGATTGTGTCTTTGTTTGTGAGAATATAGTATTTATCCATCTGTTTGGGTTCTTACGCTGTGCTCATCACCACAGAATCCAAGTTTGAAACAATGCTTAGGGCTGTCCCTAGGAGGGTGCAGGGCCCCAGGCAAATTGCCCTCTGCGGGGCCCCCACTCACCCCCCCCACACACACCAGCACTGGGGAGTGGGGCTGGCCAGCCCAGGGGAGGAGCAGGACCCTGCTCTGGCCGTCCCATCTCAGAGACTGGGTGAGCCGGCAAAAAGCAGTGGCTGGATTCAGTGCTGCTGGTTGGTACCCTCCCACCACCACACATGCTGCTTTCGGCTCTGTGCTGGAGCAGCGCGGAGGGGGCGGGAGGTAGTGTGGCCAGGGAGGGAGTGATGTGGGCCCCGCACTGCATCCCACCCCCTCCCTGCTGCTCTGGCACAGAACTGAAAGCAGCATGTGTGGCTGGGGGAGTGGGGAGGCGACCAACAGTGCTGAACTGGGCCACCGCTTTTGGCCAGTTCGCCTGGTCCCAGGCATGGAGGGGGCACCCTGGGCTGCTGCCCCACTTGCTCTACCCTAGGGATGGCCTTGAATGTGATAGACCTTGGCTATCACTGACTGTCTCTCTAAACATCATTTCTACTCCATTTTTAGTCTCAGACAGCTTTCTAAGCAAGAAATACATGAAGACAAAACCCATCACAGTGATGGTCAGCAGAGGTGGTCAACCTGAAGTTCTGCTGGATAGGAATGCTGACAGAGGATCCCTAAACTTTAAAATTTGCTGCCCTCCTTTAGTCTGAAATAGCCTCAGTCTGATGATCTTCTTGTCTTCCAGAGTTTTGAAAATTATGTGCACTTGTTGGGGGATGATCAGAGAGGAAGTGAATTTGAGATATTGGGTTCCTTGGCTTTTTGGTGGTGAATTATTTTAAATTATATTGCTACTCTTAATTTTATGTCAAGATTACTTCAAGAATATGCACAGACATACCTTTTAACTCTTCTGTAAATATCTTTTGAATGACCTAAGATTTAACCTTTTCCATCCTTCACATGCTTTGGTCTGCTTGGGTGCTGATACATTTTCTGATCACACTCTACTGGTGCCTTAATGCTCTGACAACTAAAGAATCCTGGACAAATACTACTTTATATTTGAGTGAAGGGCAGAGTGGCTTTAAGGGTACTTTTTTTGGTGATCAGATAAATTGTTTTATATACAGTAAATTTTTAATGAATTTTTATATTGAATACAGAATGAGAGCCTAGCTTCATATGAAACTACTACGACAAACTGCTGGTTTTTCAGCAGTGGGTCTTGTGCTTTTCTTTAGTGGAAGTGGGTCAGAGCAAACCCTGAATGCCTGAGTCCTGCCCCTATGAGGCACTTGCACTGGTAAAACTCCAGGGAGGGGAGAGGGGGTTTGGGACCTGGGCCTGCCCTCTAGTCCAGGTCCCAGCTCCGGGGCCCTATGAAGTGCAACTATGTGCTGCTGACAATGTCCCAGCCTACACTTCTTTCCCCTGGGCTGTCTTCCCCCTCTGTCCTTACAGTTCCTTGTGCCTGGTTTCCCCTTAGGCCAGGTTTCTTTTCTCAATCAACCGGAGTCTGACACTACACATGCACCATAATGTGTTAAACCTTTTCAGACCAGTGGTTTTCCACCTTTTTTTTTTTTTTTTTTTTTTTTTTCCTCTGCAGACTCCTAAAAACTTTCAAAGGGAGGTGTGGATGACTTTGTAAATCTTGGACATAAATGGTGGACCATAGTGATCTAGCAGGCCCTGACACACTATTTGCTATATCAGCTTTTTGTTGCTTTCCAGTGATGTATAGTCCCAAAGGAAATGTCAGAGGTTCTCATTTGTTACCCAGCCTGTTGCAAATAGCCAGTCTTTGATTCCAGTGTCTCAAACATATGTAATGTGTTGATATGCATGTCCTTCAGCTGTGCAGCATACCCAGTGGACGCTGGGGTTGTCCAGCAGTCAATTTTATTGCTGGAGGAAGAATGAGAGAAGATTCTCCTTACAAATGTAGAGGGGAAGTGCTATGAAATAGCAGGCAAAGAAAATCCTATGGTGGTTTTCTTTATAAAAAGAAACAAAAACAAAAACCCCAGACCACCACTTAAATTATATTGCTGGTCTATGGGAGAATATAACTGAAGACAAGTGTGTTTTGTATGTAAACATTTTTTAAATGATATGGGCAAGTATACACTGTGTGCTGGGGGAGAAGGAAAAATCCTATGTCCATGAAACATCAGCAGATCCACTGAAGCTACCATTCCCATAAACTAGGAAGAGCAGAGGGTGTTAAGTTGCTGCAATTTGACTCACTGGTTTTGCTCTAGTCCACTTTGTCCCCTATGAAGACAGTGTAGAAGGACTCTTTACAAAGTAGAGTTCCATCACGTGCAGGAAAGTTCCCTGCATTCTGGCTCCCCTCCCTTTATATGAAATAATCACAATCCAGGGCAATAGTAGCATACCCCTTTTTCTGCATTTTAGTCTATGTGGCAGAGGATTTGGCTGTCTATCAGTTGTGACCAGGTCAGACCTGATGGCTATAGTAAAAGGTGTAATAGCCGCAGGATCAGTAAATCCTTGTTCCCTGGGTAATTTATCCAGGGTTGCTCCAATTTAAGTCAGCCACCTGAAGCCAATTAAGGAACCTGCTGCACTGCTTAACACCTTCCTTCTCAAGTGGGCATGTTCATCTGAAAGGGAGTGGAGTGGAGCCACTGGGAGTGATTTGGGTGAATTGATTGCTGTGTGCCACAACACCAGGGAGGTACAGGTGTTAGGGAGAAGCTCACTAGTCAGGGCCCAGGGCTGTTAGCCACCGTGGCCTGAAGGAGGAGCCTGCCACTCAGAGAACTGAGCAAGGGAGTCGAGGTGGGACAATTCCACCCAAACAGGAAGGACTGCAGATAATGAAAGGCTTCAGGCAAGGAGGCTGTGAAATCCCTCTCTGGGTCCAGGGAGCTGATCAGGAACAGTCGGGCCAATGATGGGCAACCTAGTGAAGGCAGTAGCTCTTCTGGACTGAGGTGTTGGAGGCTGCTATTCATAAGGTCCCAAGGTTGGGGCCCAGGGTAGAGGGCAGGACCAGACTCCTCAACTCCCTCTGCCATCTGACCATACACATGGCAGCTGAACAAGGAACAAAGTTGACCAAGGAGGACAGCTGGACTACAACTTGGACTAAATTCAAAAGGGGACCCACACCTTGGGAAAATTGGGAGCAAGAAATCTGATTATATCAGGCTGCAAAGTAGAAGTGTGGGACCTGCAAAGGCAGATTAGGCCTCTGTCTTCTACACAGTAGATTCTATTTCCTTAATGTAGTGTTGGGTGATGTATTATGTAGTACAAAGATATGATTTTGGCTTCTTGCCCCTCATATTTTAATTTGGAGTTGATCTAGATTTATTTTTATTTGTACAGAATGTGCCCATTGTAATTGCCTGAATTTATGCACATTAAAACAGATCAATCCTGCAACCCAGGCATCAATTAATATAATGTAAACTGACTTGTTCCATAATTAAATTGTATAGATAGCCCAACCACACTTCTGTAATGAAACTTGGGGTCAACAGAAGAACTTCATAGTATACACCACAATCAAGAGCTTCAAATTCTGTCGCAGGAGCTGAGGGAAGTAAATTTCAAAGTCAAGGCCCTTCACAGAGAGCTTCCTGTCTCAACTCCCAGATAGCCCCAAAATAGTTACTTATTCTGAGCATTCAAAAGTGATCTGAGTGCTCTCAAGAAACAAGGGAATACTCTGCTTACTCCAAACAAAGTGGGCAAAGATGAGATTGCTAGAAACCTCATCAGATTACACAGCATGGATACATTTGAGGATTCTTTTATGTATTGTAACATAATCCTTTGATGTATAATAGGAACAGGCATAAAGTTTCTTTAGAGGCATCGGTAAAATGTTATCTGACTCAGCTGTATTCCTCATTATAAGGCATAAGTGCTCAAAAGACATGTTTGTACATATGTGTGAAGAGAAATTGTGTGAGGGGTATGTGAACATATTCATTTTTTTGGAGCAGTATGGTGAAATTGGGCAGAAGGATACAGCATATCATTAAATCCCTGATGCAACTGCAAAACTTAAATTTGGAACCACAGTTGATGTAGCTAGAATTTATACATACAATCGTGTGTACAGTATATCTCTATTTCAAATCCAGCAACCAACTGTATCACCATGAACATATTGCTATATTCACTGTTGTCTTAAAACACTGCTTTGTCTAGATGGCATTGTTCTAAGAAGATAAAAATTAGCATAAGAGGGCTTGCCTTGTGAAATCAGGCTCCTTTTTCCCATCTTTGTCTACTGAAAAAATTCCATAGCTGACTGTCTTTTAAATTATTGGGGTTTTTTGTTTGATTTTCATTTTTCTTAATTTTTAAATAGAAGTATTCAGTTCACCTCATCAAATCTGGGGAAACATGTTTTGATCATTCTAAAATTAGGGAGATGGTAATGTATATTAACATTTTTGTTTTTCGTGATTGGTAAAGCAATTCATCCTCCCCTATGTACAAAATTTCGTTCCTTGTTCTTATAAGGCAGGGGTGGCCGAAATTTTTGGCCTGAGGGCAACAGGTGATGCATGATCACTGTAGTGGGCCACAGGCACGGAGGAGTGGAGCCCCTTCTCTCCAAAAAATGAGTGGAGGTGGGGTCTACTTCCCTTCCCTCCCAGCTTCAGCAGCAGCTTGCACTGTATCCAGAGCACCACTGCTGTTCTTTCTCCCACGTCCAGCAGCAGCTTACACTGGAGCCAGAGTACTCCTGCTGCTCCACTTCCCTTCCAGCTTTAGCTGGTGTTAGGAGGGCAGGAGAGCAGTGGCAGTGCTCTTTCCAGAGTGCAAGCTGCTGCTGAACTTGGGAGGGGGAGGGAAAGCTGTAGTGGCAGCTCTCTGGCCATGGTGCAAGCCACTGCTGGAGCTGGGAGGGGACAGGAGAGGTTCTGAGCTAGCAGGTTGGAGGACAGGTACTCGCCGGCCAGATCTGTCCTGTGGGCTGTAGTTTGCCCACCTCTGCTATAAGGTTAAGTATGTACATTCCCTCTATCTTTTCTGGAAGTCAAAAAATAATTGCTTCCTGTAAGTGTGAACCAGCTAACACATCATGCTGCAGTGACCCAAAAAGCATAATGCATAGCTATTATGACTGTAGAAAATGAAGCACAAAAAAATCAGTTTTTATCACTTGGTTTTTAATTCTTAACAAAAGCCAGGGAGATCTGAATTAAGAAAAACCCAGCAATTTAGTCATAATGCTGCACATTTCTTCAGTCTCCAACATAATTTTCATTGAAAAGCCCCATGTACAAGTCAATACTGCAGTGTTTACAGCCATTCTGTGAGCTGCTTGTTTGTAGATGCACATCAGTTGAATAGCAGAGCTCATGTAATTCAAAAATATTGCAAGGAATCTGAGATACAAATCTCTACTTAAATATCCATACAGAAGCTCTAATTCTGGCCTTGCACTGAGTATACATTGTTCCCTAAAGCTGGGGGTCCAACTACACATTTCTGTTTTTGCTGAGCTCTTCAGTTAATGTACCCATTAAGGAAGATACAAGGATATGCAAATATTATAGCACTGTTCAGGTTTTTTTGTACTGAAATTTAGGTAAAGCTATTCTGTTCCTGTTAAGTTACTAATGCAGCCATTGATGCTGAATAGTTTTGAATATCATAATATATACATTTTTAAAGCCATGTATTTGTTGAATACCACTTGATTTTATTAAGCTTTCTTGACTTCCGGACTATTTTAGTATTTGAAGGAAATCCTGGAAGTGAAACCTCAGTGAAGTCAATGGAAATTTTTCCCTTGACTTTGCTGGGGCTGTGAAACTGAAAATGGCAGAGAAGACTACATTATTTATGACACCTCAGAACTAGAATACCCTGAAGTTGAAGAAAGCATGCACAAAAATCATTTGCCCAAGTGTTGTTATCTGATATTTCAACAACTTGTACATTGTTGCTGATGAAATCCCTAATTGCCATGAACTACTAAAATGCATAGGAGGTCTTTCAGGATTGTTACTTATCAGTCAATAATTATTCACTATCTGATAACAGTGTTAGGCAGGTGGCAGTTTATAATTTATGTTCCCAAGGGCCTGAGAATGTTTTTCTATCCTTTCTCTGCTATGCTAACTTCCTTGTCTGTTAGTCTTTTTTGGTCAGCTCTTTGGGGCATCCTAGGGTATGTTCACACACACTTCTTATTTCGAAACAACAGAGGTTGTTTTGAAATAAGAACTGCCATGGCCACACGACGCATGGCTATTTCGAAACAAGGAAACCGCTTGTTTTGAAATGGCCGCCGTTCTTTCGGAATGGCTAAAACCTCATTTGGTTTTGAAACAGGGTTGCTTTGAAACCAGTGGTTTCGAAACAGCCCTGTGTGGACATGTGTCGGAACAAAGTGTTCTGAAACAACATTTGACATCCCTCCCAGGGTGCTAAGCACCCTGGGAGGAAGGGCTGCCCCCTCAGCACCCTGGCCAGGGAATCCTCAGCACCCTGGCCAGGGTGCTGAGGGATGTTCGCTGGCCAGTGGAGGGGACTGCAGGCACCCGCAGGGTGCAGCGCAGAGGGGCACTGCACCCACCGGTGCCTGAACAGGGCTGCAGACACCCACCAAGTGAGAGACAGCAGGGCGCCTCACCCCGAGGGCATTAAAGCCCGGGCTGCCCCCAAACCTGTCGGCGGCGTCCCGGGCATGTGGCTGGAGCCCGCTGCTGCAGGGGCCAGAGTGAGCGCCCGCCCCCGGGATTCCCCGGCGCAGCCGCTCCTGCCGGGGGTGGGGATGCCAGGGATTCTGGGGGCCGGCGCTCACTCTGGCCCCTGCAGCAGCGGGCTCCAGCCACGCACCCGGGACCCTGCCGCCAGGTTTGGGGGCAGCCCGGGCTTTGAAGCCCCCGGGGTGAGGTGCCCCGCTGTGCCTCACCTGGTAGGTGCCTGCAGCCCTCTGCAGGCACCGGTGGGGTGCAGCGCCCCTCTGCGCTGCACCCTGCGGGTGCCTGCAATCCCGTCCCCAAGCGAAATAGCAGGTCCACACTGTGGAACTGCTATTTCGCTCCCTTATTTTGAGGACACTGTTTTTGTTCTTCAAAATAAGGTGTTTCAAAATAGTTATTTCAAAACAGCTTGTTTCGAAATGTCTTGTTTCAAAACAAGCCCTCCCTGTGTGAACATAGCCCTAGATGATGTCCATGATAGTTGGCCTTTAGATATATTCACAACATAAATTCTAAAAAAAAAAAAAAAAAAAAGGCGATCAGTAGGGTTAATGCATTTCCTGTGGATATAATAATATTTTTGAATTACATTTTATGTATGATTATATTTAGGATAGTTTATGTGCACACTAATATGCACACAAGATATTCCATCAATCATTTTCTAAAGATACATGTACATATAAAAGATAAAGATACACAGCACAGAAAGATTTATACTAGAGCCCGGCAAATCTGCGGATATCTGCCGGATATGTGCCTGCATCTGCAGATATAATGTGGATATCCACAGACCATTTCTTGTGGATGCAGATCAGATGTAGGTCCACATATTTTTATCTGCACAGAACTAGAGCCCTGCAAATATGTAGATATCCATGGATATCCACATTATGTCAGCATCCACAGATACACCATGGATATCTGTGGACCATTTCCTGTGGATGCAGATCGGATATGGATCCACTTATTTGTATCCATGCAGGGTTCTAATTTACACCTCAGGTCAACTGACTCAGACTCACAGGGCTTATGCAATGGGGCTAAAAATGTCAATACAGACCTTCCCCCATGGGCTGTAGTCTGGGATCTGAAATATGGCATGGGAGTTCGGTCTTAGGCTGTGTCCACACACAGGGATTATTTTGATACAAGTGGTATCGAAACAAACTTGTATCGAAATAATGCCTTATTTTGAAATAACTTAGTCTGAATTAACAAAAAGTTATTTTGAAATAAGGGAAAAGGCGGGAAACGAAATAGCATGTTCACACTGTGAACATGCTATTTTGCTTCCGGAGGGGGCTGCAGGCACCCGCAGGCTTCAACGCAGCCCAGCGCTGATCCCCGTCAGTGCCTGCAGAGCCAGGCTGCAGGCACCCACGTGCTTCAACGCAGCCCAGCGCTGAACCCCGCGGGTGCCTGCAGCCCGGCTCTGCAGGTGCCGGCCAAGGGACACCCCTCAGCACCCTGGCCAGGGTGTTGAGGGGGCAGCCCTTGAAATGTTGTTTCAGAACACCTTGTTCCGAAACAACATGTTCACACGCATGGTTTTGAAACAAGGTTGTTTTGCCCCCAAATGGGGTTTAACATGTTTCGAAACAACGGCTTCCCGTTGTTTCGAAAGAACTGCGTCATGTGAACAGCAGAATTCTCATTTCGAAACAACCTCTGTCATTTTGAAATAAGAGTGCTGTGTGAACACAGCCTTAGAGATCAGACCCCAGTCTGAGTTATAACATCTATACTGCTTGTTTTGGCCCTTTAGTATGAGCCCTGCAAGCTCAAGTCAGTTGACTTGACTTTGAGTCTCCCCACCACTGATGTAGATGTTCCCTTTAACATAATACTGCAGTTAAGGGGAATGGTTTCTTCTCTTCCAGTTCATTATTGCTTTTGGGAGAAAACTAGATATTTGAGATTGGTATGAAAAAAAATGACAAGGCAACAAATGGCTAAATATAGCAGAGTCTAAGGTATAAATGATCTACAGAAGTCATATTGTGGGTTAATGTATACAGGGCTCAATCCTACAAGAAATGCAGCATGCCAGCCTCAGTGTAATAAAGCACACGTGGACATGCTTAATGTTAATTAAGTGACCTGAGGTAAAATAGCTTAAAGTAAGGACTTTAGTTGTTTTCTGTATTATGGCCAGCATGCTAAGCATTAAAAAAAAAAAAATGGAGGTTAGGATTTCCAAAAGGGCTTATACAGTCTGTTTCCAATGAATTTTTATGGCATTTAAATACTTATCAGTAACTCCTTTAGGTCCTTTTGAAAATTTGAGCCTGAGACCAAAGCACTAGAATCAAAGCCCAGTATAGTCTATGGAAAAATTTACATTCTTGAGTGCTGGATCCAGGCCCATTATATTTATTTCCTAGCATCGTTGTCTTTTCTCCACTTTATCAGTTCTACGTGTTTTTCTTTACTTTTCATTAAGTGGTAACTCCTTCATGTTCTCACGCTTCATATCTTTTTTTAAAAAATTAAATTTTGAAGGGCTCTGATGCTTACTATTAGAATCTAACACATTTCAAATCCAAGGGAGTCTATTTATACAGTACGGTACTTGAACTACAATAGTGCAAACATGAAAAATAAAATAAATGGATTCCTCTTGAAAAAATACATTCAGTCTTGATAAAAGATCTTTTGATCATTCAGTCTTGGCTTCACTATTTGATTTATCTCATCTTTCCACATTAATTTGTTTTTAATCCCCCTTCACCCTCTGCATTACAAGGTTTTTAGCTTCAGTAACATCTTTGAGATGTCTGGATTGATGGACTACAAAATTCAACACTTCTGAGCTAAGAGAAAAGGAGCTTAAATACTTGAGCTAACACATAATATATCCTCTGCATGACACAATGAAAATCCAACTTTCCAGTGGCTTGATCCTATTCCAGAAGTTAGCAATTGATTTATTAGTTCATCTATTTTGTGTCCCTACTCAGGCAGTATTGTTCCCCAAAGTATATTTTATAGTGTTTTGCCCAGTCTACTTTAAAATGGGTCAAGTGGTGGGGCTTCAACTATTTCCCTTGAGATGCTATTCCACAGAAAAACGTATCTTGCTGATAGTAAGGCTTTTTAATATTCAGCCTACGTTTTCCTTTTCTTTTTTGAAATGTTTTTTGTTCTGCCTTGGCTGTAGCCATTAGAGTCTTGTATAATACCAATACATATCCCCAAATTGCTGGTACAAGAAGATTAGACTATGTGTTATGTTATCAGTTTTGCTTAAACGTTAACAATACATTCTCCATGCACATATCCTTATCTCATTTTAACATGTTAGCAACAGTATCAGAAGAGCCATATGTATTGTCAAGCTCTGCTTACCATAATTAGCAATCTCTTTAGTGTACTTCTAGTATATTCAATGACATATCTGTAGCAGATATTTCTTCAGTACTTTTATATACAGCATATACTAACTGTACTTACTACATGGAGGTTAGAGCGGTTAAAGGAGGAAAAAAGATTGGAAATAGAGTAACTGGAATCCCCCAGTATTGAGCTGTCTCATGTATGCCTTTAGGATCTAGATCTCATAATGTCTAATAAATTTGCCTGCTACAATTTTCAGGAGCCCAACATGATACACTTGAAGGGAACTCATTTTTACAGAATTGGTATTCAGACCTTTTGAAATTCTTGGCTATAATAAATAAGAAGCTGAAAATTAAAAATATGTATTGAAATGTCTAATTGATGCAATGTTTATTATGTTGCTGGTTTCAGATTAGCAGTGGGTCAATTAAAAAATTGAACAAACACTTTAAAGTGGAACTTAAAGCAGTCAAAGGGATCCATTTTCTATGTATTGAAATATAAACTTAATGCTACTCTACATTAGGCATTTACTCTGTTTAGGAAGCTTTATAAAAAGTATTTATTTTGTTCCCCTGAAGTAATCTAGAAGACTTTATATTATACAGACTTCTCAGTTTTATATTAGTGCCTTCTCAGTTTTGTTCCTTTTTTTCCTCCCTGAACTGCCTTCAGTAAAGCTTTTGTTTCAGTAAGTCCAAATTTTTAGATTGTCCCCGCCCCCGAGAGAGAATACTCTGCCAGCAGGAACCCCTTTTCTCTCATACTCAGAGAGCTCCAGTTCAAGTGCCAGTGGTGATCATGGCTGTGACAGTGTCACTCCTGGAGAGCAGAAATTTCTCACATAGGCAGGCCTACCCATTTATGGTATCACAGAGCAATGTATTAAATTACACCCAGAACCCACAGCCACCCAATGCATTTTGTAAGTATTTGTATCCTGTTCATGCCCCAAAACTCCAGTTAGTGAGTGGGCCTTTTGCCACTACCTTCATTCTGTGCTGATGTAAAAAAGCCTTGAGTAGTGCGCATAGTAGTAGACTAATCTTGAAGTGACATAAACCCTTGCTGAAAGGGGTGGCTGCAATCCTTGCAATATCCTCTAGTTGCTTCTCCCAGCCTATTGGTGTTGCTTATGGCTCATCAACATTGACCTTCAGTCAGCTAGGATTCCTCCATATCCTCATACAGCTGACTGGCTGATACAGAGATGCCCTTAAAGACACGGTAAATAGGGCAGCCAGATAAGGTTTTATTCTAGTCCAGTTCCTTGAACTTCAGCTTATGTTAAAAGTGAGATCTGAAAGCTGTGTCAAGAAAAGGCATGACATGGAAAACTCATTCTCCCTGCTCAGCCATGGACCTTTACTGTCACTGCTGCTAAATCTATTGTCCCTTCAGCTGGATTCTCTTGACAGCATACTGTGTGGACGCTTTATAATATCAACAAACATTTAGAGAGGACTGAAATTTAGACCTTTAAAATCATTAGACCATTTTATCTTGTTCTGTATTTGATCCAAATTTCCCAGACCTTTAAAACAAGGACATTAAGCTATTGGATTAGTTAATATACATCTGCTGATTTACAGAAATCCATTCTATTGATGCACAGGAAATTTATGGAGGAGAAGGTAACCTTCTTGGACATGGATTTTTACATTCCTATCTTTCTTTATATCCCTATATATTACAGAATTAACCAAAAAATTTGTTGGATGTGAACTTTAGTGTTTGCTTTGTAGGGAACACATTATTCACCTTATTGGCCTAAGGTGGGCTCGCCACTAAAAATGGATGGTGATTTTGAGGAAAGGTATCAAAGATTTTTAAATTAAAGTGTTTATTAACGTAACTTTAATTTGTTCTTAGCTTTTCTAATTATATCACTTTTTAGAGGCTTCTATCAGACCAAACCCATTCCTTCATTGCACCGTTGAGTAATTAACAAACCACTTCCATATGGCATTGTCGTGCTTCAGTAGCATTCATCATATCTCTGCTATTCATGAAAGATCACATTTCTTTTCCAAGGCTTCTGCATTGGTCTGCTTAAATTTGTGCTAATGAGCAGTATCCTACTGAAAATGTTTAAGCAATGTGATATACTGCCAGTGACTGTGTCTTGTACTTCACGTCTGCTCTTGCAGTGGGGGTTGGGAATGAAACAGTGAATATAAATTGTTGACCTGACCATCAGTTAGAACAGAATATGCTGACAGGCGATGTACCCTCTTGGTGAGAATTCAGTTTAGAAAGATGTGTTAGATTATAAAGAGGATCCCCTTATGCTGGAAAGCAGATTCATTCGTCATTTCTCTATCAGCATTTGTAAACAGACTGTACTTTAAAGCTTCTCCACAATGGGATGTTATGCTTCCGTAGGTGCATCATTTCTGAAAGAAAGATAGATGTAGCAGTGTGTCCCATGAGTTTATAGTGAACACTGTAATAAACTATTAAAAGGAAGCTTTGATTTTACCAACTGAAGGCCAGTGGTTCCAGGTGAATGGACCCCTTGTAGGTGAACCCTACAGTTGGTTTTCTCATCCTTTAGGAAGGCATCAGTTTTCAGGAAAGAAAATATTTTTATTTTAGAGACTGAAATAATTTATTAAAGCATTAGGAGTTTTATCTTGCACCAGCATTTAAAAAAAAACAAAACAAATAGAAAAACAAACACACAAAACAGAAACAGCTCTTATTTTACTGCTGCTGACAATTTTAGGTCAGCAATGTTACATCTATTTAAGTCCTATATTGAGACTTTTTCTCTTTCTACATTTGATACAAACTAATTTTTTCATGACTAAAGACATTGGCATTAAAGAAGCAAAGACAGTATTTGCTTCCTGTGAGATCATCTGCTCCTGCTGTTTATGCTTCACCTGGATACCTAATCCTTTTAGCAGTGGAGAAGATTATGAAGCTACAAACAAGGGATTATGGCTCCAGATGAGGGATAAGCAGCCGATCAAATGAATGAAGGAGAAAGAGATTGTTTCAATGCAAATACCCCCCCCGACTGGAGTGGGAGAGGAGAATCAAAACCAAAAATGAGTAAGATTTTTTTCTCAGTAGGAAAATACTTCAATGGGAAATGCTTCAAAGTTTTCATTTAGGCATTAGTGGCTCTTTAAAGCTGATGCTTCAGGACTCATACTACTGTTCTCAGCCAGTGCCACACACCTGTGCTGTCTTTGATGCTTTCCACCATCCTTTTTGTATATTTCTTTTCTTTCTAAGGATTGACATTTACAGTGTAAATTGCCAAGGACAAGAAAGAGGCCTAACTTTCAAGGGAGTATGGGGAATAGTTTCTATCATGTTGCTTGTGATAACAGATGCTGCCAATTCATTTCACTCTTGGCTCTACATGAATTTGCAAGTTATATTTACCACTGTAAACATTAACTGTGGGAACAATGCAGTAGAAACCCTTACTGCAATGTTTCATTCCTAGAATATGAAAACATTGCAACTTGTAACAAAAACCAATTCTGCAATAAGCTGAATGCTCCCTTTGTAGCATGTCTTGTTCATATTAATGGTCCTGCAGACAATCGTGTCTTGTACAAGAAGATTGTCAACAAGGTTATTTGCCTAATTTTTGCAAGAGCCACTGTTTTCTTCCTAGTTTCCTATGTCTGTCTTGCCTACTTATATTGTAAGCTCTCTGGGGCAGGGACTATTTCTTACTGCTCTTGGCTGGAATCTCTAGATGTTATCGCAACACAGATGATAAATACTTGCACATTTTCCTACCATCTAGTCATGATGTTCTTCATCTCTATATCTATATATATTACATTTTCTCTGTCCAAACACATGTTGTTCTGCTTAGGGTGTTGCTTCACATTTATAGAATCACAGAAGATTAGGGTTGGAAGAGCTCAAAGGAGGTCATCTAGTCCAATCCGCTCCTCAAATCTGGAACAATCTGAACCAGCTAAATCATCCCAGCCAAAGCTTTGTCAAACTGGACCTTAAAAACCTCTAAGTATGGAGATTCTACCACTTCCCTATGTAACACATTCCAGTAGTTTGACCACTGTCCTATGGAAAAGATTTTTCCAAATATCCAACCTAGACCTCCCACACTAGAACTTGAGACCATTGTTTCTTGTTCTGTCACAACTGAGAACTGCCTAGCTATATTCTCCCTGATAAAGTGGGTTACTACCAGCAAAAGCTTATGCTTGAAGAAATTTGTTAGTTTTTAAGGTGCCACAGGACTTAGATTGTTTTTGCTATATACAGACTAACACAGTTACCCTTCTGCAACTTGTATTGTACCTGTAAGCCCCCTGCCCCACACATACACTTCAGGGAAGTGAAGGCTGCTGTCAAAGCCCACCTCACTCTTCCATTCTGCAAACTAAATAAGCCCAATTCCGCAGGCTCTCCTCATAAGTCTTAATCATTTCTGTTGGACTCCTCTGGAATCTTTCCAATTTGTCTACATCCTTCCATTGGGCAGGGAGAAGGGAGTAGGTAGAAGCTCAAAACTAGATACAGTGCTCCATAGTGGCATCAACACTTCTAAAGAGAGGGGAATAATCACTTCTTTTGATCAGCTGGCAATGCTCCTACTAGTGCAGCCCAATATGGCATTAACAGTGTGTCCTTGCTGACAAGAAGGCTGACTCATATCCAGCTTCTTGTCCACACCTGTAGCAGTGCATGGGATTCTTCCATCTTAAGTGCAGGGCTCTGCAGTTGACCTTGTATCTCACCAGCTTTTTGTTAGCCCAATCCTCCAATTTTTCTAGGTCGCTCTGTATCTTATCCCCACCCTCCACCATGTCTTCCACTGCCACCAGCTTAGTGTGATCCACAAACTTGTTAAGGGTGCAATCCATCCGATCATCCAGATACACTATGAACAATTTGAACTAAACTGGCCTACACATTGACCCCACCTTGCATGTCCCATGATACCAGCAGCCCACAAAACATCAAGCCATTGATCACTACCCACTGTGCTTGATGCCAGTTTTCTCTCCATTCATCAAACCTATACTTTTGTAACTCCCTGGCAAGAATACTGTGGGAGACCATTCCAAAGCTTTGTTAAAAGACAAAGTTTGTTATGTCCATTGTTTTCCCCACATCCACAGAGCCCGTTATCTCATTAGAGAAGGCAATCAGGTTGGTCAGGCATGACAGTCATGGTGAATCCCTGCTGACTGTTCCTGATCAACTTCCTCTCCTCACAATGCTTCAAAATGGATTCCTTTAAGATTTGCTCAGTAATTTTCTGGGGACTGGGGTGAGGCTGAGTGGTCTGTATTCTCCTGGCTCCTTCTCCTTCCCATTTTTAAAATTGGACACTATAGTTGCATGTGGCTCCAATGGATTTGTGCATGTCTAAACAGTCCTAAATCTGTTCTTTCACCACTGACGGCTATTCACCTTCTCACCATACTGTGCTGCCCTAATCCTGTAGTTTCAGAGATGACCTACTCTGTAACATTATTAAAATCAATCAATTTGCAAATGGTAGCACATTACAAAGACAGTTTTAGGTTTTGCATATAGACCGGATGCTCATGATTGGTGTGGTAAGTAATAAATTAATAACCCTTAGTCTTGAATCCTTGGTTCTCTTCTGAAGATCTCAAAAAACACTACAATGTAAAGTGTCATCCTACAAAGGAAAAAACTGAAGCACACAAGGATGATATGACTTGCCCAAGATCTCATAGTATATATAATTAACAGAATTCCTGGAAAGATCCCTCCATTGGCACTTGCATTAGCAGTTTGTAGTCAGAGTACTGCCAGCTGATGAGTTCTACCATTTTCGGTAAACTTTCTTAACCAAGGTATATATAGACTATATCTAATTAGTTGACTGGTGTACAATGCAAGTCTTTCTCCGCTTCAAAATCAGCCAGTATTTAAAGCAAATAACCTCTGTTAAGTGCTGTTAAGTTGTGACAAATAATTTTTCTCTTATCATTTTGAATGGTTGCCCTGTCCATATGTTGAGTCAGCATCTTGCTTGTGACTCTGGCAATAATTAAAATTAGAACACTGACAAGTAAATTAAGTTACATACATTGCAGGAATATTAGTTTAAACAATGTCTTGCTTGAGTGATTAATAGAAATGCAAAGTGTTTCTTTAAAAATAAGACCTATTTTATTCCATTTAAAAATATGAAAGAATTAAACATGAAACTTTACTTCAAAATTCCATCCAACTTAAACTCTTCAAGATTGTCTGTTAATAATAATAAGTGCTTAGATAATTCTTTTCCTCAGTAGCTCTCAAAGTGGTACACAAATATCAGCATCATTAGGCCTGTTTTACTGATGGCAAAATTGAACTACATAGCAGGGAAGTAAATTTCCCAAAGTCACCCAAGAGGCCAGTGGCAGAGTAGAAAATAGAATTCCTGAGTCTAGGATGCCTGTTGTCTCCACTAGGCCAGTGGTTCTCAGCCTTTTTTTAATGTTGTGATGTGGTTGACAATGTGCACATCTATGTGCAACACAGCATCCCCTGCTGCTGAAAAGCCACCAAAGCACCTCTTGCTACAGCGACAGACATCTGCCATCACCGGAAAGTCATCAGAAAGCTGCAGCAAAGCAGAGAATCTGTCTAGAAGATTGACTACTCCCTTGCAGTATTTTGCATAGCATTTAGAAGCTCAGCTTAGGATTTTTACTAGGTTCCCTATCTGCTTCTAATGGCATGATAGTTGCAACTGTAAAAAGCACTGTTTTTATCTACACCTCAAGTTATGGTTTTGTAGCAGCGCAGTTCCCCCACTGTGACAGAGGGGTGGTTAAAAGTCCTGCCAGGAGGTGGCAGCCAATAGGAGCAAAGGACTTCAGGGCCAATCAGGGCCCGGTAGCTGGTATGAGGGCAAGGCTGCAGCCCCTGCTTTGGGCAGTTTGCTTCAAGCTTGGGAATGAGACGGCCACGCCAACCAGGACTGTGGCAGACAGGACCCTGGATAGACAGGACCCAAGGGGCAATACCAAGGTTCAGCCTTGATACAAAGGCTGAAAGTACCTGGAGGAGGTGTTAATAGCCCAGGGGATCTGGTAAGGGTACAAGCCAATGCAGAGTGAGAGGGTTGAAGCACTTCTCAATGGAGTTCATAGGATCCCTGGGCTGGGGCCTAGAGAAATGAGTGGATGTGGGTCCCACACATCTCCTCCAGATCAGCAGTGGGCAGAGAAACCACAAGATAGTAGTGAAGGGGCAGTGCTGGCCACTGATACAAGTGGGCCAGCTGGGAGTCCTGGGACTGGACCTGACTCCTGAAAAGGAGGGAGACCAGTGAAGTCAGCCAGCGGGCTGAGGTCCTGAAAAGACAGAGCCAACCACTGATACAAGGGGGCCAGCCAGGACTGGATTAGGTGCTGGAAGGTGGGGGACTAAAGGGAATCAGCCAGAGGGCTGAGGTGCTGTGAGGAACAGCAGAAGTTGTAAATAGAGACCAAGGATCAACCACCAGATGGCGGTTGAACTCTTGCCTATAACACTACCAGGAGGCGCTCATCTGGTGGGCCCTGTGCTGTGGAGGTCAACAGATTAACAACTATTTTTTCCCCCTCCCATATGCAAATCTCTCTCTTGAATGAACTATGCCTTTGTCCCATCAAGATTGGATTATTGCAATACATTCTACATAGGGTTACATAGGGAAAACAAATTGCAAACTTCAGCTGGTACAAATTTATGTGGTTTGATTGCATGGCAGCATTTCTCATAGTGAGCCAGCTACACCTGTGTTCTGTGATTGGTATTGAATTCCAATTCATTTTTGCCCTTTGTGGTTTTCATAGAACCATAGAAATGTTTTGCCCTTCTAAGCCTTACATGAGTTGGGTCCTGGCAACCTGAGAAAGTTGGCCCCCCCCCCCCCCAAGTGACCTTATGGTAGTTGCGATCAGCTGTGGCATTCAAGCAGACAGTCCCTGATTTATACAAGAGGGAAGGCACCTTCAGAGAAAAGCAGTAGAAAGGAATCATGCTCTGCTCTAATGGTCCAGAGGTCAGAGTCCATATTTGTTGAATGTAGTTTGCACTGCAAAACCTACTGCATCTGTTGCCATGCAGAGCGCAGCTTTCAACAGAAGCACATGCAGCTTGGTTCTACAGTGCTCCCAAGGTTGAGCTCAATGCAGCCTCATACACCTTTGAACACATAGCTGTTGTTCTCCTGAGGAGAGAAGGGCAGAAGGCTGACTCCAAGTATCCTTTCTTGTGGACAGTGAAGGGGTTGGGATAGAACTGGTTTCACGAATGCTTCTAGTTTTGTACCAGCTGCCCCTCTTCTCCTTTCAAAGAGTAGTTCGGATCAAGTGGAACTCCCTGCCACCAGCCACCCAGAACTGGCAAACAAAAGTTATGTTTACAAATTCCCCAGGGTGTCCTGAGATCAGACAGTGCAGGTGTTGCTGTTGAGCTCTGGAAAAGACTTCTGCAGCCACTGGAACTGTGGGCCTCTGCTTGGGAGACCCTGATTCAATCCATCTCCTTGCTCTACTGTATTACTCCATTCAGTACACTGTCCAGTGTTCTTGTCCAGTCCAGTTCTAAGTGCCTTTGGTGATGGGATTTCTGCCATAGCCCACAGAGGACTGTTACGTAGTATACTAGATCCTGGTATCAGGGAGTATTTATTAGCTGGGTATGGTATCCATCTTAGAAAGTTTCTTTCTCCGTTTTATCTTATTACTTCTATTATTATCTGTGATAGGGTGGACAAGGTGTGGAGGTTCCCTGCTGGAGTTCTTGTGATGTGCTTCACCTGCACCCTGGAAAAAGAGCAGAAGAGAAATCCTTCAAGCAGTCTTGAGAAACTGCCAGCAAGCTGCCAATCAGAAGGGATGTTGGAGTGACCAATTAGGAGTCAGAAGGGCCATATAAAAGAAAACAGATGAGGGAAAACAGTCAACTGTGGGCTGGAACTTGAAGAGGGAGGACTGTATGCCTGTCAGGAAGAGAAGCAGCATGACTGGCAGTTCACTGCAGGCAGGACTGAGCCCAGGAAGGGCTGCTGAAGATCAGGTGCTTTACTAAGAGAGCAGCAGGACCATGAGCAGGTCAGTTTGGGCAGGCTGCACCCAGGATACTGAACCCAGAACTAAGCCTGACGAAGAAAGGGTACTGGGATGGGCACTGCTGGTCTGGCTGAAGACTGACTCCTGGAAGTCTGCCAAAAGGACATCAACTGAAGGTACCAAGATGGGCCCTCTTCAACTATTAAAGAAGGCAGTAACCTCCAGGCAGGAAGTCTTCATATGACAGCCCCATAACAAGGTAATTAAAAAAGAATAGAGACTGTATACCCCTGAAAGGTGTGGGTATGACTCAGGTGGAGGACTAAGCAACTGAACGGCTGCTGAAAGAACCATTGACTCAGAGGGAACTTGCAAGAGACAGGTATCAACCCATCATAAAAAATAGAAGAAAAGCAGGTTTACTCCTGACTAGAAAGGGTACACTTGGGAAAGGTGTGCACTACTCTGTTCAAAACTGAGTAATTACAGGCACGTATTGGCTGTGCAAGGTAGCACATGTAAGAAGTGAATGCTGACCCCATTACACTCTCATATTCCCCCTTGAACCAATTAGTATGATTCCTTTCTAGCCTCGATGTTTGCACCCCTCAAACAGATTACTCTTGGTGCAACATCATCTGAGCATTATTATGGCTTTCTCCGACCAGACTGTAAAAGACGAAAGCATACAGTACTGACACCTTCCAGCAACCCTTTGCATCTGGAAGAAATTGGCATTAAAGTTAGTTTTTTGTTGCTTGCTGTCAGGTAGCATATGAGAAGCTAGTAACTAGTGTGAGAAATTTCTTTGGGTTAGGGATGGTAATATAGCATATGAATGAAAATGGTGCTTCAATATGAAGAAGTGGGAGTAAGCTTCACTGTTCAAACCAGGCTGTTTGCTCTGATCACTCACAGTAGGAGCTATTCAGACACGTAAGGCCAATAAGAGAAAAAGATCCACTCACAACAAAAATAGTTGTGCAATCATATTTATGTGCATGATTACCATGTTTGTATATTCCAGTTCCCAGTTTTGTATCCACACAGGCAAGTGTCCAACTAGCTACCTGGTCATTTGGAATCATGGCTGTATGTGGAAATATAGGCATGCAATCGTACACATTTTTGTGTCTTATGACGGAGTTGTGACCCACACAGACAAAGAAAGGCTTGATGTGGGCCTGAGAAACCAGTTATCTACATGGCAGGGGGACCCAGATTAATTAAAGATGGAGAAGAAAATGGGAGGATTTCTATGAAGAGAGGAAATGGACAGTAAAGAAGAAAAGATGGGCAATTATGAAAAACTGGAGAAATGAGATGAGGTTTAATAGTGCAAGGTCACGCACTTAGGGATTAATAACAACAATTTTTGCTATAAATGCACACCTTATTAGTTGAAAGTCACAATAGAAGAGAAAGATCTGAGGGTAGTAGTTGATCACAGGATAATTATGAGCCACCAATGCTATGCAGCCATGAAAAAGGCTAATGATGTCCTTGGATGCATCGGGCAAGATATTTCCACTAGAGACCAGGGAAGTGTTGTTATCATTATAAAAGATGCTGATGAGACCTGATCTAGAAAAGACTAAGCATTTCTGGTCTCCCATATTAATTCAGACTGGAACAGAGGGAGAGAAGGACTGCTAGGATGATCCACCGAATGGAAAACCTATTTTATGAGAAGCGAACCAAAGAATTTGGCTTGTTTAGCTTAAGTAAAATAAGGCTGAGAGAAGATATGATTGCTTTCCATAAATACTTCAGAGTGATAGATATCAGGGAAGGAGAGAAATTATTTAATTTAAGCAACAATATGGATGCAAGAGTATTATAAACTGGCCATCAACAAGATTGACTTGAAATTAGAACAAGGTTTCTAACTACTGGAGGAGTAAAGCTCTGGAAAAGCCTTCCAAGGGGAGCAATGGGAGCAAAATGCTTAACTAACTTCAAGACTCAGCTTTGTAATTTTATAGAGGGGGTGGGCTGATGAACTGCCTACAATGGCACGTGGCAGATCTGCAAATGCTAGCAGCAAATACCTCCAAAGGTTGGTGATGGACAGTAGGTGAAGAGTGCTCTAAGTTACTGCAGAAAATTCTTTCCCTAGTGTCTGTTTTGTCCACATACTCTGGATTTAACTAATCACTATATGGGGTTAGGAAGGATTTTTCCCCCAGTGTAGTTTAACAGGGACAGTAGAGGTTTTTCACCTTCATCTGCAGCATAAGGCATGGGTTACTTGCAGGTTTATACTAGTGTAAATGGTGGATTCGCTGTCATTTGAAGTTTTAAATCATGATTTCATTACTTCTGTAACCAAGCCAGAGTTTAGGGGCAGAGTTTAAAGTATAATTTGGTGGGCTCCAGATCCCTAGTAAATTGGCGGGACCCCTCATGCTGGTCCAGACCCCACTCATGCCAGTGCAGGCCCTCCCTCACATACCCCCAGCTACTGGTCCCCACACGCCTGCCCTGCCACCCCAGCTACTGTCCCCAGCCCTTGTCTCACTGCTGGTCCCCCAACCCTTCCCCAACCCCCCGCTGTGCCATACCATCCTCCCCCGCTGCCCAGGGCCGACCCCCTCCCCTGCTCCCTTTCCCAGCCAGGCGGGTCTCCTGTCCCTAAACCACTGTACTCAGTGTCCCCTTACCTGGCCACCATGACACTGCAGAGTGTCCCCAGCCTGGGCTGAGGTTCTGGCCTGAGTCTGCTCTCACTGAGCATGCTCAGAGGCTCCCTGCCTCCTGGAACACACAGGAATGGTGCTCCAGGCCTCCTATTTTTAGAGGCACAGCATCAGGGGTCCCTAAAGATAGAAAATGGAGCCAGAATGCTGCATTCTGGCATCCACTATTTTTAAATGGTGGGCCCTGGACTGGAGCATTCTGGCTCCATTTTCTATCTTTAGGTGCCCCAGAACAGTGAGCCCCTAAAACTAGTGGGCCCTGAAATGCCATTCCTATGTGTTCTGGCCTACTTTAATCCCTGTTTAGGGGGTCTGTAAAGGGGGCCAGAGGCTGAGGTTCTGTGGACTATGTATGAGAAGTCAGACTAGATGGTCATCATGGTTCCATCTGGCAATAAAGTCTATGGGTCTAGATGTAAAGGGTGCTGTAAGAATAAACTTTGCAGTCACTCTGAGAAGAAAGAGACTGGGAAGATCAAGGGGCAGTGTGGCCCTAGAAAAAAGTCGTGAGCACCAAAGTCAGGCAGGTGCTCGAGAGAGAGACAGACAGCTGAGATTGCGCATCTAACGGAGGTGTTCAATGGCTATGTGGTCTACATATAAAATTTAGGCTGACATAACTGTGTTGGTTGGGATGTGAAAAAACAAGCACTGAGCACTGTGGGTATTCCTACACTGACAGAAGAATCCACTCCATCATTGTAGGTTGTGTTTGAACTACAAGGGTATGCCAGTGTAGTTGTGGTGACCTAGCTCTACCAGTACAGTGGCTGGAGAGTAGTCATGGGAAGAAAGGTCAAGCCTGAGGAGGGTGGAAGCATGTTTACATTTGTGCTTTCAGCTTGGGATTTTGTTGGGAGGTTCCAGGGGATAGCCCTGTGAGTCTTGGCTTCAAAAGAAGGGTGAGCCTAGAGTGGTGGTGGGGTGAAAGCCTGAAAAGTGGCTACAATAAGAGATAAGGCTATGGAGGGAGCAACAAGGAGTCTGACAGAGTAGACCTTGACTGCTGGTTCTAAGGTCCTTAGAAACAAATCCAGTTGGGGGGGGGAGCTAGGCTTCTTCTACCAGCTACTTTAGGAAGATAGCATGAGGAGGCCTCTAGAAGAGGACAGGGTGGCTGAGAGCCTGAGAGAAAGAAGTGAGGACCCCAAAGTCATGGCCACTGACTTTTTGTAAAAAACATTAGCCTGTGTTTTATTGGACTTAGTTACCCCAGAGGAGGTAGGATTAAAGCATGGTCTGGCCAGAGGATTGAGTAACAAGAAAAGAGACCACATTAAGACTAGAGCAAGCATAGGCTTGCTATGCCATGCTCAGCCATAATACACTTCTCTTTTGTAATGTGTCCTTTACACACCAGATTGAAGCCTCCATCACACAGGAATATCAGCAAGTGAAAGCAATGTACATTTGAATTAGTATATCTTAGTTTGCCTTTTCATCCATACAGTGGTTGGGGAAAACTAATGGTTTAGTGTGTTGGCTCCACTTCAGTGCTCAGTTCTGGCACCATGGGGCTGGATCATCCATTAATTTCTACTTAGTGATATCAATGTGTATTCTGGGTTGTGAATATCTTGCATTTACCTGGAGGTGAAAGACGAGATAAGGCTGACAGAAACATTCATATAGTTCTTAAAAGAGGAAGCAAGCTGATAGCTGAATTCTGCAGTGAGCCCCTTGCAGTTAATTAGCACAGTCCCCACAGCTGGTGGTATGATATGAAGGTGACAGGAATCACTGTAGATTGGTACAGAGTTGAAAGGATCATTTGTCCACATAGAGAAAATAAAATCTATTCTATCTATATTTACTGTGCATCTAATTTTCAGTCTTTTCTCAAATGAAAAATAGCATATTACAGTAAAGGTCATCCAGCTAATTGTTCCTTTTCCCAGTACCTATACGGTGGGAGGGAAACCCCTATCCACTTATGTATGTAGCATGTGGAGACTTAGATATTCATTACTATTCTGTATTCTGTATTGCCTGAAACCATCTCATTTTAAGAACTGGAGTATGCACTACTGTGTATAATTTCTTTCTCATATAGAAACAAAGAAAAAAATCTATTATCAGAGTTTTCCTTTAAAAAGCTACTGCTGCCTCATAAAAAAAATCATTGGGAAAACAGGCTTTTTAGGAACAATTATTCTGGCATTTGTGCTGCTTTTCCTCACTATTTCAAAAGAGATGCATGAACCCATATCCTCTTTCTTATGAGCTTGTTTGCTTATAGAAGCGTTCAGTCATCCAATCCATTCCCCTGTTATTATGCAGGTACTGCACTGAATCTTGACAAAAAAGGCATCATAGAAGTGATGGCCTATATGGATTTTAGGGGAAAGTAAGAAAATTGATCATGCGAGGTTTTATTTCTAAACAGAACTCATTGCTGCTGTTTTCTTACGGAAATATCAATTCAACCTGAAAAAAAATTATTGCAAGCTTTTGTCGCTTATACAGTAGTTAAGATTGGATGTAGAAAGTCATTCTAAATACCTCAGCCGCTTATTCAGTTCATAATTTTCTCAAATTTCTTTATGCCTGAATTTTTTTATTGTTGATCACAATCCAGGGGTGGTATTTGTAAAGATTTAAGCAAAATCAGTTAATCAAAATTTGTGTTATGTATGTAGGGAAAAGTAGTTTCCCTGTGTTTTACATTAATATTTTTGCTGATGTAAGTATAGTGGTTGAAAGTAACCACATCAGACTAACGCTTGAATTTAATACTGAATGTAAGAAAACAAACCAAATTTGGCTGACATAAGTTCAATAGGTTTAATGTTATGAATATTTAATTTAATCTATTTGAATTATTTTCTTTCAATTTGTTTTTCCTTACAGCAGCCTGAGGACTGGAGTACAGGGAAGGTGGGAAGGGAGCTGCGACGCTCTCAAGTTTTGAGCTGGCCTCCCTTTCAAGTGTCAGACACTTAGGAGTTCAAAATGTGTGACTTAAAGGAGAGAAAACATAAAGCACAAAAGGATATAGGGGATCCGTTCATCGCTCTGCAAGTGGTTTATTGTACAACTTGGAGCAAACCCAGTTAAATTCTCTGTTTCAAATGTGTACAGCTAGCAGCCATCTAAGCATTAATTAATGATTATAAAGAATTTCAAGGTTATTTGATACAAAGTGTGCCACAGAATCGTGTAATGTATTTTAATTATAAAGGAATGGTAGCATGAAGGATGCATGCAATTTAAGCCAAATTAAAAAATTAATATTGTCCAAGCAAGTAGGTTTACAGTGATACATTTTTAGGGGTGCAAGCTGAAAACCTTTCATTTCATTTTTTTTTAATATCTGTTCCAACTTAGTATAGTTTAGAATGTTGAACCTTTTCTAACACATTGTGGCCCTCAGAGTGAGATCATTTCAATTTTAAGGTCACTTGAAACAGTGTGCTGGCCAACCCTAAATGTCAAAACTTATGAACTGATGTTCTCCAGATTTGGTTTCTTTTGTAGATCTTTTGAAAAACAAACTCCATCTGAACAGTGTGGTTATGCATATGCTGGAAATAAAAAAGTCCCCACGGCACTAAGTCTCAGAGTCGAGGTCAGGTAATACAGGCTCACAGGGCTCAGGCTGAGTGGCAGTAAATTGTAACGTAGGTATTCAGTTTCAGGCTGGGCTCTTCGCTCACAAGATGAGCGAAGGTCTGAAAGCCTGAGGCCCAACTTCAGCCTGAGTGTCTACAGTTGAATTTTTAGTCCTGCAGCCCAAGCTATGGGAGCCAGAGTCAGTTGTATCGCTGGTCTTTTACTGCAGTATAGACACATCCTGTGAGGCCAGTTCTCATCTACCCAGAGTTCCATTCACTGTAGCGTCACAGATTTGTTTCCAGTTCCATAATTTCTGTGGCCATCACAGGCCCTGCTACAAATGGAAGCTACATTACAGCAGTCTTTAATTGCAATTCAGGCTAGGGATCCTTAATGGCCCTTCGCTAGTGTAGGAAAATTGACATTTTCCATTGACCATATTTTTGGTAAAGTTAATCTAACCTTCACTGTCAGTATGTATCATCCAACCTTGTACTCTTGTGACGCCAGAAAGAAATGAACTGAGCCAAGGCAGTGCTTCAGATTCATAGGATTTTCTTTTAAGGCATCATAGTATCTGCTGTTCTTCTTGAAGCTCCAGCACCCAGTCATGTTATTTTGTGAGAATCTGTTTCCTTTTTTTAAAAAGTATGTTTCTAGCTCTTCTGATTGTGGAGAAGACATGAATTCTAAAGGCACAAAAACAGAAGAACCTGAAAAATTATTTATTAAATCTCATGATTTTAACCCGATGTTTCAATTTTTTTGACCAGCGGAATTGGCAATGCTGCCAATGGCCTGCACGTATGATTACAAAGTTATCCCACACATGTACCTAATGAAACCCCATGGATACCCAAAACACTACCACATACTAAATGATTTAAAATCATAACCAACCTTCTGTACTTTCACAAAAGCAGGAGGAAGAAAGGGCCAGGTGCAGCAGAGTGAGTGATAGCAAGGAAGTTCTGCTTCCACCCAGTGCCTTTTGTGTACTTTTCATGTACTTTCTAATCCTGGCACTTGAGAGAATTATATTTGCATTCCTTAACTTTAATTTTCCTTAAAAAAGAGAGGATGTGATATTAGTTACTGAGGGTGGTGCTGTTTGTCCAGCCCTCTCCTAGCCAAACAGCGAGAGTTCTGGTATCCTGTTTCACTGATCCTTAAGTTTACTTATGTTTTATAAAACATTTTAGTGAGTAATAATTAGTAATTATGGAGATACCGTATCAGCTCCATAAGGTTGCACTGAGACTTGCACTTAAATTTTATGCCTAAAGCTCCCCTGCTGTCCACCATCAATGCATCACATTTGAGGTACAGCAACAATTAAACCAGCATAAAACACAGTATAAAGCCAATTTGAACTGATGTGGCATTACAGAGAAAAACAGTTTTCTGACAATGATTGCTGCTATCAACATTGAATGTAGGTTTGCCAACACTTGTTTAGGGTTTTCTTTTTTTCACTTTTCAATTAATAATACAATTTGTCACCCAATTTTGTCCAATTACGATATAACCTCTTACAATATGACCCAAAGGAAATGTAATAATTTCTAGTTTGTTTTTCCTAGCATAACAACACAGAAAAATGTTTCTGAAATAACTGTACACAGCTTTGAATGCAGCTATGCAAGAGTCCATGAGCTGAATATCTTGTACAATTTCATTCTCTCTCTTTTTTTTTTTTTTAATATCCATTATTCTGTTAGCCTGGATAGTCACATCAGAGGCATTTTCCAGGGATCAGGAGGAGCATAAATAGTAACTTCCTACTGTGCTGATGAAGTCCAGAACATCTGTGAAAAGCCACTGGTGTTCAGAATAACCCTAGGGCATTCTGGAGTTGTTTTTGTTTTATGTAGTATTTGTTCTTTTTCATTTTTCTGTGGTATTCTCAATAAAGTGCACTGTATCCTTGACCTGTTGGAATATACACAGGAAAAACAGAAGCTTAGTTTTAAGGACTCCCCCCTCCCCCCCCTTCACAGTAGTTTCTGTGTGTTTATGGAATCCATCATCTGTCAAGTGAAGCTTAAGCTTTCTGGGTTAGTTTTACAAAAGCGCTCAGTTGCCATTTAAATTCATAACTGAAGTTACTGGACTTCCGGCACCAATCAGTGTTCCTTATGGACCTTATAGGGTCTGACACCTTGAAACCTGACTGATAGGAGTTCAAGGCTGCCTCTTCACTACAAGCTAGGGATATGATTCCAACTTCTCAGATATATATACTCATACTAGCTGTCATCTGAGCTAGCATGCAAAAAATAGTAGAGTAGAGGCATAGACTAACTGCCCAAAGTACCAACTCTCCTAAACTACATGGGTAGATAGCTCAGCTGGGATGGCTTGCTCATGCCACCACTGCCAAAGATCAGACTATGGCAGCTATGCTAGTTTTTTGTGTGCTAGCTCAAATGAGAGCTAGGACAAGCCTGTGTACCAGAACTGTGAATCATTCCTGTACCTTGGATTGTCACCCAAATGGAAGCTGATTTTTTTTTGGTTTTTTTTTTTTTTTTTTTTTTTTTTTTTTTGCCTCCTGAGCAATATTGCATCCAGGAACAGTCACCTGAGGGAGTAATGGAGATCATCATATGGCACCACCCTCCTTGTTTCGTGGCAGGAATGGCCTCAAGATGGACAGTTGTCCCAAAGGAGTAACCTTTGCACTTGATTCATTCAAACCAGAATGGTTTGCCTCTAGGCCCTGATTCTGAGATGTGCTCAGAACTGGAGGGTAGGTCAGGGCTAAAGTATGCTGGAACGTGCTGGAACACCATTCTGGGGCCCACTATTTTAGGGATGCGGTGTTCCAGGGCCCCTAAAAATGGAAGAGGGAGATTCTGGCAGGCAGGGGCAGGGGCCAGGGGTATTCCTAGGTAGGGCTCAAGTCCTGCCCCAAAGCCCTCCCCTTCCAGGGCCTGCTGCCTCCTCCGCAGCCACGCTGCCACCCCGTCCCTGGGCCTACTGCTGTCACATCCCCAGCCGTGCCACTGCCGGTAAGTGTTGGGGTGGCCCAGCTCGCCCTGGGGAGTATGGGGGCAAGGGGTGGAGTGTTGGCATGTGGGGGGGGGCAGGAGCTGGGGTCTGGGGGGGCACCTGTGCAGGAGGGGGGCCCACCCAACTGGGAGCATTCCAGGCCCCCCCCCAAATTATACTTAAACCCCTGAGGTAAGTATTAGTTAAACATAAGTTATTGAGCTCAAACACAGAACTAACTGGATGGTTGTGTTATTCAGAAGGTTTAGACCAGATTCCTTAATTGTTGTTTCTTCTCTTAAGGTCTATGATTCTGCAGATCCCATTGACTGCAAGTTGCAAACGCCCAGCCTACCTTCAAAGAGAAGTTTGTAGTTTCAACTCTAATGGCATCCCATCACAAGGGCTGGTTTAGTGCCTGTGGTAAGGCTCCACTCACCACACTGGCACACCCTGCTCCGGTCATCTTGGACATTAGGTCCATAGGCCCAGCTTATCTGTAATGAACAGGTGAGGAGAGAGGCTCTCTCCCAGGGTATGTCTACACTGGAGCCTTAGTTTGACTTAACCTTTGTTAAGTTGACCTAAAGAAAGCTCTGGCCACATAGAATTTATTAAGTTGACTTAAGTGCTTCCTTAAGTTGATTTAATAACACTACCTCTGAAGGTTGACTTAAACGTTACATCAGCCTTATTAAGTTGACTTTAGCCAGTGTAGATGGAGACCTTAATAAGCTGATTTAAGAGCTATGCCCCACCTACACTGGCTTAAATAAATTTAGCAGCAGCCAGTGTGGAAATGGGCACTACAGGAGTTTGGAATGGGGATGCTCTAAGTCAACTTAACAAGGTCAACTTTTCGACTTAAAGTCAAACTTGTTAAGTCAACTTAACTGAGCCTCCAGTGTACACATATCCCCAGTGTCTTGCCTGCTGTCATTTGTGCTCCTGAACATACATCATTCTTCACCCTTGTCTCTTGGCCTCAACCTGCCTATCCCAGAAGCCAGCAGTAGCTAGCTCTAGCTGCCCCTGTCTCTGCTAACTGTACCACTCTTTCTGGGGTACTAGCTATTTCCTCCTGCCTGCCAAGCACACAATCCTCCTTCCTTGAACTTTATGGAATAACTGACTCTACTCTGCCCTGCAGTTCTTCTTATATATATCTGCCTGGGCCTGACTGGTTGCTCCTCTCAGCCCCTCTCTAATTGTTTACATCTTGAACAGCCATTCTGAGGTTCTATTAACTCTACAGAGGACAGTGTGGGGCCAATGTGCCATCACAGTGCCATTCAGGAGCCACTTCATTATGTTTATGGATATAAGGTGAGAGGTAGACAACTAGAGAGAGAATACTCATGGACTGTCCAGCCTTTTGCTGGAGTGGGTGTGTATTACAGGGCTTGTACACAGTGCCCTCCCCTTTGTGACTTCTCAGTTTCAAGGCAGTTTGGTCTATCAGCCTGAGCCAATATGGCTACCCTTTTGGGCAGGGGAGCCTGGTAGTATGTTTGAGAAATGTGGGGCCAACCCAGGGTGTGTGGCGCTTGAGGTGAAGGGGTTCTGGCCCTCTCTTCTCCTCTGAGTCCCAGCCCAGGCACTGGTGGAGATGTTTACTACTGAATGAATGGGGATCCTCCCGAAACATGTTGACCTGTTCCCTGATTCCCCCACTGTAATAAAATGTAGTCCCCCTGGACTACTTCATATCCCTTTCACCAGAAATGAAGACAGTAGTTCTCCTGGATCTTTGGAGTTGTCAGCTGCTACAACTCCCAGTGATTGTTCTCTTGGGACCTCCTTTGGGCAGTGTGCTCTCTGTCTTGGTTACCATGCTCTCAGCTTGCATGGTCTACATTTCTGACTGCTCCAGGGCCAGAGCCTGCATGGTGTATCCTCTCTTCTCAATCGTTCACCCCACCCTATCTGAGCTGGGCTGCCCCCTTTAGTACTGGGGCTGCAGGTGGAGCGCATTTAGTAGAGCTGAGAGGGGGACATAGCTTCCTCAGCCCACAGGGTGGAATTAACCCTGGCTGGACCAGTGCATTGTTTGTACATCCTGTCACAGTGCACTTCAGCTTTCCTCCTTTGAACATGTTTCTTTAATTTGATCAATGTTAATAATCAACTGTAAAAGAGGGTGAGCAAAGTAATGTGCAGAAGTTCAATTCTTCTTTTATTCCCTGGATTTCAGAGTAGTTATAATAGTAGTTTAGCAAGACCCATCACTACTTAATGTAATTCTTTTGTGCAGTTGCTAAGATGTAATTAGAGGAGTTAAGTCTCAGTTTTATTTATCAGACATTCTTCTTATAAAACCACTCAGAGATCTATATCATATAAGCAATCTGAACATACTACAGTCCTAATTTATAAAGACCTCATTGACTGCAGGAGAAATAGAGGTTACTGTAATTTTTTCTGCAGAGATGTGCCCTATTCTGGAAAATATCTTATTGCTTCAGAGTACTGTTTTGTAACTGTTGTTTTCATTCTCCCTGGAGTCTTCAATGCAGTTAGGAAGAGATGATATATTTTATTGAGGGAAGATTTGTGATAATTGGAATGTTATTTATTTTATTTACACTTTGCACTACAAAAGCATGAGTATCTTTTAATAACTCATTAAACTGACAATCATTATAGCAGATGAATTAAATAACATTGGCAGAAACCCTGCCAACTATGTACTGAGGCCAAAAGTCTATAATTGTAAAAGTTTACTAAAGTATGCCACCTACAGGTCTTTGATGGAGCAGAAATAACACTTCAAGGTCTTTAGACAAATGCCACAAAATGCCCTTTGTAAGCATTTTGTTCTAACTGTATCAGAACCTAATTCTCAGCTTATTTTATCAGTGAAACAGAGAATATTTGTTTGCTGGGGGCAAGGGAAGAGGTAGAAATGTTATTTTTTTAAATTTATTTCTAAATCTACTAAAGCCATTCTACATTAAATTGTTGATTTTAGATGAGACTTTTAATCTTAAATAGAAGGCATGACTTTCAGTTTCTATTCACTTAATCTTTTTGACATGGAACATAAAAAGGCACTTCAAGTACAACCTAATAATAAATTTCTGCATTATCTTTATAGTAAAGAAAAATACACGAATACAAGGTCCTCAGTAAATGTTCTTTTGTGAATGTAGGTGGCTAAAACGGCCCGCAGTATCAAGACTTAATGCCCGATTATAATTTGCTTTCCTAGAGGCTGTTTATATTTCTGTAGAAGGAGCGGCAAAGTTTTTGCATGTTAGACAAAACAAATGTCTGTTTGAAAATGAATACTTCTAAAGAACAAGTTAGTAGTAGAAGAAATCTCTTATTAGGTTTAGTGTGCAATAGGCCTCTTGACAGCAACCATTCTAAAATAAGAACAATGAGAGTTCTGATACCAATTTTCTTTGCTCTTCCCCCAAAACATCTGTAATCCATTAGGTCATTTCTTTATTGATTAAACATCTAAGGCTTTTGTCAAGACTGAAATGGCGGTTTCATTCATAATGCAGGGCTATCACTGTGTCAGCTATAAAACCTAGGATATTGGGATTTAGAATGTAGCTTGCATGATCAGAATGTGGCACAACTGTAACGAAAGCTTTAAAATATCTGAAACTTTGTTATATTGGCAGTTCAACACATTTTATGGAAAGGTCGGTCTTGAACATTCATCTATGGAGGAGAAAAGTTGCATCATAAATGTCTGCTATTGGGTTTTTTTGATAGCTATTATTATGATTATTGTTTTTGTTAGTATGTGTTATTACAGTGGCTAGGAGCCCAAGTTAAGCATCAGTAGTCCGTGCTAGGTGCTGTACAAACGCAGAACAAAAATATCACATCTCTTTCCCAGACATGGACTGGTGACAGATCTTGCTTATGTACAGGAAATTTGTTCGTCATAAGATCCTACAAGGTTTTCTCAGGTATGGCTGAGGTTAGTTTAAATATGGTATTTTATACCCAGTGCTAATTAGTGGCTGAACAGTGTAACACATTTAGCATTCCAATCCAAAATGATGGTTCCTTTCCCAGTGAGCTTATGATCTAAATAGAGAAGACTGTGATACAGAGTGAGGGAACAGACATAACACTCAAACAGAATGAATTACATAATGACAGCAACACCATGTTAGTTCTGCCATTTGGGGAGTGAGGGATAGGGAGCCAGCAGGGAAAGGAAAGGGGGGCAATGAAGGGAAGAGAATGAGGCAGAAAAGGGAGTAAGAGAAGTAATGCTAAGGGGAGGAGATTGGTGAGTGGGGAGAAGGAAGATTGGAGTAAACATCCAATCAGTACAAGGCAGAAAAAGTCCAGTCAAAATTGCAGAAATTTCTCCAAAGGACCAAATGTCCATGCCTTGGCTCCATCAGTTCCTACAGGCTGGAATCTTTAGATGGCTCCTCTTTGCAGATTTCTCTAAAGTCCACATGGTAACAGAGACACTGCCTGAATGCTTCTTGATGATCTTAATGTTTCTGGAGTGGAGGTTTGAGTCTCCTCTTCTGAGTTCTGGGTCCAAGGGTTTGCTGGGGTATGAGGGGTCCCAGCTCTCTTCTCTCCTGCAGCACAATAGTCTCTACTTTACCTACTTCTGTCCCTACTGACTAGAATGTGAGTTACAATTTACTGTAGCTTTAGATTGGCTCACGGCATGTGTTGATTTGCTAGGGAAATACCTTGTGTGTTTTAGGAACTATATGTAGGAACTATATATACTAACAAAACAAAAGGAGGGTGGGATGGTTAAAAAGGTACAGAAATATTGGAGGACTTATTTCACATGTAAATATTAGCTGACCGCAGGTTTCGTAATTACAGTGTTTCAATTTACTCTTACATAGTACTATGGAAAAGGGAAATGTTGATACAGTGCCTACTGTCTGAATAATTTTTATAGGGCATTGCTTGCTCCAAATACACAATCAATATGCACTGATACAAGTAGCAGTAGGCCCAAAACTCCAGATCCAAAGTTCTAATCCAGACTTTGACTCAGACCTAACTCTCTATGTGATTTATTTCATACACAACCTTTTCTTCAAGATGAGGTGAAGTAAAAGCATTACTTAAAGGGATTTCCTCTACCTTTATAATTTATAATGTTGTGATTTCATTTACCATGTAGTAATCAAATAAATTTGCTGATGAGCACAGATTAAATGCCATCCTGCCATTACGAAAACTCAGGATAAGTGTGTGGAATGAAAAGACTATTTTTACCCTGAAAAAACCAAATAAACTTGCCTTTGCAACAACTGAAGTCAAGTAAAACATGGAGCGCAAACACTTTTTTTTTTTTATTGCTGTAGTAACAAAGGTTGGGTTTCTCAATGTGGACTATGTACTGAATTTCTGAGATGGTGTGAGAGACTGTCACAGGAGAACAGACACTTCCAGAACACTCCCCTACTGTCACAAGTCCTGGGATTTCAAGCTGTTAGACTGAATGGGGTGTAACTGCCAAAGAGTTATCATCATGTGGGCACTCTTCCAAAGGCCTGATTGGTAATCTGAGGGAAAACAGCCTGGGGAAAAGAAAGATGTCATACCTGTGCCTTGTAACAAAGGTCATTGAGGAATATAGTAAGTAGGATGCAGAGATACACTGGGATGGTTGGGGGTGGGCTGGAGAAAAACTAAATTCCCTGAGAAGGGAAATCAGATGGTTGGAGAGACTCCCTGGAAGACAGATTAGGACCTGGTTGGGGCCCAAGAGAGTTAGTTGGCTTCTCAAGACCCTGAATTGGATCTTTTTTTTTTCTCTTATAACTGAAGAACAAAGCTGTCTGACTTAGCTTTGTGAAGTGTATGATTAGTTCAGAGTAAATATGGGTATAGGCTGCTTCTTTGAAATAATTTTCTTGAAAGCTTTGCTCTATTTTATTAAGAAATACACATACTTATTTCAGTAAGGTTGATGGTCAATGGGCAAGGTTACTTAAGACAGACTATTAAGCAGATGTCTAAATCCCATTTGTGCCTGTATGGTAATAAAAGCAATTGATAGCAGACAGGGTCTTCCCATCTGAGTAGAACTGTGAAATCCCCCTCAGTATAGGAATGAGCAAGAAGCCGAACACCTGAAGTATTATCCTTTGTGAGACCAGAGGGGAGACAAAGGTGCAATTAGTCCTGTAACCACGACAGTGATATTAATAGGTAACTAAAACTAGATTGCTTTTCCTCGGCTTTTTAAAATATCCAGTCATCTATTCATATAGACCACTATGTTACCAGAGAGAAATTCCACATGCTGGAATGAATCAATAATTAAAAACAGGAAACTAAGGGTCTAAACACTCAAATCAGCAGCAAAAGGATGATTATTAAAACAGTCAATTAAAAAATCACAATTTTAGAAATAAATGTTAAATTTATTTTAAAGCTGTCCTGTAATAGATCAAATGCTATGTACATTCTTAGATTATACATTGACTTTCTCTGGGCAGAGTATCAATTACATGATCAGCTTGCCCTTGATTCCCACTCTCCTTTCCACAAACCACCTTGTCTCCTTGGCATGCAGTGATGTTTTATGTAATTAATACTTCTATTGTTAAGGACAAAGCTATGGGAAGAATAAAGATGAACTGTCCTGCAAATTTGTTTCACAAACATTTATTTTTTTATTTTGCCAAACATGTATAACAAAAACTGTACTTTCGTGAACAATCTATATGTTGTTTTTTGGTATGAACAAATTAAATCTGATTTTTTAAATAATATCTTTACTTCCTTTTTTATTTTTTCCTGTCTGTCAGGGTGAAAAGTTTTTTTGGCAAATGTTTTTGTCATCTTCCTTTCATCAATGGATCTCCCCTCCCACCACCTTTTTAGTCTGCTATATAGATGGCCTCACCCAGACAGTTGTAGTTAATGATGACAAACTGGTTGGAAGGGATATTAAACCCAGGGGTTAAAGTATAAGTTGGTGGGCCCTGGAACCCTGCTAATCAGGTGGGCCCCCCCTCCTGCATGGGTTGGCCCCTTTCCTGCACACCAGCACCTGCCCTCCAAATGCCTTCTTCTCACCCCAGCTCCTGCCCCCCAATATACATTCCCCTGTCCCCCAAATCCACCCCAGCCTGCAATGTCCACACCCAAAATCTACCCTAGCCCCCAATACCCACCCTCAATACCACCCCCAATACCCACTTCTCTGCCTCGGTACCCGCGCCCCCCCAATACTCCCCCAATACCTACTTTCAGCCCTCAATAGTCCCCCCCCCCGGCATGAGCTGGCTGCTCCAGTACGTAACAGGGATGGCGGGCTGCAGAAGAGGTGGTAGGCCCTGGGTCAGGCTGGCAGCGTAGCCTTGGCCTGGCTGCGGTGGGGGGAGTGGAGGCATGCCCCAGGTTGAGGCAGGGCCATGAAGGGGGAGGGATTTGGGGTGGGTGGGGCTTGGGCCCTGCCCCAGAAGGCCCCCACCCCTTCCCCTGCCCTGCTGGAACACAGGGGTATGCCATATTGGGGCCCACTATTTTTAGAGGCATGGCATTTGCACCCCTAAAAATAGAAAATGGTACCAGAATGCTGCATGCTGAAGCCTGCTATTTTTCAATGGTGGGCCCTGGAAAGCAGCGTTCTGGTTCCATTTGCCATTTTTAGGGGGCATAGAATGCTCAGTCCCTAAAAATAGTGGGCCCCAGAATGGCATTTCTGGCTGTTCTGGCTTACTTTAACCCTGATTTAACCTTGTATGTCAGTATTTAAGCCAACCTCCAACTAGGAGAAACCAGGTTGAGATCTCAGGGGGCTGCAGATTATCCCATGACAACCTGCTATGAAGTTCCTTAACCTTCTTGTGAAGCATTCAGTGCTATCAGAGATGGAAATATGAACTACCTGGATTTCAGGTCTGATTCAGTATGGCAATTCCTATGTTCCTATTCCTAAGGCTCCTAAATCACTTAGGTTTTTTTTAAAAACAGTCCAGGTTTTCACTAGGAGAGAAAAAAATGTGTTCATCTGTGAATATGAGTCTTCTTTTCCCTATTGTAGACATGGCCTTGGGTGGGGGTGTGTGATGCTGTATTAGTAAAATATGACCTTGCATATCATTGTTGCTGTCACTGTCACAAAATTGCAACAAATCTTGTACAAAGTCAGTCACGTCAGGTGTCTATGGAAAAATTATGAAATGCACAGCATGCTTATTCTGGTTATCTGCATATAAATAAGTTCCAAAGGGGCAGCCGTGTTAGTCTAGTTCAGCAAAACAAACAAGGAGTCAATGAAGCGGGCTTTTCTCGCATGAAGGTTCATGCAATAAATAACTTTGTTAGTCTTTAAATGTGCATAGGACTCCTTGTTTTTTTTAATTATATTTTCATGTCTGAAGTTACAGATATTGAGTATGTACTGTCACTCTGCATATATTCCTAAGTGACACCCACTACTAGGGTATCAAACCTATACCCTGCAGCCTTGATATGTCCTGCAAACCTTTTCTGTGCAGCCTGTGACTATGCTCTGTGAAACCACACGAGTGAGTGTAGGCCCTAGTACTTTGACTTATGGTATGTACGGCCCACTTAAAGTACATTTAAGTCAAATCTAGTCCACCACAGCAAACGAGTTTGACATCCCTGAAGCCCAACAGCACATCATGAATGGACTATGCAAGTTAATGGCCAATTAAAGGACACTTAGGGCTTGCCTACACTCCAGAATTAAAACACACTAAGCCCTCTTACTGCACATTAACAAGTCCACCATTTACACCAGGATGCCACTTAGTGCTCACTAAGCACCCCCAGATTATGAAAATCTCAAGACCAAGAGGAGTGAAAGCTAGTCTGGAACAATTATCATGCAATAATGAGTGTGTGTACATTTACAAGCCTTTTGGTTTTTGGAAGTGGTCCTCGTATGGATACACTCCAGTGGCACTAATTAACATGCATTTATTAAACTTCAATGACTTAGTGTGGAATAATTTTGTAGTGTAGACATATCCTTAGTTTGCACAATAATAGACCATAGAAGAAGTCTTTCCCCACCCAATAGGCCTGCCTGTGGATGTTTTAGTCAGAATATGAGTAAAGGCTGCTCCTATGATTCAGCAATACATGGCAGGACATTTGACTTCCTCACATGATCCTGGATTCCCTCCTGTGCTTATACATTTCCATAAATTGAAACTGAACTGGAACACCCACCCAAATGGGAGATGTATTAAGGCCCTGAAAACAGCTTCATTTTGTCTTCATTTCCTACTGCATTTGCCTGGACTAGGTTTCTAATAGAGAAGTATCAAACAGGGACTGAGGAACCCTAAGTTGCTTGGGTGACTTCCAGAGACTATCAAATAAACAGTTTATTCTACCTCTGCTACAAACCTGATCAAAGAACTTTGCAATGATTATGTGTATTTGATTCTTTGACCATTTTGACACTCGCTCCTTTCTTTTCCCAATAATAAACCTTTAGATCTGAGATACTAAAGGACTAGCAGCAGGGTGATTATGGGGTAAGATCTGAGTTGACGTTGCTCTGTGGCTGATCTCTTGAGATCAGACAAACCCTTTATTTTTGATTAAACTACTTTTCAGTAACCACTCACCATATAAAGTCCAGTGTCTGGGTGGTGAAACAAGGACTGGGATGCCAAAAGAGACTGCCTTTCTGGCCAGTTGTTACCTAGTGTGGTGAGAGAGCAGTTTACTTATGTTACTGGCTGGATATAATCTAATGTCTGGGATGGGTCTGGCCCATTTCTCAGCAGTTTGTCCTGAATCTGATGTCCTCAGCTATGACCCACTGCGGCATTATGATTGGGAGAATGGGACATTCTGGATGTAACTGAGAATCATTCTTATGAGGTAAGTCCTGGTTGTTTGGAAAGAGAGGGTTGGTTGTATGCCATCTTCTTTCTGTTACCACAGCAACGTGGAATCCAGCCACAAACGTAGAGACTCATTCAATTTACAGCTCTTAGGAGCTTAAGTTAGCTCTTAAACATGGTCTTGGAGTTGAAAGGTAAAAAAGTATGTCTCAGAACTTCCACTGTTATTTCTCAGGTCGTCTTCTCATCAGTTTCATAATGGAACTGTGTGTAAGTGTTGGTGCTTCATGTTGTGCTTTTTCAAAAGTAAGACCTCTCCTTCCCCCCCTGCTATATCATACTCACTAATTCTTTATGTTGCAGTAGTGCCCAGATGCCTCAGCCAGGATCAGGGCCCCATGATAGAATGTGCTTTGCTTTGAAATATAAAAATAGAGTCCTTGCTCCAAGACCTTACAATTTGATGAGACAGGCACCAAGCAAAGGACAAGGGAAGGGTGAGACAATCAAATATATGCAATGTAATATACATCTATAATTTATCTATAATTAATTATCTGAATTCCTGGAGGTATCATAGTAGAGATCAGGTTTAAGAAGATAGGAAAATGTAGTCTTAGTCAGAAATATAAAATATTTTAACCTTGGACTTCAACACTTTCTGTTAACTTCCATTCTTTTAAATGTTTACCTAATTCCTCCCAACCTCCTATACACTTCTGCCTTCTTTTTCTTCATTCTATTGTTTCTTCTTGCCTTACTGGTCTGCGGTACCCTCACTTGTATTCAGTAGATTTTCTGTATCCTGCATGAAGTATGTTTCTTCCATTGGAGCACTTTCATTTCCCTCTCCATTGCTCCCCCCCCATTTGCCTGAGGTTTTCAATCATTGGTTCATAGCAGTGGTTTCTGAACTTCCCTGTTCTCATAATGCTGTACCTGCCATTGTAGCAAAAATAAATTACGTGACTAATTTAAGAAACGATTTTATAGCATGTCAAGCTAAAAAGGCCTGAAGCTATAAACAGACTAAGAAATATTCTAAAATCAGGTAGACATAATTAGAACAGAGAATGTTGATTAGACGTTTCATCTTACAACAACATGAGTATAGCCCATTTCTAACATGATTATAGGACTTTTGTAGAGTTTAGGTATTTCTATTGCATTTTAGTCTCTTAATTACCCACGAACATAGCTTGTTTACTTTTCTGGCTCCCAATTTATTTTTCTAAATGTGCAGCTTGTACATAAGTCTCACAACTCAGGTCTTTGACTTGCCCCAGACCGTCAGTCACCAGTGCCAACTTCTTCACAACATTCTGTAGGGAAAATTGGCTGTTCTTTCACTGAATGCTCAGACCATTCCCTGCTTCCTCACTGTACCTTCTCTGTGATCTAACTATCTGTCTGTTCTCTTCTGTCTGGAGCATGTTGTAGCAATGACTGTCCTCCATAAAAGTTACCACATCTAATTCAGGCTGTCATAAAACATTGCTTACTAGCAAAAATAGAGAGAAAATATGAGGAACTGCCTGTAAACACCGACATCTTAGATTAATATTATTAAAAGTCCTTCTAAGCAGGCACAATGTTGGAATGAAAATAGAAGAAACATTCCTTTGCATGGCTTACATCTCCCAAGCTTGTATCTTCTGCAATCTGGGAGTCTGATGCAAACTGTCACTCAGCTTATCTGTAGAACAACATACATAATAATAAGTAGAACAATGAATGACTCTTTTTAATCTAGAGATCTCAAAGTGGTTTATAAAGGTGGGATAGCTTTAATAACCCCATTATACATGTAAGGCAGGCAGAAGGGTTACGTACTGTTGATAAAACACTGAGAGGAAGTAGAAATCAGATTTCTTAAATCTAGGTGTACTGTCTCATCTACTTTGCATTCAGGAAGGTCTCAGGGAGGTGTGTTTTTAAACTCCCATGAAGAGACTCTGAATATCCCAGTGTGGGTCTTGGTGCCTTTTAGGAAAAGCTAGCTTTTCTCCTCCTATAAGTCTCCCATCCCTTGTATCAAAGTAATTCAGCTACCCATCATATCATTTTCCCCAAACAGTTTGGGCTCAGACTTGTCCTCTGTCTCAACTCCCATCCTTGTGTAAGGGGACTGATAGCCCCTTACTGAGAGTGAATGGGCCTTTTGATTGGCCACTCCCGCTTGGAAGCAGGACTCTGAAACAGACAGCCCCAGGGCCAGTGGGAGAGGCCAGTGTCCCAGGATGGCCTGATTGATTGAAAGTGCTGCCCCGCCCTTGAGCTGAAACTGCAGGCTGGACACGCCTGGGCAAGCCAGTGTGAGTGTGTGTGGGGCCGAGCTAAGGAGGAAGCACCAAGCAGCCAGCAGCTGGGAGCCAGAGGACCCCAGGAAGGGAGGCCAGGCTGAGCTGATTTGGGCAGAGCAGACCCACAGCAGCTGGACCAGCAGAGAGCCAAGTGGAGCTGAGCAGAGCAGAGCTGGAGGCAGTGACAGAGCCAGAGGTGCCTGAAGCTGGGGCAGGAGGCCAGAGAAGGAGCCCAAGGTGCTGAGCTCATCTGTGCAGCCCCACAGCAGGAGGGCCAGGGGAGCCCCACTGAACCAGAGCAGCAGCTGGGAGCCGGAGCTGCAGCCATCTGGAGCTGGGTGTGGTGAGCAGCTGGGGAGCAGTGAAGGGGGGGCTGACGCTGGGAAGAAGGGCCCTGCCCCTGGAGCTTGGGGACGTGTGGCCACAGCTGGAGCCTGCATCTGGCCCCTTGAATCATCCAGTTGCAGCCAGGCCTGGGCAGAGGGCTTGCAACGTGGAAGACAGACTGTGAGACTGTTCCTCAGGCCCCAGAGGCTCTGTTTGTAGTGCTCCCACACCAGGCAGCGGTGCTGGGGGTTTATTGTTCACCTTTTTCCACTTTTTTTCTATTTTCTTATTGGGTTATTCTTTTTATTTCTGTATGCTTAAATAAATTGTATATAGTGTATATAGTAACTGGTGGGCCAGAAGAGTGGTCAGTGTGGTCAGCACCCCGGAGTGGGGACACCCTAGGCCTGTCCTGAGAGACCACGATAAGAGTGGGGGTCGAGCCCCCAGGAATCCTGGGGCCCAGCCTTGTCGGGGTTACAGAGACTCCTCCAAACAGGAGATTGGGAGGTGAGCCTTTGAGGTCAGGCAGGCCTTGGGGTAAAGGAAGTGGGAGCAGGGACTCAGATCCTTTTGCTACCCACCTTCACCGGGGTGGTTACAAAGTCTGGGAAGTTCCCCACAAGAGCGGGTCCATCCCCCCGCTTACACTTGCATAATTTGTTATGCCATCCATTCTTTAGTTGCATTTACCTGCATGCACAACAGTTTCACAGCAATTAGTCTTAACAATCTTTCCTTAACACCTGAGGTCTGGCCTTTCTCACCCCACACCCTCTCTAATGTGCCCAGTACATCACTGGAGGTATGAAATCTGCATGATAATCTTTGCAAGTTATCTGCCCCAAAACTACCAGTGCAAATTTCCATGTGAGCAGTACAATTTCAGAAACATTGTATCTTGAAGCTAGTATTTTATTATTATTTTTAGTCAATAGGCAAACTCTTACGTTGCTAATGGTTTTAAGGGGGCTCTGAAATTTTCATTTGATTGGACTTTTTAAAAAAACGATGGCTCAATCTAAACCATTTTTGGAAATGGAGGACAAAAAATGAATTATGGAACATCCAGCCTGGATCTGAAACAAAATTATTTGCCTCTTTGTTCAAAATGTATACCTAGACACCAGTGCTACAATGCAAATCAGTGGGGGTTTGCCTGGATAGTCTTCCTGCATGCTGTTAAATGTTAATTAGAGCCCAGAATCCCACATGAACAGTTTGCATAACCTCTTAAAATACAAGAGAACCATACATATATAATCCTACAGAAATGCTGTCATTTTGATTGCTATTAAGACAATTGAAGGTGGGTGAAAGATTTTTTTTTCCCTGAAATTCCAGCCCACTTTTTATACTGTATGAAAGTTTGCTACTAGATTATACATAATTGGGTTCATATTCTGGATAGAAAGATTGTTTTAAAAGGAAAGAAAGGAATAAAAAGATGGAGAGGTGGCACAGAAAAGTAAAAGAAAGAAAAGGAAAGAAACAATCCAGTGGAATAATAGTATTAAATGGAGCAGAAACCAAGCAAGCATATTTGCCACATGTGTGGGTAGGTTGGTGCCAATTGAGAGATGTGGGAGAATATTCCAATAAAGTAATGCCATATATACACAAGACTCCCACTTGCACTAGGCAAGCTTTTAGCAGTGCCTCTCTCTCCAGAAGCCATTAAAACAAACTCTTAGAACAAAATTGTAAATGTTGATGGACTTCATAGAGATAAAACTGGAGAGCATGGTTCGGGGGCAGCGTCTGGGGGGGGAGGGGTGTTTAAAGGATACCTGTGATGATTTGGGAATCAGCCTGTGCAATTTTATGAAATCTTGTCTATTATTATGAAGTTTTTATGAAATTGCTGCATCATGTAAATCTCTGCTGCATCACTGGTTATATACCATGACAGGACCTGCAACAGCTACCTGTCAGATTGAAGGCAATTGGGGTGGGGACAGATTTAACTTTAATAACTGTGCTAGGACTCAAACATAAATATACTTGCTGGAGTGATGAGGAAACCGAGCCAGGAAAATGGGGGCAAGGTTAATTATTTTTGTATAGATATGCTTATTTCTCATGTAATTAAGGGAAGTGCAATAGTGTGGTAGACTTCTGTGCCAAATACTTATGTGATAAGGAAGTTAAATTGTAACCCAAAAGGTTCTCATCTCCTATAGCTTTTTTGCTTAGAGCTGACCTCTCATTCCTGGCTCATCCATACATTTTCTCTGCTGAAGGCTTTTTGTGACAGTAATATATTCCTTTTTACCAGATTACTTTTGCTTTGATTGCCAACAGTTCCAGAAGGTTCATGAAGCTTGGTATAGTTCACAGGACCATCTTTTACAAATTGAACTGGTTTTCAAAAGCAGTGAGTTTGAGTTTAAGAATTTTCCTCAGTAATTTAAACAGGTCCTGTGAATCAAAAATAGTGTTAGAGGTTCACAGAATTTGCAATTTAACTTCACCTGTCCCTACAGTAGCTGTAGTAGTGGTGATGGAGGTGGGGGAAACAGTGAGGCATAATATTTCAAATACAATGCAGGAGAAACTGCAGAAACATTAATATATATTTTTTAAAAAAAAAAGGGGGGGGGTTGATGTATTTTCCTTAGTGCAGTGGAGTGATTCTCAACCTTTTGTTGGCTGTGACTCACTTGGCAGCATATTGTGATCCTACAGGACACACTAACCCACTTTCTTCAGGCCATATCCAGTCATCTCCCTGGCTCTTGGTGACACACTTACCACTGTGTGGTGATGCAGTAATGTGTCCTGACACAGTGTTTGAGAACCACTGCCTTAGTGAATATTCAGGCAGATATTTGATAAAATTCACAATGTAAGTGTTGATAAATCAGCTCTTCTATCAAATGTGCTATACTATCTTCAGTTATGGAGGTCCAGAAATGAGAAAAATAAGATGTCACAATAGGCATACTCAGTAACTGTTTCTAAAGCTCTGTAGAGTGTTTTCCATGAGAACATTTCACTTGGCAGGTCATACAATATGCATCTAGAACAGAATAAGGTGCTCAGTGATAGACATCATGGATTTGGCAAGAATAAATTGTGTGAACCTAACCTGATACCTTTCTATGATGGGGTAACAAGCCTTGTGCATAGAGGGGATGTGGTAGATGTGGTGCATCTAGACTTTAATAAGGCTTTTGATATGGTCTCGCATCATCTTCTCATTAACAAACTTGGGAAGTACAGCCTGGATGGACTTACTGAAAGGAGGGTGAAAAATTATTTGGATAACTACTCCCAAAGAATAGTTATCAATGGCTCACAGTCATGCTGGAAGGGCATAATGAGCGGGGTACCACAAGGATCGGTTCTGGGTCCAGTTCCAGTCAATATTTTCATCAATGATTTAGAGGGTGGCATAAAGAGTACACTTATCAAGTTTGCTGATGACACCAAGCTGGGAGGGGTTGCAAGTGTTTTGGAGGATAGGATCACAATTCAAAATGATTTGGACAAACTGGTGAAATGGTCTGAGGCAAACAGAATGAAATTCAATAAAGACAAGCGTCCATTTAGGAATGAATGGTCCATTGCCCATATACAAAATGGGGAACAATTGCCTAGGAAGTACTGTGGAAGGGGATCTGGGTGACATAGTGGACCAAAAGCTAAATATGAGTCAACAGTGTAATGATGCAAAAAAAAGCAAACACCATTCTGGGATGGATTAACAGGAATATTTGAAGTAAGACATGAGAAGTAATTCTTCCTCTCTGTTCCACTCTGGTTAGGCCTCAACTGGAGTATTGTATCCAGTTCAGGATGCCTCATGTTGGGAAAGATGTGGACAAATGGGAGAAAGTCCAGAGAAAAGCAACATGAATGATTAGAGGTCTGGAACACTTAACATGTGAGGGAAGATTGAAAGTGCTGGGTTTATGTAGTATGGGAAAGAGGAGACAGAGATGGGACATGATGCCAGTTTTCAAGTATCAAAAAGGCTGTTCCAAGGAGAAAGGAGAAAAATTATTCTGCTTATCTGCCAATGATAGGAAAAAAAGCAATGAAAATTTCTAAGAGTCAGTGTGATTAATTGTGGGAGTATGTTGCTGAGGTAGGTTGTGGAATCTCTGTCATTGGAATGGTGAATGAATTGCTGACTGTGTGTTTGTGTCTTTCCTTCCAGGTGATTTCTGTTAGTTGTCAGTTACTCTGGGAATTGGGACTGTGATTGTGTGATTGTCAGGGGGCTGTTTGTACCATAGTTCCCTGATCACCTTTGATCAGCCTCAGTCAGCCTTGTGATCACCCTTCCCCTGTGTGCTTAATGAGGGGCAAGGGCTGACCTAGGCAGAGAAGGCCTTAAAAGCCAGTGGAGGAGTGACCACAGGAAGCTTGCAAACCGGGGACTGCAAACATGGGAGTTTGTGAGGGGCTGGTGAGGCCACGATGGTAAAGAGAAGCCATGTCGCTTGTGCCAGCACCCTTTCTCTCCCCTCCACCTGTGCCTGTATCCAGACAGACAACCTAACAATGGCTATCGCTACCCAGATCCTGGTGTGGACTTGCAAGGAGTGTGGCCTGCATTTCCCACACACAGAAAACCAGGCTGGGGAGATGAATCAATGTGACAGGTGCCTTCTGGTGGAATCTCTCAGGAGGCAGGTAGAGAGTTACAGGAGGAGGTATCTACACTCAGGAGTATCCATGCCCTGGAGAAGTTCCTTGATAGCAGCCATGAGGAGACATGCAAGGATGATGATACTATTTAGGTGCTGAAGACTGCTGCCAGACCACTGGAGAAGGATGTGATGCCTCTGGCACAAAGAGGACACTTGCAGCTGGTTACTTCTGGCAGCAGACAGTGCTCCACCCCTGCTCCCATCCCACCCTGTTGTAGTGAAAAACCATTATGCAGCACTAAAGACAATGGATGAGGTGGAAGAGGAGATGCCATGCACCCCCGATTATGGAAGGATCACAGCCATCACACCCAGGAGGAAATGTTGGGTCGTGATGGTTGGGAACTTGCTTCTAAGGGGTACGGAGACACCCATCTGTCACCCTGACAAGGCTTCTCAGGAGGTATGTTTCCTGCCAACTGCCCATATCTGAGCCATTACGGAGGGATTGTCGAGAATCATTTACCCCTCTGACTACTATCCCATGCTACTCATCCATGTGAGAACCAATAATACTGTGAGAGGTGATCCTCAGCGGATCAAAAGTAACTAAAGGGCTTTGGGAGTGCAGGTGAACGAGTTCAGTGCATAGGTGGTGTTCTCCTCAATCCTTCCAGTCAACGGTAGGGGCCTGAGCAGAGACAGATGCATTCTGCAGGTGAATGCCTGGCTGTGAAGATGGTGTCGTCAGGAGGGCTTTGGCTTCTTCAACCATGGGATAATGGAAGAAGGACTGCTAGGCAGAGATGGACTTCACCTATCAAGGAAGGGGAAGAGCATATTCAGACGCAGACTGGCTAACCTAGTGAGGAGGGCTTTAAACTAGGTTTGAAGGAGGAAGTTGACGAAAGCCCACAGTTAAGTCACAATGTGGGAGACCTGGGGGAAGGGATGGAACTTGGAGGGTGCGGGGACTGTAACACCAGGGATAAAAGAGAGGGTAGCTGGAACTTGGGGGGGGGG